>LNAC01000249.1:167878-179235 GCA_002007465.1 Ailurus styani
GAGGGAAAAATAATGAAACAAGATGGGGTGGGGATGGAGACAAACGATAAGAGACTCCTAATCTCACAAAACAAACTGAGGGTTACAGGCGGATGGGAGGGTAGGGATGGGGTTAATGGGTTATGGAGATTGGGGAGGGTTTGTGCTTTGGTGAATGCTGTGAAAGGTGTAAGAGATGATGATTCACAGACCTGTACCCCTGGGGCAAATAATAATAATAATAATAATAATAATAAATATAAAATTTAAAATAACAGGTATTAAGTGGATATTCTGAATAGAGAGTAAAGTATCTCCATTTTACCTAGCTGACTCCAGATAAGGCTTTGTGCCACTTTAGGCTCTGCAGATGGTGAGCACTCAGGTCTGTTATTGTTGGCAAGGGCCCCAGACACTGCTTGAAACCAAAAGGGCCACTGACACAGTCCCTACTCCCTAAAAGATGTGTATCAAAAAAGCCTAACTTGACATTTACATTCCTTAGTGAGCATGTGAAGTTCTTTGGCTGGAGGAAAAAAATGGTGGAAAAAGTTAGGTTTCAGCCTGTGCAAGAATTAGATTTATCTCATTATACAGTTTTTCATGCGGAGTTAAAACCACTTAATGGGTCTATTTGCATAGCTTCTTTTCACTGATTTTAGGCAGAAGTAACTTTCTAAGGTCCTTTGCAAGATTTAGCTTACTTATGCCTCAAGCAGGCTGGAGTATAAAGTTTCTGAAGAAGAGAAAAAATAACCACACAATTCACAGAGGCCTAAAAAGATGGGCCATGGAGTAAAAACTCAAGAACTTTCAAGTTGTTGTACCAAGAAATTTTGGGTGTCATTACTTCTAGGCCACAGGGAACCAGGGCTAATTCCAAGTACTCTGGAAAACAATCAGGTCTGACCTCAGTGAAATCAGCAGCAGTTGCATGTCTTGCTGGTTTAACTTGACATCCAGAAAGCCTTTCCTTACTTTCCTTTCTCTACTCTAGAGCTTCCAATTCTTGTCATTACAGTCAATTATTTTTTTCTTTGGGGTAAGTGAAATGGAAAAACCCCTGGGAGCATGAAGACATTAACTTCTTATTAGACTTAACTACCTTAGCACCCATTCACTTAATAGCTACCAGGGGAACACACTGAGAAGAAGAGAGTAAGGTCTTGGAGGCAAAGAATCAGTGTTGGAATAAAGGAAGGGAAGGAAAAGTTTAGAGCAGAGCCTGGCCAGAGTTTGAAGTAGGGCTGGTTACTATAAGCAGCCCTGGTTAAACAGAAAGTGGCCTGGGACCTAAACACTGTGGGCAGGCAGCAATGAGGCCACCTAGAAGGAAATACCAAGTACTGTGAACAATTCCTCCTATGTCACTATATTTTAAGGCTGGCTGGCTTAGAAGGAAACCTAACAAAATGAGCTCAGCTCCTTCTCCTCCCTCCTATACCCCGCAGTTCTGAAAATACTCTTTTATTTATGTTCATACAAAGGCATTGGGAGGCACTGCCAATCCACAGGGATAGGGAGTCCATCCATCACCAGCAATTGTATTGGGAGGACACTTTGCTCTTCTCCTTGAATCAAGGTCTTTGATGTGGGATGTCACAACTCAAAAAAGCTGTACCGACATCATTAGTCGGAGCCTAGATAAGCATATCGATGCAGCTCTAAACTCCAGCACAGCCTTCAGTCTCGCCAAGATCTCATGGGATGTCTAGCTAGCTCTTGTCAGTTACACCAGTTTCCTTCCTCCTAGGACAGGAACTGCCTACCCCTCAACTGGGTCCCAGTTTGAAGTCTTGGTATTTTGTGTCCTTCATTCTCATTACCGTTAGTCTTTCTCACAGAATAAAACTGTCAAACCTAGTTTTGCTTACTTTATTTCCAGTCATCTCCAAACTGGTCCATCCTCTTTTGTGTCACATTCCTGTGCTTTCTGTAGTTCCTCTGGTCCATTTCACTGTATCCTCTGGAGCGTTTCTCTCCTGTCAGTAGCATTTATTGTATTTTCTACCTTTCCCCCAGAGTATTCCCTCTGCCCTGTGATTTACCTACTGCCTGCTAGTTTCCCCCTGAGATCTCTGCTTCTCTTGTGACCATTCCAAGAAGATGTCCCCTTTCCTTGTCCTCTCAGAGCCAAGACCACTGTGCTGCCCTCTCCACATTCATGTCAGCTGCCTGCCTTCCATTGTCCTATCACCTTCCTTCATTTGCCACATTTTGAAGTTCTTGCTGTAGTCCAAGTACACCTACAACTTTTCATTTTCCACATTGTATCGTTCACTTCAGGTCCCTCCCCCACCTCGTGTTTCTAATATTTCCTTCCATAAAGACTTTTGTCCAGGGTGACATTTTCAATTTCTATATATATAATCATACCCTGGCTTAGAAACTCCTTAATTCATTCTACTCTGAAGACATTCACTTCCACTTTTTTCAAACCTCACTCTCTTTTGACCAAAATTTTTAAGTCTCACCTGGAACTCAAACTAAGAACCTACCCTCTACCTTCTAGACACAACTTATTTTGCTCCCTCACTCCCACTAAGTCAGTCCTTAACCTGATCATGACTCCCACTCTAAACTTCTCCCCATTTTTCCAGTCTGTGAGGGTTCTCCTGCTTTCATTCTCCTCCTTCGCCAGCCTGATCCCCTAACCCTCCTGCTCCCAGGTAGCACAAATCAAAGAAACACCATAAGATAAATCCATGTTAACTTTCCTCAGGGGGGCCCTCTGTGCTTCCAGTCACTTACTTTATTTCTTTCTTACTGCCTATCCCAACCCTCCCAGCTTATGTCCTACATTTCTCAGATTCCTGGTTTTACCTCTTCATCACACTTGCAAACAAAATAACAATATTTTTAAGACTATATTTGGACACTGCATTCTTCTCAAGTAATTCCCCATTTCTCATTCCTATTTCTGACAAAAATTGATGAGTAGATTTTATTTTGTACATCTCTTCACAACATACTCCCTTGTTAACTCTTACCACTATACTCAAATTGTTCAAAGGTAACTAATTATCTTCTAATTGCCAAAAGCATCAGTCTCTTTTCCAGCTTCATCTTACTGAATCTTTCAGCAGCGTTTCATATTTATCACACCCATATCATTTCCTATTCTTCACTAAAAATATCCTTTGACATCATTAAGACAACAGACGTTCAGCTTCTCCTACTTCTAGTTCTTTTGCCCTTCTTCTGCAGCCCGCACCCCTTCATCAACCACATCAACAACACTCCCATTAGATCTTCAATTATTTTACCCCTTCTGCTTTCTTTTGCATTTGCCTTGCCAAAAACCAAGCTTGGAAAAAAGACAACTCTCTATTTTCTTTGTTCCAGCTTCCTGGCTACAAAGTATCACTGGCAGAATTCATGCCACAGCACTAAACACCTCCATTACACATATGTTTTATGAAACAGCATTTGGGTTTTCAATGTACTTCACCAGTTCTTTGATTTATCTCAAGTCAACCCTCTATATCAGCATTCCCCAAAGAGTGTTCCTTAGAACACTAAGGGCATAGAATATTGATAGTTACTATGCGAAGAACTGACAAACTGACTATGGATACAAAAGTTAGAAAATGCAGGACAAATAGAAGCACGTAATTTCTCTACTATAAAATTTCTAAGAGTCCTCAATATTCTAATATATAATGTGAAAGATCTACTATGATTAATTTCCCAGCATATTTGTCTTAGAAACATTTTTCTCATTGTCTCTTGGAATAATATTCTATGGGACATCATTTACTAAAATGTTTCATTTCACATTCAGCCATTTACATTTTCTCTTCTCAAATTTTCTCATTCATCCTATTCTCACAATGTCAAAGGCATTCTGGGTTCCCTCACTCTTAGCTGAATTTTGCCTCCTACTTCACTAAGAAAAATATATCCATTGTATGTGAAATCCCTAACTTTTGAATTTGTAATTCTCCTCTCTTCAAGATAAATGTAGTCCTCCACTGCTATAAAGCTAAACCTTGCATTGTGCTTCTAGATCTCTCATCATCTCATTAAGATTACTCTTCCCACTATTATCACTTTCTTCATTCTCCCAAGATTTATACCCTCTGACCTAGACATGTCCTCATTCAAGTCCTCCAAACTTAAAATAAACAATCCTACATCCCCTGAAAGCTACCATTTATTTTCTTTCATTCCCTTCCTGTCAACTTCTTGAAAGAGTAGTCTAAGATTGCTGCCACTTTTTCATTATATGCTCACATCTTTACCTCCACAGTCAGCTTCACCCTCACCATAACCAATGTGCTCCTAAAGGTAAACAGCATTTTCATAATTGTGAATCCCAAGGCCTCCTTTCAATATTCACCCTAATGACCACGGCAGAGCATCTGACATGTGTTCATCATCCACTCCTCCCAAGGCTTATAAAGTTCTGCCTTCTTTTAGTTCTCCCCTTAAATCCCTATACATTTCTTTTCAATCTCTTTCACTGTCTCCTCTTACTTTGCCCACTCCCGAAATGTAGTGGTTTCTCAAAGTTCTTTCCTTGGATTATCTTCTCACTCTATCCTCCTTACCTAACCGAGCTCATTCCTTCTTATGCTACTATTCTTGATCACTCTTCTGGTCTTCAGACATGGCTTTCAAATAGCTACTAGTCGTCTCAGTTAATTTGACTGTAATTTTCTTAGTTATAGATGCTAACAATTTCCAAGTCATTTTTGATTCTTCCCTTACTTGGCCACACTCCAAAAGTGATTCTGCCTGCATGCAATCCAAAAAGTCACTAAATTCTACTAATTCTATCTCTAAAATGTCATTTGTATCTGGCCCTGAATTGCAAACCTATTTCCAGTGCTCTAGTTGAAGCTTCTATCATCTCTTGCATTATGTGAAGACATCCCAGTTCAGTTCCTAGCAATATGCCACACACGTCATGAAGCTTAATTTAAATGCATTGCACAACATGATGAAACCACCCTGCAAAGAATAGCCTGTCCAGTTAAGATAATAGGATTTGGAGCCAGACTCGTCTGTATTCATATTATAGTTGAACATGAAGGGATAAGTTACTAGTTTTTTTTATTTTAGGCAACTGAAATAACTACTTATTTGTACTTCAGTTTCCTCATCTATAAGATGAAGATAATGATGGTACTTACCTCATAAGCTTATATGAATTAAATAAGCTAACACATGAAAAATGCTATAAAAGTATATGATAAATAGTAAGCAACCAAGAAATGGCTATGGTTGTTATAGTTACCTCCCTATACATTCATTGCAATACAGGCTGAATCATAAAACATTTCCATGGACTTTCTGGTTCCTATTTTCCCTGAAACAGGCTGGTATCTGCTTTAACATAAAAGGTCTTCTCTAGACCAAGCTAATCAAAGATACTGTTTCCGTCAACAAATCACTTAACATGACATCAATACTGCTTTGAAAGCAAGATTTGGCCCAGATAATTTCTAATACACTCAAACAACCTTTAAAAAATTCAGTGTTAAATGTTGTTAGGGATCTGTTTATTCTTCGTGTGATATTGTTTTATCACAGACCAGATCAGGAGTTGGCCATAAAGGCCCATATACCACTGTTAAGGCATGGAGGATGGAAATTAAAGACAAGAAGACTAGTGATGTAGAGCTAAGTTTGCCCAAGACCAGAGGCAGAGCCTGAGGACCGAAAGAGAAGTCTTGGAACACTACATCAAAATCTAAAGATGTATTTTATGGTGACTAACATAACACAATAAAAAAATAGAAGTCTAGTACTAGGGAAGCAGTGGAGGTTACTAGTTAGAATTGGGTTCTGGATTCAGACTGCTTAGTTTTGAATTCTTACTCTTCCATTTGCTGAAGTGTGACACTGAAGAATTTACTTCACCTGAGACCCAATATCCATGTCTAAATCATGAGATTATGATACAATAGCACCTCCATAATAAGGTAGTTGAGAAGATGAAATAACAAAATCTATGAACAAAGCTTGGCACAGTACCTGGCACAATTATTACTTTTAGCATCATCATCATTCTTATTAACAGAGTTTAAGTCCAAAATACCAGCCCATAGTTAGAGACCCCAACCAGAGTCACAGTCAAGGAACATCTGTAGGGTTCCTATGACAGAACATCCTAAGTAAGACTGTATCAGACTTCCTTTCTCCTGCTTTGTTCCCTGATCCACTGAACCCCCAGTTCTTTCTCTTAGAAGTTAGGATCGTGTCCCTGTGAATGACTACCTGGATTTACTCTCCAGAATGGAACTACAGAGAGTGCAAGTGCCTTAACAACGTTCCCCATAACCTGTACGCTCATTTCCTTTTCATTTTCCTTCTTACATTTTATCCTTTAGGTACACTGAATTGTTCATTGTCCTCACATACTCTCTTGTGTTTCTGTGCCTTAGTTCAAGATGTCCCATATGCTTAGGAAGCCCTCATTCATCCAGAAAATAACTGAGAATGTCTGCCAGCACTGTTTCAGATTCTGAGGAGACAGCAGTGTACACAACATATAGAATTTACTTACCTTTGTGGCACTTATATTCTAGTTGGGGAATTGATAATAAATGTGTAAATAAAACAAAAAAAATACAACGACAGATTGTGACAAGTGCTAGAAAAAAATGAAGAAAGAGTAATGAAGTAGAAAATAGGGTATTATTTTCAACAGAGTAGACAGTAAAGGCTTCTCTGAAAGGTGTCTTGTGACATATTATTAGTATTTCTCTCCTGTCCATTCTTTGGGTATCTGCATCAGTCTTCACCTCTCCAGGAAGCCTGCTCTGAATCACCAGGTCAGGATAAATACTTCTCTTCTGGGCTCTCACAGCACCCAGTATATCCTGCACACAGTGCCTGACTCATAATATGCACCCAGTAGAGTAAGGGATCCTAAGCAGTGAACTATGGACATTTAAGGAATCTACAGGAAGACTAACTTGCATTCAAAAGTTAGTATACATGTGCATTCCTGTATTTTTCTAGAGCAAGTGTTCAGAGATTTTATCATAGTCTCAAGGAATAAATGACCTCATCAAAGGGTAAAACCTACTGCTGAGTTGATGGTCAGTGCGCCATCAAATTTCACTGCTTCCTTATGAGTACTGCATTAGCTCTCCTTGGATGAGCTCTGTCTCAGAGGTATGTATGGCATTATGCTGAATTAGTGCTCGTACTAATTCATTTCTTTAATGTATTTAATTCCTCTTTATTAAGTGGCAAAAATATACCAGGCACTATGTTAAGCACAGTGGGGGCTAAAGGGATGAGGTCCAAACATAGAGCAGAGCAAAGGCCTCAAGCCATTTCCTCACATGTATCCATTCTCCTCTATTTGGTCATAAACTCCTATAAAGACTCCTATATCTCCCTTTAGTTCTAAATGTGAACGCCTTATGTAAATGGTGCTTGGTAAAAAGCTATTCATTTCTTGGTCATTTTTGTCAGAATGGCAGAGTAGTGAGCTAAATTCAATCATATCCAGGTAACAATAGGCCTGGGTGTACTTTCAGCAATGTAGTTACATATGATTTATGAACAATAGCAATAGCTCAAAAAATACAAATCCCCCTGAATTAATGGAATGGTCTCCTTCTGAATTGGAATAGAGTTCTATGCTGTGTTCTATGGTAAAATGAGTAAGCCTCCTGGGAGAGAAGTAAAATAGCCATAGAAATATATCTTAGGGCTAATTTTTTCCTATCAGAGGCCACAATGTAGCAAAAGGGCACACAATTCAGAAAGCAGCAGGATTATTCAAACTAAGGACAGCCTGATGAGAGAGAACTCAGAAATAGGAAGGAGGTGGAAAAGGGAGGAGATAAAAGGAAGAAAGGAGAGGGAACAGCAAACTTGTGTTGCTGGTGTCCACGGAATATCATTTGGTCTCTTCCCATTGGAAATAGTTTCACTTTAGTCAGTTGAAACTGTCTCTGAAGTGATAATTCTAAATTCTTCTCTGCCTAATTCCTTTCTAACATTCTGGGTCATACCTAGACAAAAAGGAAATTACTTCTTCAGCCATGAATAGTCTTCCTTAGAAGAATAATTGGAACCATGTCTCAAAAATACTCACCACTTTTTCTGGACCCTATACAAACATCATTTTTATTCTCTCTGTTTTGTTAAAGGACCAGTGGGGGAATCCAAGAAAAGGGATATTTAGTTTGTCCTTTATTGGAATAAGGCTTTGCCAAATTAGATTATTTAGCAATAGGATCAATGTGAATCGGTCTGAAGTCTACCTTTTTGAGAAAGATTAAAGAAAAAGAACTCTATCAAGTATTAAATGTAAAATAACTGCTAATAAACTGCTTTAGTAAAAAAGACTCCCTGGACAGTTTTAATTAAGATATACAAGAGAGGAGGAGCAAGATGGTGGAGGAGTAGGAGAACAATTATCATCAGATCCCAAAAATTCACCCAGATAGTTATCAAACATTCTGAACACATATAAATTCAATAGGAGATTGAAGAGAAGAAGAGCAGCAATTCTAAGAACAGGAAATCAACCACGTTGTTTGTTTTTTGTTTTTTTCCGTTCCTTCTCCACCCAGTTTCAGGTCTCTTCTGATTAGGTTAGTGAATAATTTTCGAGGGTCATTGCTACCCTTTAGTATTTTGTTCTCTCATCCACCTATTCCTATCTGCATAAAATGACAAGACGGACAAAAAGAGCACACACACCCAAAAAAAGAACAAGAGGCAGTAACGATGGCTAGGGACCTAATCAAAGCAGACATTAGTAATATGACAGAACTAGAGTTCAGAATGATGATTATCAAGCTGCTAGCTGGGCTCGAAAAAAGCATGGAAGATAATAGAGAATCCCTCTCTGGAGAAATAAAAACCCTTTCTGGAGGGCGCCTGGGTGGCTCAGTGGGTTAATGCCTCTGCTTTCGGCTCAGGTCATGATCTCAGGGTCCTGGGATCGAGGCCCGCATCGGGCTCCCTGCTCAGCGGGGAGCCTGCTTCCCCTCTCTCTCTCTCTGCCTGCCTCTCTGCCTCCTTGTGATCTCTCTCCCTCTGTGAAATGAATGGATAAAATCTTTAAAAAAAAACCCTTTCTGGAGAAATAAAAGAACTAAAATCTAACCAAGTTGAAATTAAAAAAAGCTATTAGTGAGGTGCAATAACAATGGAGGCTCCTACTGCTAGGATAAATGAGGCAGAAGAGAGATTAGTGATATAGAAGACCAAAAGACAGAGAATAAAGAAGCGGAGGAAAAGAGAGACATACAAATACTGGACCATGAGGGGAGAATTCAAATGATAAGTGATACCATAAGACAAAACAATATTAGGATAATTGGGATCCCAGAAGAAGAAGAAAGAGAGAGAGGGAGGCAGAAGGAGGTACAGAGAACCCCCCACAAAATCAATAAAAATAGGTCCACAACTCATCATCTAATAGTAAAATTTACAAGTCTTAGTGACAAAGAGAAAATCCTGAAAGCAGGATTAGACAAGAAAAGAGGTCTGTAACATACAATGGTAGAAATATTAGACTGACAGCAGGCCTATCCACAGAAACCTGGCAGGCCAGAAAGAAAAGGCATGATATATTCAGAGCACTAAATGAGAAAAATATGCAGCCAAGAATACTATATCCAGCTAGGCTATCACTGAAAACAGAAGGAGAGATAAAAAAGCTTCCAGGACAAACAAAAACTAAAGGAATTTGCAAACACCAAGCCAGCCCTATAGGAAATATTGAAAGGTGTCTTCTAAGCAAAGAGAGAGCCTAAAAGAAATATAGACCGGAAAGGAAGAGACACAATATATAGTAACAGTCACCTGAAAGGCAATACAATGGCACTAAATTCATATCTCTCAATAGTTACCCTGAATATAAATGGTCTAAATGCCCCAAGTAAAAGACTCAGGGTATCAGAATGGATAAAAAATCAAGACCCATCAACACGCTGTCTACAAGAAACTCATTATAAACCCAAGGATACCTTCAGATTTAAAGTGAGGAGCTGGAAAACAATTTACCATGCCAATGGACATCAAAAGAAAGCTGGAGTGGCAAACCTTATATCAGATAAATTAGATTTTAAGCCAAAGACTAAAATAAGAGATGAGGAAGGACACTATATCATACTTAAAGGATCTGTCCAACAAGAAGATCTAACAATCATAAATATCTATGGCCCTAACATGGGAGCAGCCAATTATATAAACAAATTAATAACAAAATCAAAGAAACATGTCCACAATAATACAATAATTTTAGGGGACTTTAACATCTGCCCTTATTGAAATGGAAAGACCATCGAAGCAAAAGATCAACAAGGAAATAAAGGCTTTAAATGACACCCTGGACCAGTTGGAGATCACAGATATATTCAGAACATTCCATCCCAAAACAACAGGATACACATTCTTATCTAGTGCACATGGAACATTCTCCAGAATAGACCACATTCTGGGTCACAAATCAGGTCTCAACAGGTGCCAAAAGATTGGGATCATTCCCTGCATATTTTCAGACCACAATGCTCTGAAACTAGAACTCAACCACAAGAGGAAATTTGGAAAGAACNAATAAGCCCAGCAGGCAAAGAGGAATAATAAAGATCAGAGCAGAAATCAATGAAATAGAAACCAAAAGAACAGTAGAACAATTCAACGAAACTAGGAGCTGGTTCTTTGAAAGAATTAATAAGATTGATAAACCCCTGGCCAGACTTATCCAAAAGAAAAGAGAAAGGACTCAAATTAATAAAATCATGAATGAAAGAGGAGAGATCACAACCAACACCAAAGAAATACAAACAATTCTAAGAACATATTATGAGCAACTCTACACCAGCAAATTTGACAATCTGGAAGAAATGGATGCATTCTTAGAGAAATATAAACTACCAAAACTGAACCAGGAAGAAACTGAAGACCTGAATAGACCCATCACCAGTAAGGAGATTGAAGCAGTCATCAAAAATCTCCCAATAAAGAAGAGCCCAGGGCCAGACTGCTTCCCAGGGGAATTCTACAAACATTTAAAGAAGAATTAAAACCTATTCTCCTGAAATTGTTCCAAAAAATAGAAATGGAAGGAAAACTTCCAAACTCATTTTATGAGGCCAGCATTACCTTGATCCCCAAACCAGGCAAAGACCCCATCAAGAAGGAGAATTACAGACCAATATCTTTGATGAACACAGATGCAAAAATCCTCAACAAAATACTAGCCAATAGGATCCAACAGGATTAAAAGGCTTATTAAAAGGATTATTCACTACGACAATGTGGGATTTATTCCTGGGCTGCAAGATTGGTTTAACTTTCGCAGGTCAATCAATGTGGTACAAGACATTATTAAAAGAAAGAACAAGAACCATATGATCTTCTCAATAGATGCTGAAAAAGCATTTGACAAAGTACAG
>LNAC01000249.1:179483-217478 GCA_002007465.1 Ailurus styani
GAAAGGCATCTGAATCAGCAAAGAAATCAAACGCTCACTCTTTGCAGATGATATGATACTTTATGTGGAAAACCCAAAGGACTCCACTCCAAAACTGCTAGAACTCGTACAGGAATTCAGTAAAGTGTCAGGATATAAAATCAATGCACAGAAATCAGTTGCATTTCTATATACCAACAACAAAACAGAAGAAAGAGAAATTAAAGAGTCAATCCCATTTACAATTGCACCCAAAACCATAAGATACCTAGGAATAAACCTAACCAAAGAGGCAAAGAATCTGTATTCAGAAAACTATAAAGTACTCATGAAAGAAATTGAGGAAGACACAAAGAAGTGGAAAAACATTCCAAGCTCATGGATTAGAAGAACAAAAATTGTGAAAATGTCTATGCTACCGAGAGCAATCTACATATTTAATGCAATGCCCATAAAAATACCAGCAATTTATTTCAAAGAAATGGAACAAATAACCCTAAAATTTATATGGAACCAGAAAAGACCCCGAATAGCCAAAGGAATGTTGAAAAAAAAAAGCAAAGTTGGCGGCATCACAATTCCAGATTTCAAGCTCTATTACAAAGCCGTCATCATCAAGACAGTATGGTACTGGCACAAAAACAGACACATAGACCAGTGGAACAGAATACAGAGCCCAGAAATGGGCCCTTAACTCTATGGTCAACTAATTTTTGACAAAGCAGGAAAGAATGTCCAATGGAAAAAAGAGTCTCTTCAACAAATGGTGTTGGGAAAACTAGACAGCCACATGCAGAAAAATGAAACTGGATCATTTCCTTACACCACACACAAAAATAGACTCAAATTGGAGGAAGGACCTCAAGGTGAGAAAGGAATTCATCAAAATCTTTGAGAACACCGGCAGCAACCTCTTCGACCTCAGCCGCAGCAATTTCTTCCTAGGAACATCACCAAAGGCAAGGGAAGCAAGGGCTAAAATGAACTATTGGGACTTCATCAAGATTAAAAGCTTTTGCACAGCAAAGGAAACAGTCAACAAAACCAAAAGACAACTGACAGAATGGGAGAAGATATTTGCAAATGACATATCAGATAAAGGGCTAGTATCCAAAATCTATAAAGAGCTTCTCAAACTCAACACCCATAAAACAAATAACCCAGTCAAGAAATGGGCAGAAGACATGAACAGACATTTCTCCAAAGAAGACATCCAAATGTCCAATAGACACGAGAAAGTGCTCAACATCACTCAGCATCAGGGAAATACAAATCAAAATCACAGTGACATACCACCTCACACCAGTCAGAATGGCTAAAATGAACAAGTCAGAAATGACAGATGTTGGCAAGGATGCAGAGAAAGGGGAACCATCCTACATTGTTGGTGGGAATGCAAGCTCGTGCGACCACTCTGGAAAACAGTGTGGAGGTTCCTCAAAAAGTTGAAAATAGAGCTTCCCTACGACCCAGCAATCGCACTACTAGGTATTTACCCTAAAGATACAAAGGTAGTGACTCTCAGGGGCACATGCACCCAAATGTTTATAGTAGCAATGTCCACAATAGCCAAACTATGGAAAGAACCTAGATGTCCATCAACAGATGAATGGATAAAGAAGATGTGGTATATATATACAATGGAATATTATGCAGCTATCAAAAGANATGGAATATATATATATAATGGAATATATATATATAATGGAATATATATAATGGAATACTATGCAGCCATCAAAAGAAACGAAATCTGGCCATTTGCAATGATGTGGATGGAACTAGAGGGTATTATGCTAAGCGAAATAAGTCAATCAGATAAATACAGTTATCATATGATCTCTCCGATATGAGGAACTTGAGGGGCAGGGCGGTTGGTCGTGGGGGGTAGGGATGGAAAAATAATGAAACAAGATGTGATTGGAATGAGACAAACCATAAGCAACTCTTAATCTCACAAAACAAACAGGGTTTTGGGGGGGTGGAAGCATAGGGATAGGGAGGATGGGTTATGGACACTGGGTAGAGTTTGTTCTATGGTGAGTACTGTGAATATTTTAAGCCTGATGATTCACATACCTGTACCCCTGGGTCAAATAATAAAAAAATAAATAAAATAAAATATAAATTAATATAAATAAATTAAGATATACAATTCATTTGTATTTATTATATTATTTGTAGGATGGTAGGTGTAAAAAAAAGGCTATCCAAGAACTGTTTTTTAAAAAGAGTTCAGTTTCTTAAATAGACTTGGCATTCCTCCTACATTTTGTCTTACTGTCTATTTGTGCATGCAAAGATAATCAAAATTGAGTGTTTTACAAATGATCTTAAAATCTAAATTTTCAAGGGGGAGCATATTAAAATGAGCACTATTGTGTACACCTGAAAAGGAACGTGGGACCCTAAATGTTCAAGAGAGCCATAAGCATCTATGGAAAACCAAACTTCACATGGATGGCAACATCTCATACAGGCTTCTACAGCATAAGATCCACATACAGGGGATGGATGTGGCAGAAGTTCCAAACTGACAAAAGTCTCCCTATATATCCACATAGACTTCTGTAAATCATTTCTAGTCTAGAACAAAATATCCCATCTCTAGACCCTTTAATTTTTTAAATACATCAATCATACTTATTTTAAAGTCTGTATCTGATAAATCCATTATCTGGGGCCCCTGTGTGTCTGTTTCTATTATCATGGTTTATGTTCAGTTTTGGTCATGAGGTCTTATCTCTTTTTATGACTCATTATTTTTGACTGAATGTCCAAGATACCATGTGTGAAAAATTATAAAACTAATTTGAGGCTGGAGATGATATTGTCTTCCTCCAGAGACAATTTACAGTTGTTTTTGGCAGGCATTAATAGTCCAAGGGCACTAACAACCCCAGATCACTTTAATCCAATCAGATATTAAAGGAACTAGATGCTAGGCTTCAGTCTTTTTAGAGGGTAGTCTATCTCCAGTTTTTCCTTACACCTACAATGTTGCCTTTCAGCGTCCCAACCCAAAACTGAGGCTTTACCTGACACCCTTCTCTTTGATGGGTCCTGACCTTCAATTCTCTCCCTCAGACCCTGGGAATTAATAAGTTCTGCTCAGTTTATCAGTCTCTTAGCTGCACTTTTGGAATCATGAAATATGCTAATGAGAAACGTGGCACAAAATGTGGCACCTCTCTGAGATTCTCTGTTCTTTTGGTGCTGGTCTACTAATTCTTCCCATGTTTAATCTTAAAATAAATATTACTTTGAACAACTTTTTTTTGTTGTTCTAGTTGGAAGGTTGGTCCAAACCAGTAGGACTGACTTATTCATTAGGCACAGTAGAGAATGTGCCTAAGACACACAATATTTTTAGGGGCTCATAAAAAAAGTTTTAATTCCTTTTAAAATTAGAACAAAAAATAAACTTTCAGGTTGGAGAAAATGTTTTCATATGTAATATTAATATGTTAATTTTTATACCAATTCAGATATAAAATAGAATTTTTAAGTATTTTTTAATGGAGGAAAGAGTTCATAAAGGCAGAAGTGCCTAAAAGCCATAATGTGGCTCTAAAAGCCAGTAGTCTCATCACTTCTTGGCCTTTTGGCTAAGATCAAGTGTAAAAGCCAGTAGTCTTCCATTGCTGAGAACAAAACTTCTCTAGAGGTATTTTAAAGGCATTAATACTAGTGTAATCTCATCTGCATAATATTTTATACTCTGTAAAGCACTTTCCCACCCACCATCTTGTTTGAGATTTCCAAGAATCTGGTAAGCTAAGTGAGACAGGTATTAGTTTACTGTTGAGGGAAATGAGACACAGAGAGTTTAAGTGACTTGCTTAAAGTCACACAACATGTCAATAATAGACAGTAGATTGAAGTTCATATCTGGAGTTAAACAGTATTCCAGAAGTGCATCATATAATATATCACAGAACCTGTGAACATTTTGAGAATAATTATGACATGAAAACCCATTATCAAAAAAGTCATGAAAATACTTCCTTACACCAATAAGCATACTGTTCCAGGAGTCACAAGATCTGAGTTCTAATCCTGGATCAACACTAACTGATTGTTTGACCTTGA
Organism: Ailurus styani; assembly: GCA_002007465.1. NCBI lineage: Eukaryota > Metazoa > Chordata > Mammalia > Carnivora > Ailuridae > Ailurus > Ailurus styani. Next base: position 183,555 of record LNAC01000249.1, read on the forward strand.
ACAAGTCATTTCGTGGTCCTGGCCCTCTGTCTAAAATGAAGCCCTTGGAGAGATAAATCTGAAATTCCTTACAAGCTCTATTTTTTTAAATTATTCAATGAACCTAAAATGCCCAAACACCCTGGATTTTTTTCAAAGAATGCTGGGACTTAAAAGACCAATTACGATTCTCTAAATGAGCATAAATAGTCTACCACATAATAGCCAAAAGTGTCCAGTCCTCTTTATATAACAAACTAAAGCATATGGGGGAAAGAGTTCTAACAATGAAACAAGACCATGTCAATAAATGCCACTTCCCCTATTATCTGCAGGGTCTCAGAGACAAATCAATAAGTGTGGAGCCAGGTCCCTGTCCACAGTGCCACTGTCTTTATTAATATTGCTTCTTTCAATTCTTTTAATATTGCAAATGCCAACAAACAATTTGTGTAGAAACCCTCTACACTTTTTTTTACTAAGAGATGACAGTTTAAAAGCAGAGAGAGCTATATTTATCTGAATCCTATATACTTGGATTCTAGAATAAACCTTGACAGCAAAGTAATTTCCTAGCTAGATCACTAAGTTACTTAGATCACATTTATCTAAGGAGAACAGAGAGGATACAAGTAGAGAGAAAGTTCAAGGGACTGGGCTTTAATTAGTGCTGTTTCAGGTGATAGTTACATTTAGTTCCCCTCAGACCTATATAATGCCTATATTCAGAAGGTAGGAAAATAACTCTCCTCTGAGAGTTAGAATACCAGGGTTTAGGGACTACTCTGGCATAGACACTCATTGTCTATGTCTAGTAAACTCCTTCCCTCTCTGGGCCTCAGTCTCCTGTTTATATACAAACAGGGGATTAGATTAATGATTTCTAAGATTCCTTTCAGTTCTAAACATTTATAATTCTATTCTTAGTTTTGCAATGTATGGGCTCTTTATAATCTTTCTCACTTTCCATGCCACTAGAATTGCTTTTTATACCTGTCCCTTGGCTTTACTGGCTGCCACTGTGTGACATCAGAATGCTAGCATTGTTAACATAGACCCCCTGACATTTTGCCAGTTGCACTGCCCACATGTGTGGCTAAAAGGATTTTAAGAGCATCATCTACCGACAAGTCAAGATCTCTGGGAGGATTGGGGTGAGAGTGGAGGAAGGAAGGAAAAGCCTCAGGATGTAACATACAAGCCACACATTTTCCTTTCACACCATCAAAGCCTTGCTTTGTGAGCAACAGAATGCTACTGGAGCACCTGGTGGCCCCTTTTCTGAGAAATATTTTCTTTCCATGGTGATGGCCCTTCATCTTCTGTAAGAATCAGACAGCATGGATTATCCACTGCCATGGCAGAGAATGGCACCAGTTCCCAGAATGGAGATGCCCAAAGTAATACACATAAAGAATTAAGTAAGCTCAGCAACTACTAAGGGAGCTACAGTACTGAGGCACACTGCTGAGACAGGGCATTGGAAGAAGAAGGTAGTAGGGAGGAAAGGCTAGAAGGAGAAGGACAGAGAGCAAAAGGGAAGAAGAAAAAAGAAAATTGTACAGAGAAATATAAAAACAAATGAACTAATACTCTATTAATAAAATTAATACCTCTTTATGTTCAAATTAAGGAGATTATTTAATGTAATTTTGGGGACCAGAAAATTTATCATGAGTCATATTAAAAGTATTTAAAGTTCTGACAGGAAAGTAATTCACTCATTCCTTGCATACAACACTAGACCAAATGTTATTCTTTTTTCAGATTTTCAACTGCTACTGTTACTTTAAGCAACTTGCAGTTCTGAAGATTGGTGGCAAGTCCTCTGGTACTTCATGCAACTTGTATATGTAATGCAAAAATACTCAATGGATATATGTTAAACCTAGTAAGAGGTTGTTTTTATTTTCTTTCAAAACCTATGTCTGTTTTGGATGGAGTAAAGCCAATAACATGAGTTCACATGTAGAAATCTGAGTTAATTGCTTCCACACTTCCAAACTGTCCAGTGCTACAGCAATATGCAATATACCCTGATTCCTTGGGCAGCTACCGGGTTGGTCTACCCCTCAAACCAATTCTGCTTCCAGAAAGTTCCAAGCAATTACCTCCATTGTATGACCCTTTTCTGAATGGACAGTCTAAAGAGCATGTGCTTCAGACAGAAAGAGACTTGAGGTTGAATCAGACTCTGTAACAATTTAGCTGTGTAGTGTTAGGTAAATTAGGGATGATTAGTCATACCATGCTGGGTCCTTGAGACCATTAAATGAAATAATGAGTATAAAGCCCGTAGCACAGAGTAAGTATTTAGCAATGCTAGTTGTCATTATATTCATTTGAACACTAGCAATAATGATAACTGCTATTGATATTATTATAATTGTTACATCTATCCTCCTACCAGCTTAGTTCAGCTTATTCCTACAGCCAACATTTAGGTCAGTCCCCAAGCCTCTGCTTCACCAACTGGCCGCTACTAGTTCCCAGATGCCCTCCCCCTGCCTGTCCTGTCCTACTACCCACTGCATGCTCTAGGAATCTGTTCTGACAAGCAGGCTGCAAGCCAGAACTTACCAGCAGGGACAAGGGGCTAATGGCCCTTCCAGTCCCAGGGAGGAAAGGAAAAGTGAGAGCACCAAATATATAAATGGCCCCTGCCTGGACAGCTCATGAGAATTATCAGTTAAGAACTGAGGATGTTTTGTGTGTTCATGTCTTCTTAGTTATGGGAATGATGGTTGCAATATAGCATATCACTCTTAATTGCTTTAGCCCCTCAGTTACCTACAACGGAGGGAAGGGAGCATGGCCTGCTGCCAGGCAAGATCTGTAATCGATGACCACCTGAACAACACTGATAAGGTCTTGCATTAAGCAGGAGCAATTAAAAAGAAAGTTCCACTGGAAACAGGCAGGTGCTACATCAGGTTGGATTCTCTCTTGAATTTCAGAACTTAACCCTCGCCCTGCAACTTGGAAAGCATTATCTGATATACTTATGCACGGGGCCATACTCACTTAGGAGGGGTTGGGCAGCCATCCTTAGGCCTTAGGTTTAAAGGCTCCTGCCCCTTAGGAGATCTTGAGCCTTGAGGTTTCATCTCAAATCATGCATTTGTAAGGAGTTGCTGAGAAATATGAGATGCTGAGAAATATGAGGTGACATATTCAAATGCCCCCTCACTAATTCCTCCAAAGCTAACATGCCAGGTTGTTCAATAAACACTTACCTGTCACAGTAGCCCATATTAGGACGTTAAAGGCTCATAACCAGAACCTAAAGCAAGCAACATATTTTTACATTTCAATTCCCTACCTTATTGACATTACATCCCTAATTGTTATCCTTTGATACATCATGATTCACTGGGCCAACCTGCCACCTCTTCCTTACCCTTTTCCATCACTGCCACCTCCTCTCCCATTGGTCCTGGACCTTTTCCTGCTCCATTATACACCAGTATGTGGCAATAGATAGCACTGGGTGTTGGGGCTAAAGTGCATACATTCTCCTTATAGAGTTCTTTCAGCATCTGTCACAGAGCTACAATTTCCCTCCTAGGGCTGTGAGCCTCTTGAGGGAAGGAAGTATGGGTTACATAGTATCCACTACAAAAGTTTGTTTTAAGCATTACTGGTAAAGAAAAGACTTCATGTAAATACTTCATAGTGCCCAGCATGGAGCAAGTACTGTAAAACTGTCAGTAGTATCATCATTCTCATCCCATGTCACATTCCCAGCACTTCACACAATACCTGGCATAGGAAAGGTACTAAATATGTATTCATAGGTCCAGAATCACTTATCTAAAACCTTAGAGTCCATAAGTACTTCAGAATTTGAAGTACTTTTCAGATTGAAGAAAGAATATGGAGCACGTACTCTAAATTACACCCCAGCAAGATTGGGAACAGCATCCCATAACCAAACACATTAATATACCTGTAGTGAAACAAAGACATATTCATTCTAAGTTGGATTAATAAAGAATATAAAAGGCCTCATATATCAGACCAGGAAAGATTTTACTATCAAATGAGTTTGGCTGTCAATTTAAACACACACACACACACACACACACACACACACACACACACACACACACAGCTCAGTTTTCAAACTTCAGATTTTGGAATTGTGGATAGTGGATTGTGGACCTGTATTAAATAAAGAAATGGGGGCGCCTGGGTGGCTCAGCTGGTTAAGCATCTGACTTAGGCTCTGGTATGATCTCAGGGTCATGGGATCAAGCTCCACATAGGGCTCTGAGCTCAGCAGGGAGTCTGCTTCTCCCTCTCCCTCATTCTCTCTCTGCCCCTCCCCTTGCTTTTCCTCTCTCTCTCTCTCCAATAAATAAAATCTTTAAAAGAAGGAAAGGAAAGAAAAGCAGGGCAGGAAAAGAAAGGGAAGGAAAGGAAAGGAAGAAAGAGGGGATGGAAGAAAAGAGAGAGGGAGGGAGGGGAGGAGAGGAAAGAAGGGGAAATGGAAAGAAATGAGTGGGGGACAGCCTTTAACCTTAGCATACCTTTCAGGGTAAGGAGACATTATCCCCCTTTAACTCTTTGGGCAAATTTGCCTTCTGTGTCTTACATCAAAATTGAACAATTATTCTATGGTAATGTACAAAATAATTTCTTCTTAAAGATTTATATATTTATTTTAGAGAGAGAGAGAACCTGCGCAATTGGTGGGAGGAAGATAAAGGGAAAGAGAAAGAATCTCATGCAGCCTCTCCGCTGAGAGTGGAGCTTGACACAGGGTTAAACCTCAGGACCCTGAGATCATGACTTGAGCCAAAATCAAAAGTCAGACGTTTATCTGACTGAGCCACCCAGGCACCCCTGTGCAAAATAATTTCTAAAGATGCCAGTTCTTCTCCCCATCCCACTTACTAAACTTCTAATAGAACATAGGCAAAGTACAGTGGGTACGTTTGTAGACCTAGCAACTCTGCCATCCACAGGACTGTGGCCTTACGCAAATGCTTTTACCTCTCTTAGTTCCAGTTAAACTAGGAAAGGGTAAATCTAGGGGTAAATGCTAATATTTAATGAGAACCTGGCAGGGTATGGATCTTTTTTTAATCAGATATGTAATTTTTTATTATGTTATGCAGGGTATGAATCTTGGCTATATTTTATTCTTGCCTATATTTTAAGGATGAAGGAAATGAGGCTCAAAGATTTAAGGTAAGAGTAGCCCTTTCGCCTCTGTTGAGAGAGAGACAATTGAGAGAATGGGGTAGGGGGTATATTGGAACAAACCAAAGTGCTAACTACACACACATACACACACACACACACACACACACACACACACACACACACACACTGAAGATATTAATATTGTAACAAATTGCAAACCCGATGCCTCTGCCCACCTCCCTACTAGCATTTTGTACCACAGCAGCGGTAATAGGGACTGAGCGTGAAATTCAGAACTAAAAGAGGAAACCAGGGAGATGGAAGCACCCAAGTGTGAGGGAGAAGCAAGGGCAACTTAATTGCAGACATCAAGGTGCTATATTTTACTCCTAGTTGAGAATGTAAATGAGGCCATCATCAACTATTCTTGGCAATATTTCTTAGTATTTAGAGTACAGTTGTGTAGTCTGAAAACAATTTAAATTGAACAAAAACTAGTGCTACTTACTGATTCTAATATTGGATTCTTCCCTTGCCCTCCCCCCAAACAGAGTCTCTTCTATGAATACACAGTGAGTCAATCTGGTATATCTTGATGGTTGAATAAGCTCTTTGATTTTTGAATTATTTTGAGATTAACTGAATTTGAAATGTGGGCTGTTTTCAATACCTTGCTGGCACAAAAATATGAGTTTTGTTATTGACAGAGAAGACTTGCACATGACACTTTTTATCATTATTCTCCTGTGCTGAACTCATGTTCACTTCAGCCTGGCCTGCCTGCCTGGATGGGTGCTGTGAGGCCAGGTTCAAAAGTGCAATTTACAATATTCTCTCTTAATTCCTGTGAACTGCCATGCAGCACGGGGTGACTGCTGCCTGGGGGACCAGACACATATTTCTTATCACAATCAAGGAACATTGTCGATTATATTAGGGTTTTTGAGAACTTGCATAATATCCCAAATGAATAAAAGCTGTCATCCAAGAATCACATTATGGGTAAATTGAATCAGAATATCCCTGGAGCTGTTCAAGAGTTTGTATGTAAGCCCTATAATCCTGTCCTTAGTCCCAAAGGAAACCTAACAGTTTCACATCAGCCTTAGGGCCTTCGTCTGTGGACTCCAAGGTAATCAAACATCCTCTATCTCCTTTATTCCTATAGTAGCTCCCAAGCTTTCTCCTCTATCTTCTTTGCTCCCTGTATTTATTTTCTTTTTTTTAAAGATTTTATTTATTTATTTGACAGAGAGAGAGAGAGAGAGAGAGAGAGAGAGAGAGAGAGAGAACAAGTAGGCAGAGAGGCAGGCAGAGAGAGAGAGAGAGGAGGAAGCAGGCTCTCCGCCAAGCAGAGAGCCCGATTCGGGCCTTGATCCCAGGACCCTGAGATCGTGACCTGAGCCGAAGGCAGAGGCATTAACCCACTGAGCCACCCAGGCGCCCTCCCTGTATTTATTTTCTTAATCCAAGACTCTGCTATCCACTTAAAATGATTATGTCTCCATACATACTGCCAGCTCTACCACCCTACTATCCCTGCTCCCTTGTTACTTACTCCTAATTTTGATACTCTTTTATTTTCTTTATTTTTTCTGGGCCAGTTTGTCTTATCTGATTCTTCCTTCCTTCAGCTTTTCTTCACCTTATTTCCCTAGATTTATCATCTTCTACTTACCCCATAGCAAAAAGCTGGCCAGTCCTACAGAGTGGCTAGAGCACAATACATAATGAAAGTACCCATGAGTAAGCACAATGACTAGCTGGTCCATTCACCAACCGACTAGGAACCCTGTCTTAATACATAGATAGAAATGATTTTAAATAACCATGCAGTAATTTGTAAGGGCTACTGCTTCTGAAGTGTTTATACTTTTTGCATTTCTGTTATACAGGTTAAAGCTTATATGTCAAGTGTTTATAGAACCATCAGCCTGAGGACACAATAGCACTACCGAATGAATTAATGAATGAATGAATGGATAAATAAATAAATAAATGGTCAAAGCCAACAGGCCTCACAAAGGCCCCTTGGGAAATAAGTTCAGGCAGTTCTTGAGCATAACAAGCAAGAGGGAGACCCAATTACAAATACAAGAATACCAATATCTACTGAAACACTAGCCCTTCCAGATTTCTCTGTCTGTCTCAGATTCAGGGTCAGGCAGAATAGTGAGTCCCCTGGGCAACTGACAAACAGCAACCTTCCCGCATACTCCCACAGGATGCCTGTGCCATCACAGCTACCCAGTCAATGTGCATACCACTGTGAAATGCTTCCTCCTTAACATCTTCCCTGTCAGCCCCCACAGGCTCCAAGCTAAAATCAGCGGGGAGAAACCCCTCTTCTCTGCCAGCTATACCCTGCTTTTAACTCACAAAGCAGTGATAACTTGTTCTCCTCTGGTCATACGTAAACTCTACAGATCCAACTCGTTCTGCTATTATCCCTACCATTAGTATAATTGCAAGCAGCTTGAGGCAGGATCTGTATCATTTTTTATCCCCTGGTCCCTCTAACGTGATGCCTATCACATAGTAGGTGCCCAATAAATATGTATTGGATTGAGTTGTACTAGTCAGTACCATTATCAGTATTAAATTATTCTGTTTCCCTCTTTATGCACTACAGACATCTGCAGTCCTCTCCTTCTACTTGGTCTTTGTTTCATTGCTAAGACAAAAAATGAAACTGTCATTTTAAATCCAGTGGCTTTCCCTTTATTGAAAGCTAATCAACCACAAGGTTTTTCTCTCCCACTGATATCATATGAGGAAACAATTAGCAATATTTTTTCTGATGTCAGTAAATGACCTCAATATTAATCTTCTCAGGCTTGCCTCTTTGGGGAGTTTATTCAGAAATCAATTCAGTTTGCATCATAAATCAAAAAGAAGAAAAAGCAATTCCTAGCTTTCTCTTCTAATGTGAACACATCAGCTAGGTAATATCCTGATTAAAGTCTCAGGATTGTGTCACAAATGATCTATTCATTTTTTTCCTTTTCAGCTGTATACTTAATTTCCTAATATGTTGCAATCATTTGTTCCAATAACTGTTTCTATATGTCCTATCTGCTCACTACATTTGTACATGTTCCTCTTCTCAAGATACTGAATGCATGGATCATTATCTACATTTCTGCCTATGTACTTGCCACCCAATAATTGCCACATCTTCTAAATCCAAACTCAGTTCTCAAGTTAGGCAGTTCATTAACCATTTTCATTGGGAATTCCATTTATTTCATGTTCCTTTCAGATTCAGATAATAATTGTGGCTACTTTGTTGACCTGCATAACTTATCTTTAACCCTATTATTTTCTTGTACACATGCAAACTCAGAACATAAAGGCTCCAACTGGTCCTTGTCCGTGCACTAAATTTAGCAAATTTTCAGCCAGATCACTTCTAGTTATTCATCTGGATGTCCATGACCTCTGTGAATCTTTCCACAGCAACATGTTCTACTTCAATATTGAAATGAACCCAGAGTAAATGAAGACATAAACTCTGCATTCTCAGAATCCTCTAATTAATTGGTAGTGATCCTGTTCACACAGTTTCCAAAACTTCCACTTCTACTGAGGTCCTTTTCTCCTCAAACTCTTGGTCTCTGACACATAACACATTTCACTTCCCCAAGTCATATAAAAGAAAGGCTATTTTTTTATCTTTCTATATTCTTTACCTTCTCTAATCAATGTCGCAGAGAATTATATCAGCCTTACTGGAGCCTAGTCCATTTGTTAAGAACTTTTGTCCATTTACTAAGCAACAGATTTGTTAAACAGCAAGTATTTGTTAAACAGCAAGTAACCATAACTTGGTTAGAGACTTCCCAGTCAGTGTTACATGTGAATCCTGGGTCAAATAACTCAGCTACTGAAAGATTTTAACCCTAAGGATACTGTGACTTGGTTTATGTTCTAACAAGATCACATTGACTGCTGTAAGACGAGTAGGCCATACAGAAGGGTAGAAGCAGAGAAACCAATTAATAGGATCTTTCAATAATCCAGGTGAGAATAAATTGTGCTTTGCATAAAAATGATAGCAGTAGAGGTGGTGAGAAGTGGTCAGACTCTGGATATATTTTAAACATAAGTAACAGTAAGATTTCTAAATTTTTCCTCCGTTGGGGGTTCCTCCTCTAACCTAATGTTCATAGCAGCAATGTCCACAATCGCCAAACTGTGGAAAGAGCCAAGGTGCCCTTCAATAGATGAATGGATAAAGAAGATGTGGTCCATATATACAATGAATATTACTCAGCCATCAGAAAGGATGAATACCCAACTTCTGCATCAACATGGATAGGACTGGAGGAGATTATACTGAGTGAAATAAGTCACTTACTTGCGGAGCATAAGGGATAATATGAAGGACATTGGGAAAATGAAAGGAAAAGTGAAGTAGGGGAAATCGGAGGGGAAGGTGAACAATGAGAGACTGTGGACTCTGAGAAACAAACTGAGGGTTTTAGAAGGGAGGGGGTTGGGAGGATGGGTGAGCCTGGTGAAGGGTATTAAGGAGGGCACATATTGCATGGAGCACTGGGTGTTATATGTAAACAGTGAATCTTGCAACACTACATCAAAAACTAATGATGTACTGTATGGTGACTAACATAACACAATAAAAAAAACAAGATTTCTAATGGGACTTGCAATTACTGAAATGGGAAAAAGAGAAAAGTTTGGAGCAGGATCAAGAATTATATTTTGATATTTTAAACTGAAGATGCTTTTAAGAAATCCAAGTGAAAATTAATACCAGGTAGTTAGCTAATTTGATTCTGGCCTTCGGGGAAGACTCAAAGCTAAAGGTACAAATTTATGGGTAGAGATGGTGGTTAAAACCATGAAACTAGATGAGATCATCAAGGAGGTAAGAATAGATGAAGAAGAGTTCCAAGGAATGGGGACTAGAACATTCCAGCAATTACAAGGCACAGAGATAAAGAAGAACCAGCAAAAAAGAAGATTGTTAATGAGTAAAGAGAAAATATGATTGACCTATACCTTGGAAGTCAGGTGAATAAACTCTTCCATGGAGGAAGAAATGATCAGCTATGACAAATACAGCTAAAAAGGCAAATAAGATGAAGACTAATAATTAACCACTGAGGTTGGCAATTTATTTTTAATCAGTGACCATGATAAATCATTTCAATAAAGAGGTGAGTATAAAACCCTGATTAGAGTGGGTCCAGAAGAGAAGCTGTCCAGAATCTATATCTTTTTTTTTTTTCAGAATCTATATCTTATCCTACCAGTATCCCAGTTTGGGAGAAAACATCTCTCCGTCATTATGGGTAGGCTCAGCAGAAGAGTAATTGTTAACCTCACTTCTTCTTATTCCTTACCTCTCACTATGAATACCCAGGGATCCTGGTCCTTATTCTATCAGCCCTCTGATACAGCCAGGGAGAAGTCATGTACAAATTCAGCCAATCAGATATACTATTAGGAATTGCATTTTTCATGAAAGAAACAAGGAAAAAGAAGGTAACAATTATGGAAGAAGTAGTGGCGGCAGCAGCAGTGACCTGATTCCTGCTATGACACAGTGTTCCTACATTCATTGGAGCTTCTTCAGGTTTTGCTCTTTGCAAACTTAATTTCCTAGCCTTCCTTCAATTGTATGAGTGTCTGATGTCCTTCTCAAATATCTTCCTTAGTTTAACGTAGCCCGAGTGTGTTTGTGTTCCTTACAGCCCAGAACCCCAACTTATACAGTAATACAGTATCATCAAGAAGACAGACCACTAGCTATAGTATTAAGGATGGGCAGGATAACTCACATTTTAGATAATTAGGCCTGAGATTTCTATCCTTAAGAGCCAATGGGTCAGGAATATTTTTTTCCTTGAAGTTTTTGCTAAAACAGCAAAAACAACAGAGTCAGCTCTGAACCAAGGGCATTATCTACCATTTAATTTGATAAACATGGATTACACCATGTACCTAATAACTCAAGTGAAAAGAAGAAATAAAACCAGTGAGGGGTAGACTGTGATGGCAACAGTTAGGAAAATCCATAATGTGTGTCCAAATGTGTGGTCAAAAAGGATTTCCTCATCTTTTGCTTTTCCCCAAAATGTTCTTTGACATTTTTTTAAAGATTTATTTATTTTAGAGGAGAGAGGGGCAGAGGGAGAGGGAGAGAGAATCCTCAAGCAGACTCCCTGCTGAATGTAAAGTCCCATGCAGGGCTCTATCCTAGGACCCTGAAATCATGACCTGAGCTGAAACCAAAAGCCAGATGTTTAACTGACTGAGCCCCCCAAGCACCCTGTTCTTTGACATTTTAAATACTCTTGATGGACTTAGATTCACAGTCAATTTTTTTTAAAGAGGGATAAAAATTCTGTCCACTGAAGATCAATCAGAAATGAAGATAAAGTAGCTCTGAAATGTCAGCATCAATCAGTGGGTAAGGATAATCAATTTACATGAGACTTTTCAAGGCTATATTAAATGTTCACTATAAACCTATGACTTAAACTACCTTATTTCCTGGGACTATACATCTCTGTATAAACTAGTTCTCAAATCTAGGGTCCATACCCAAAGACTCTAACTTATAAGTCTGTGCTGTAAACCCTAAGCTCACCGAGGGCAGTTCTCAGCACAATGTCTGACCTATGGTAAGTATTCAATAACTATTTGGTAAATAAATAAATAAGAAGGAAAGAAGGAAGGATGGATGGATTTCTGTGGATTGATTTTGTATCCTGCCACATTACTGAATTGCTGATAAGAGTTCTAGTAGTTTGGGGGTGGAGTCTTTTGGGTTTTCCATATCAAGTATCATGTCATCGGTGAAGAGATAGAGTTTGACTTCTTCTTTGCCAATTTGAATACCCTTTCTTTCTTTTGGTTGTCTGATTGCTGTTGCTAGAACTTCTAGTACTATGTTGAACAACAGTGGTGAGAGTGGGCATCCTTGTCGTGTTTCTGATCTCAATGGGAAGGCTGTCAGTTTTTCCCCAGTGGGAAGGCTGTCAGTTTTTCCCCAGTGAGAATGATATTTGCTATGGGTTTTTCATAGATAGATTTTATGAAGTTGAAGAATGTTCCCTCTATCCCTATACTTTGAAGAGTTTTTTTTAAGATTTTATTTATTTATTTGACAGAGAGAGAGAGAGATCACACTCAGGCAGAGAGGCAGGCAGAAAGAGGAGGAAGCAGGCTCTCTGCTGAGCAGAGAGCCCCATGTGGGCCTCAATCCCAGGACCCTGAGATCATGACCTGAGCTGAAGGCAGAGGCTTTAACCCACTGAGCCACCCAGGCACCCCAGCTTCCAGTTTCGTTGATGTGTTGTACTGTATCTCCAGTTTCTGACTCATTGATCTCTGCTCTAATCTTAAGTATTTCCCTTCCTGTACGTGGGATTGGCTTAATTTGTTGTTGATTTTCTAGTTCCTTAAGCTGTAAAGAGAGTTGGTGTATTCAGGATCTTTCAATTTTTTTGAGTGAGGCTTGGATGGCTATGTATTTCCCCCTTATGACCACCTTTGCTGTATCCCATAGGTTTTGGGCCAATATGTCTTCATTCTCATTGGTTTTGATGAATTGTTTAAGTTCTTCTTTGATTTCCTGGTTGACCCAAACATTCTTGAGCAGGATGGTCTTTAGCTTCCAAGTGTTTGAATTCCTTCCAAACTTTTTCTTGTAGTTAAGGTCCAGTTTCAAAGGATTGTGGTCTGAGAATATGCAGGGAATAATCTTAATCTTTTGGTATTGGTTGAGCCCTGACTTGTGACCAAATATGTGGTCTATTCTGGAGAAAGTTTGTCCACTCGTGAAGAATGAGTATTCTGTTGTTTTACAGTGGAATGTCCTGTATATATCTATGAGGTCCACCTGATCTTTGTTGATTTTCTGTTTAGATGATCTGTCTATTGCTGAGAGAGGCATGTTAAGATCTCCTACAATTAATGTATTCATATCGATATGACTCTTTATTTTATTTAACAGTTGGATTATGTAGTTGGCTCCTCCCACGTTGGGGGCATATTTACAATTGTTAGATCTTGTTGGTGGATGTTGGTGACCCTTTAAGCATGATGTATTGTCCTTCTGTATCTCTGATATAGTCTTTAGCTTAAAATCTAATTTATCTGATATGAAGATCACTACCCCAGCTTTCTTTTGAGGCCCATTGGCCTAACCAAAGAGGTAAAGGATCTGTACTCAAGGAACTACAGAAAACTCATGAAAGAAATTGAAGAAGATACAAAAAGATGGAAAAGCATTCCATGCTCGTGGATTGGAAGAATAAGCATTGTTAAAATGTCTATACTGCCCAGAGCAATCTGTACTTTCAGTGCCATCACAATCAAAATTCCACTGGTATTTTTCAAAGTGCTAGAATAAACAATCCTAAAATTTGTATGGAACCAGAAAAGACCCCGAATTGCTAAGGAAATGTTGAAAAAGAAAAACAAAGTTGGGGGCATCACACTGCCTGATTTCAAGCTTTAGTACAAAGCTGTAATCACCAAGACAGCATGGTACTGGCACAGAAACAGACACATAGACCAATGGAACTGAGTGGAGAGTCCAGATGTGGACCCTCAACTCTACGATCAAATAATCTTTGACAAAGCAGGAAAAAATATCCAGTGGAAAAAAAACAGTCTCTTCAATAAATGATGCTGGGAAAATTGGAGAGCTATGTATAGAAGAATGAAACTCGACTGTTCTCTCACACCATGAACAAAGATAAACTCAAAATGGATGAAAGACCTCGATGTGAGGCAGGAATCTATAAAAATCTAAGAGGATTTTTATGGGCAGTAACCTCTTTGACATCAGCCACAGCAACTTCTTTCAAGACACGTCTCCAAAGGCAAAGGAAACAAAAGTGAAAATGAACTTTTGGGACTTCATCAAAATAAAAATCTTCTGCACAGCCAAGAAAACAGTCAACAAAACATAGAGGCAACCCATGGAATGGGAGAAGATATTCACAAATGACACTAAAAACAAAGGGCTGATATCCAATCTATAAAGAACTTCTCAAACTCAACACCCAAAAAACAGATAATCATGTCAAAAAATGGGAAGAAGACATAAACATACACTTCTCCAAAGAAGATATACAAATGGCCAAGAGACACATGAAAAAATGTTCATTATCACTAGCCATCAGGGAAACTCAAATCAAAACCACATTGAGATACCACCTTACACCAGTTAGAATGGCCAAAGTCAACAGGATAGGAAACAAGTGTTGGAGAGGATGTGGATGGAGAAAGGGGAACCCACTTTCACTGTTGGTGGGAATGCAAGTTGGTGCAGCCACTTTGGAAAACAGTGTGGAGATTCCTCAAAAAATTAAAAATAGAGCTAACCTATGACCCTGCAATTGCACTACTAGGTATTTACCCCAAAGATACAGATGTAGTAAAAAGAAGGGCCATATGTACCCCAATGTTCATAGCAGCAATGTCCACAATCCCCAAACTGTGGAAAGAGCCAAGATGCCCTTCAACAGACGAATGGATAAAGAAGATGTGGTCTATATATACAATAGAATATTATGCAGCCATCAGAAAAGATGAATACCCAACTTTTGTATCAACATGGACGAGTCTATAGGAGATTATGCTGAGTGAAATAAGTCAAGCAGAGAAAGTCAACTATCATATGGTTTCACTTCCTTGTGGAACATAAGGAATAACATGGAGGACTCTAGGAGAATAAAGGAAAAGTGAATTGGGGTAAATCGGAGGGGGAGACAGTATGAGAGGCTGTGGACTCTGAGAAACAAACTGAGGGTTATGGAGGGGAGGGGGAGAGGGGATGGGTGAGCCTGGTGGTGAGTATTAAGGAGGGCATGTATTGCATGGACCACTGGGTGTGGTGCATAAACAATGAATCTTGGATCACTGAACAAATAAAATAAAAAAAATAAATATAAAAAATTTTTTTAAAAATTTAAAAAAGGAAAACATGAACTTTTAGGTAGAAAAAAAATTTTAACATTTAATATTAATATATTCATCTTTATACCAATATAGTAATAGGATCTAATTTTTAGTATTTCTTATGGAGAAAGAGGCCTATGAAGGCAAAAGTACATAGGGCCCACAAAAGTCATAATGTGGCACTGGCCACAGGTTGTGTTTCCGGGGAAGCAGACACTGAGAGTTTAGCATCCATGATGTTCTTTAATAAGTTGCTGTGGTATCAACACTTGTAAAAGAAAGGAAATTGAAAGGAAGGGGGACCAGCATTGAGTTGCAAGGCAGGCTCAAGGACAGACTAGGCTAGCTCCACAGAGAATTCTGGAGCCTTTGGAGCTAGAATGGCCCTTCAGAGTTGTTCCAAGTTGGATCACGATGACAGGCCTTTTTATTCCCACATCCATCATAGAATATGGATGATCTGGGAAGGAGTGTGACTTGGGGTGAGGAGAGCATCCGCGGCTGGAGGCTGTCTGCTGACCTCACTCCCAGTAGCAGAGTAGTGTGTTCTTATTTGAAGGGGGATCTAGGCAACGCCTCATGGTTTCCACTACATCTCTTACACTCACCTGAGGGGAAGAGTCTTTATTGGTAAGGGATCAACACCACCTCTGCTGGCTGAAAGCAGGGCTAGGGGCATTACAGCCAGATAAAAAAGAGGTTTTTCAGTCTAAGAGGCTCTTAGACTTCAGTCTAAAGAGGCTCTTCCAGTCTAAGAGCCACAGGAAAGACATCATAAATTAAACCAAATACATTATGTAGTACATTTATTTTTATCTCAGTCTATAGCCCTTGGGTTGTTTTTATCACCTTTTAAAAAAGAAAATTCAGCTCTCCCTGGCCATGCCATCAATTTGTCAAGTTTGAATTCTGAAATCTATACATCCATATAAAATTTATATCCCCTCTAAGCATATTTTTATCCCCACATAAAATTTATGTCAGCAATGTTTTGCCAAATATGGCTACCATAAAAGTTTTTGTTTAGATTGAGAGAGTGAGTTCTATATGTTGTAGATAATGATTTCGTTGGTGCAGAACAGCCAATGATATAAGTTATAGGATAGTGTGTAGCTGTCTCATGCACACATTTATTAGTATAAATGTATCTATCTTCTGACTAGATAAGAAACAGGCCAGGTACCATCTTAATCTATGGTGCCTTTCTCACATCTATTTTGCATAAGCAGCAAAACCCATAGAAGGAACAAAAATCAGCATCAACTCAAATAAAAGAGTTAGCTGAATAAAATCTGTTTGAGGAAGAGAGAAGATAGGAGGGGAGAAGGAGTTACATTTGGGAGTTTGAACAAAGGTGGAGGTGTTAGGAAACATTATCTATTGATTTCTCACTTGCAAGTGGTTGAGGGAAGATCTCTTGCTAGATTTTTAAATTACTATTATTATCATCATTATTCCAAGGAAGAAAAAATAAAGTAGAAATGCCTATTTTCTTCTTTAGCGAAATACCTGTCACTTCCTGTTTCACTCCTCTCCTCCCTAGATTTGATTATTTGGAGATAACTTATGAAAAGCAATTTCAAAGTCTGTATAGTACCAAGCTCATTCTCCCAAGTATTCCTTCTAATGGGTTTTGTGCGTCCTCAGTTTCAGATTATGTAATGGTAGGCAAACTCCATGATCTGGCTCTAGCAATTGACAGACACAGATTTGATTAACAATCGTGAACCACTAGGGAAACCTTCTCTTCTTCTTGCAAACCCATAATTGTCTGAGCTTTCCTTTGCAGCTGCCTGCCTCTTGGCAACCCAGTTGGGTTTCACTTTGCAGACTACTAACTCCCAATCACAAACTCTAGTGTTTGTGATAGAGAAAACATCCATCCAGCACTAAAACAAAATGTGGAGACCATCCTTTCCTGTCATAAAAATGGCCCAAATACAAGGTCCTATTTCTACCTCATAAAGGTATCCATGTGGCCTTTGCATGACCTACTTTCTCTATATTAACAAAATCCACTATAAGAAATCACAAATTTGGGGAGCCTGGGTGGCTCAGTGGGTTAAAGCCTCTGCCTTCGGCTCAGGTCATGATCTCAGGGTCCTGTGATCGAGCCCTGCATCAGGCTCCCCGCTGAGACTGGGGAGCCTGCTTCTTCCTCTCTCTCTCTGACTGCCTCTCTGCCTACTTGTGATCTCTCTCTGTCAAATAAATAAACGAAAATCTTAAAAAGAAATCACAAATTTGTAAAGCACTGGGGGTAGATGATATGGGTGGAGATAGGTGAGAAGGTAGAAACTGACAAGAAATGTAAAATCATGTATTTGCTTTAAATGAAGGTTTATACCAACACTCCACAATACTCATACCTGGTACATTTAAGTGCACCTATACTTTTTGATTAGTTGACTTATAACCTTCTGCTTGAACCTTTCATTTCCTTTACATCTCTTTAGTTTCACCAATACAATCCCCATCCTAGAGCATGGTAAAGTAGCCTGTATATAGTTGGTTCTCAATGTGAGTACATTACTTATTAAAAGAATGAACAAATGAATGAATGAATGAATGTGTATTGAATATCTCCTATAAAATGGAGCATCAGTGGAGTCATTGATAGCTAAAAGTGACAGAATGTATGTGAAAATACTTAACACAGGTCCTGGTACCCAATACATATTGTTTTTACAAAGTTCACTTTTTAGTGCAAAATATATTAAAAACATACTTGATAGAAGAGAAGATGCAATCAGAACCTCAAGTCTGATTCCTAACATGCTGAATATTTTCTCCAAAATATTCCCAGATTAATCAGTAAAACCAGGAAGCTTGCTGTATGAGTATGAGTAATCTATTTTGCCAGTATCTCAGTTAAATTGAAGAAGATGAAATAATCAAATAAAGAACATTTTAGTGACTGAGAACAATACTTGTGTACGTACACACACACACACACACACACACACACACACACACACACAAATGAACAAAAGGGATAGGATTACCATCAAGAATATGGATTTAGAATGTAATAAACATGGTTTTCCTTATTATGAAAAATAAAGATCTTAATCTAAGTCTTACATCTATATTTAGTTCCCCATAATCTCTTAGGAGGACACAGTGCAAGCAGTGACCACTAATTGTGCAATGAAAGGTGAAAATAAAAAGGTTAGGATTCTCCTTTTTTCAATTAGTTGTGGTTTCTAAAGAGAATAGAGATTATAGGGAAATTGGAGCAAAGTGCAGCCAGGCCAATGTTCAAACTGAGATATCGCTACCATCTTGTTAAGAACAGTCATTTCCTGATATTTGAAGTTTCTCATACTGTACAAATGAAATTCATGTCTGTTCCTCCAAAGATCTGGATTTTCTATAGTATTTATTAAAATGTTAAGATAATATAACAATGTTGAGACACCATAGCTTTTGTTCAAGTACTAAAATATCAAACAAGAGGCATAGTTTCATGTCTGCTGATTTACTAAACAAATATTTTCATGACCCTAGGATAATGTTAGCTAGTTCTTTCCCTAACTATAAAACTGAAAGATTGATAAGATAAACTTCATGTCTGACCTTGACAATTGTGAGAAAAAGTTTAAAGCTTGTCAAAAGACTGACATTCCTTTTCAAAATAAATTGCCCAGAATATTAAATGATGTTTTATGTACAGGTGCATTCAATTTGATTTTTGCAATATCATAGAAATTACCAAGCATAGTGTTGGAGTTTTTAGAGGAAAACAAACCTTTCAATCTTTATTCTGAAGTTGGATTCTGAACCCATGAGGATGGCTCCTTTTGAAATACCTTTCCAGTTATAATGGTCTTAAAGGTTTCATTAATAAGTCTGCTTTGAAAACATAAAACATAGGTAATACTATCTGGTCTTGAATCTAGTAGGCTCTCAAAAAATATTGTTAAAGTGCACTATGACTTTGTCTCTTCCTGAAGATTCATTACATGGGGAAATGAGGAGGAAGACCTCTTGACTCCAAAAATTAGAGATCTATTAAAAAGCTTTGAAATAGTTTTTCTACTACACAGTTAAGTGGAGGAAGCAAGCTTGCCATGGAAGAAACAACACTGGAGCTGCCAATTTGTAGCATCAGTGCCAGTGTTGGTGAACCAGAAGATTCTGAATGGCAGTGCTCCAGGGCTCAGGCCTAAAGCCAAATTGGAAGTAAGGAACATAGGCCTCCTGGATGGGGATGAGGGAGATCTGAAATAAACTAATGTTACCTTTTACCTTATTGGGATCCTTGGACCACTATACCAAATCACCTGGAGAGTTGTTACAAAAGAAGATCCCTGAGCTATACCCCAAATCTACCAAACCAGATTCTTGACTGGGGAAATACCTTGGAAACTGCACTTTTAAGCAATCACCCCCAAATGATTCTTATGAAAGTAAAGTTTCAGAACCACTAAACTGATGCTTCTCCAAGTGGGCTAACATCCCAAGGTATAGATATTCCAAGGATTCTTTGCATTTGAAAATGACTTTAACCAACTATATACCCTCATGAAGCAAAACCTGAAAATAACAGCCAAGACTGTAGAAATACAGTTGAGTAGATGCCTAAGAGTTTGGAAAGAAACTTCAACACCACAGGTTTTCTTCTCCCTATCCACAGAGCTTACACATCACCCAATGTATTTCCAAATACTTCACCCCTTTTTAGCAGAGAAGCTCAGGGCTGTGACTGAAAGTAGCTACCCCCATGGCCCTGCCCCCCCATTACTTAGTGGTCACTTCTGAAAGCTTCATGGAATCAATATTGGAAAGAGGGAGGCTTAGGGTCATTTATAATTTCTAGTTAACTACAGATTAGGCAAAATTTATTTATTTTTTTTTTTTAAGATTTTATTTATTTATTTCACAGCGGGAGAGAGATCACAAGGAGGCAGAGAGGCAGGCAGAGAGAGAGAGGGGGAAGCAGGCTCCCCGCGGAGCAGAGAGCCCGACGCGGGCCTCGATCCCAGGACCCTGAGATCATGACCTGGGCCGAAAGCAGAGGCTTTAACCCACTGAGCCACCCAGGCGCCCTAGGCAAAATTTAGATTCAAACTCCAATGTAGAAAATCTTTCTAAACTGTGTTATTTTTCTGTATCTGAAAAAATCTAGACTGGTTAATAGAGCTGACTTCTTCTTTGAATATCCAGAATTCTGCTGGGCCTCAGGGTCTCCTGAACATATCAATGCCCAATAACACAAGATGATATCTGAATCAGAGACAGGAAACAGGGCTAAATTATTCGAGCCCAACGAATTCCACGACAACATTGTTATTGATTTTATTTTAATTAAAACAATTATGAATGTTTTTATATCCTCTATTTCAGCCTGTTTTACTGCCATTTGACTCTTTTTCCTCACAGTGGGTTGGGGGCAGGGTAGTGGGAAGAGGAAGTTTCAACACAGACTTTCCTGTAATTATGGGTTCTAAATTATTAGGCTTTAGTTAAAAAAGGACTTCTCTGTATTCGAGACCTAACATGGCTTATCCTATCACACTTTGTCCTATATTTTCCAAAACGAATACCTCCTTCCCTGGAATATGAATCACAGATAAAAGTCATCAAGTAAGTTTGAGAAACACTGAACTATACAACATTAACTGATTTCTTTCCTGCAGAAATTCCGAGAGCCTTTATTATACTAAGTTTCATTGAAAATCTCTAGGAATAAAAGGGCATGTAGCATCTCACAAACTTATATAACTATCGATTCCTTTTTTGATAGAGCATCTTGTGCAAGTAGTTTCTCACTCTCACTTATGTGACACCACACCCACCTAACCAAGTCCTGCTTGAATGTATCTAGTCAGAGAGATTTTCCTGACCATTTTCTCTAAGGTAGCCCCAATCTCACTCCATTCGATCTCTTTAGTTGCCTTTGTCTTCTAACACTGATCATTACCCAATAAAATATGGTACTTTTTTATTATTCATTTGTTTTTGTCTATCTCCCTTACTATATCATAAGCTCCACAAGAGCAGGGTTGTGTCTATTTGATACAATTGCCATATATCTATATATCTAGTGCTCCTAGCATATAGTAGGCTTCAAATAATAATTGTTGAAGGAAAAAAATCAGACTAAAACATCTAACTTAACTCTTTTGCTCACCTGATACCAAGAAACATTAACCTTGAGACCAAATGACCAAACCAGTATCAGTGCCCAATATCATACAGAGAAGATAGTATGATTGAAAATTCTTTCGAAGGAGAGAGGCAGCCTTTCCTAACTCCCTTGTGGGCAGGTCTGAATTATGCTGCCCCATAATGTCAGTTGAATTATCTCATCTTCCCAAATCAAACCTTTGAGATTTGTTTTACCCAGAGAAGTCCCCTGCAATATTTCTGTGTCTTACATCGTGGTACTACCATTTAGAAAATATGGCAATAAGATATTTCTATATTTGATAACAGAATAACAAACTGAACTGTCTATACTGTTAACTTAATTTCTAGTGGCTAATCCTTATAAGGCCATCCTACTATTGGAGTAAGTACCCTAAACCTCATCACAAATTTAAAAATGTAAGCTTTGGGCTATACTGGACCATGGCAATGGGTAGAGATACAGAACCAAGAACTGTAGCACTTCATAAACAAAAAAAGCTAAATAAGATAACACAAATGAACTCTAAGGGTAAGATGGTGGAGTGAGGCTTGTTCACACAAAATCTGCTCCCAAAATTTAATAAAAAGAAGAGTAATAAAGAAAAAATATGAAAAAAATAAGCAGCAATCAAACAAAAAAACTCATACTCATGCCACAGCCTTTGAAAATTTGGAGCCAAGGGAAATAAGAAATAGAAGTTTCTCAGATTTGATACAGGTGTCATCAAGCCCCTCTCTCCCATAAATTAGTACAGTGGAAAGAATGTGGGTGGATAAAACTCTTGAAAGTAGATTGAAAGGAATAGATTTGGAAAATTTCTCAAGAGGAGAAGTCACTCCTTACTACTTTAGTATCTTGCAAGGATACTGAGAAAATTACAGGAAAGTCTATGCAGCTTCATTTTAGTATTTGCAGGCTAGGACAGATGCTGGAGTAAGAAGACAAAGCAATCATAATCACCCACAGCTAATTTTTTTCTAGCAACAGCTGAGAGTAGGCGGAATATAAAACAAACAAAAATTAAGTAAGACAAAATGATTTGGAGGAGTGAGAAGCTCAGAAAGAAGAGTCACATGGACATGCCCTGATGAATCCCCCACCCTAAGCAAACAGGATAATAAGTACTGTGGCCAGGGGTACCTGGGTGGCTGAGCTGGTTAAGCCTCCAACTCGATTTCAGCTCAGGTCATGATCTTAGGGTTATGAGATGGAGCCCCACATTGGGCTCCATGCTGGGTGTGAAAGCTGCTTAACGTTCTCTCTCTTCCTCTCCTTATGCCCCACCCACCTCATGCTCTCTTTCTCTCTCTTTCTCTCTCTCTCTCTACCTCTATACAAATAAAAATAATTAAGTAAGTACTGTGGCCAAAACCCAAAGGTTTCACATATTGTTTTCTCTAGCCTTGATTATATTTATTGGGAGGGAAGTTTCTAGGCTTATCTTGAGTAGAGGACAATCTGAAGCTAAAGGTATCTAAGTGGAATCAATGGTGCTGCCCCTGAGGTCAGTGGTTCCCAGTCCTAACTGTGCATTGAATTCACCACCTGGGGAGCTGCTAAAAAGTGTCAGTTTTTGAGCCTCATCCCAGACAATGTGAGCCAGAATCTTTGGAGGCAAGGGTCAAGCATTGGTACATTAAAAAAAACTTTACCCAGATGATTGTAGTGCCTAGTGAGGATAATTACTGAACTAGGTGAAATAAATCTTATTAAAGATATATGAAGAAAATTACAGATATGAAAGTAGGGATACACTAACTGTGACTGCCTTCAGTAAGCAAAATGTGACTAGAACACCCAATGCCTTGTCCTCAGACTGAAGCTCTTTTTTTAAGATTTTTTATTTATTTATTTGACACAGAGAGAGAGAGAGTACAAGTAGGCAGAGAGGCAGGAAAGAGGGGGAAGCAGGCTCCCTGCTGAGCAGAGAGCCTGATGCAGGGCTTGATTCCAGGATCCTGAGATCATGACCTGAGCCGAAGGCAGAGGCTTAACCCACTGAGCCGCCCAGGAGCCCCAAACTGAAGCTCTTAAAGAAATACAAAGTTAGAATGGAGTGAAGATGAATTCATAACACTATAAATAGAATTTCTCAGATAAGTCTTTAACTTAAACATGAATAAATGAAAAGATGTAGAATGACAACTCTGCAAAAACACTACAGAAGAGAGCAGGGGAGAAAGCAAGGGAGAGAAAGGAGGAGAGAAGGGAATACAGATAATGAGTCCATGCTTAAAGTAAATACTCCCTATTAAAGAAAAGTTTCAAGAGCATGAAGAATCATTGAAATAAGACATCAAAGACAAATGATAAAACAATGGAATGAGAAGAATGAGACGAAAAGGGGGACTACAGAGATAAAAGAAATCAAATTGAAAATCAAAACAGCATTACTGAACTATTAAACGTATACTGTGAAAATGATGAAAGAATAAAGCAGAGGTCATGATATTAATATCGGAGAAGATTGAATTCAAGGAGAAAAGATGTTTTGATAAAGGACACCATTCACAATGAGAATATAACTACCATATTCATATACCAAACAACACAATTAGAATACACAGAACATAAACTACATAAAATGCAAGGATAAATATCCAGAAACCATAGCAGGAGTAGATCCTAACATATTTCTGTCATTTAAGACAGATAAGACAGACCAAAAAAAAAAGGAAGAATAACGTGGACAGTTCTGAAAGAGGAGTGTAAGAGAACAGAATTAAGAGCATTGTGAAGCTGCAAAGAGTAAAAGAGTTTAATAATGGAGAAGTAGGTAGATAAATGGAATCCAATGGAGTCCAGAATTAGACTGATATACATACGACAAAGGTGGCATTTCACATAAGCAAAGAAGATATAGATAACTCAATTAATGAATTTGGGACATGTGACTGTTCCAGAAAAAGGCTGAATTTCTTCCTCATTAAAATAAATCCTCAATGGATCAAAGATTTCAGTGGTATAAAAAACAAAGCCATAAAATTACTAAATGCAAACATAGGGAGATTATTTAATAAACTCGAAGTTAGAAGCACTTTCTTACCAGGATACAAACCTCAGAATCCAAAAACAAAACAAAACAAACAAAAAAGACAAAATTGACTACAAACAAATGTAAGCATTTTTATTGAAAATGTCAAAAATAAAAAGCAAAAGACAGACTGGAAAAGTGTTGCAGTATATAGGATAAACAAACAACTATGTTCCTTCATTTACAGTAAGTTTGTACAAATCAGTGACTAAAGAATAAACAACCCCATAGAAAACCAGGCAAAGAATAGTAGCAGACATCTCTTAGGAAAAGAAATACAAATAGCCATTAAACACATGAAAAGATGTTCAACCTTATTCGTGATTAATGAAATGCAAATAAAAACAGCAATGAAGATGCCTTTTCCACCCATTAGATTTTCAATAAATCAAAAAGCTCACCAAGATGAGGAGGAGTAATAGGCATTCTTATAATTCTCATACACTGTCGGTAGAAATGCAAATTGGTCCCACCTCTGGGGAGGATAATTAGGCAATAGAAGCAAGCCATGTATCCAAGAATAACCACTACTAGAAAGGGGGCCACTTAAAGGAAATTTACTTAAAATGAGAACCAGAATATCATAGGTTCTTTAATTTAGTTGGAATTTTATCTTTAAAAAATAAATTACAATGACAAAAGTCTACTACATCTTATTTTTTTAAAGCAAGTTTTAATGTAACTATGTGTTCATTCTTCAAACAAATAAGTCAAATATTGACCGCGGCTTTCTTTGGTATGACATTTTTGGCAAAAATGGCATGATAGCACAATAAGGCATCCCTCTCATTATTTCATAACAAGATCATTAAGAGTATATTTACAAAATATTTAAGAGCTTCAATTTTCCCAAGGACTTCTCTTGATTCCTGATATTCCAATTATTCTTTCATCTTATCTATCTTGTCACTATCTGTGAAAATTTGTTCTTTTCCTCAAAAGTTAACTTTTTTATGTCTTCACCTGCCGATCGCTTTAAGGAAGTCAAGCAAATCTCCATTATTTTCATCAACTTCAGTAAGTCTCGTGTCTTTTACAAAATTTGAAATTTCCCTTTGCATTTGATTTGCACTATCTTTTCTTTGTACAGACTGTCAAAACCATTTATATGATAGGCAAGGATAAGCTCCAGTGCTGAGTAGGGTAGCATTAAGTGGGAAACCATTTCCTAAGTGGTCAATTCAGTAAAGAATATTGTTGTGCTCTAATGAATTTTGCTTCTCCATAAAATCTTGTAGCTGTGGGGGCTGAGATAATGAATATTTAGATAATAAGGATTTCCTGTTGCATATCAAAAATTTTAAATGCATCTCCCCTTTGTACTCTGCCTAGAATGTTCTTTTCCCCTCTTTGTTAAATCCTGCTCATCTTTCAGGAATCAGTTCAAACATGAATTCCTCAAGGGAGCCTTTTCTGGCCTCCCTGACTGGGTCATATGTCCTATTACAGGTTCTCATTGCAACTTTGGAACTTGTATCATGGTTCAATTCTACATTTCAGTAATTGAATTAATGACCACCTTCCCCACTGGACCATTTACTTCACAGAAGCAGAAGTTATCTTGCACAGAGTAGTCCCTCAATAAATATCTATTTAAAGAATAAGAATAGGGCGCCTGGGTGCTCTGCAGGAAGCCTGCTTCTCCCTCTCCCACTCCCCCTGCTTGTGTTCCCTCTCTCCCTGTCTCTCTCTCTCTGTCAAATAAATAAATAAAATCTTTAAAAAAAAGAATAAGAATAAAGAACTAGAAAGCACTCAAATGTCCATAGTATTAAGTAGCCACTTAAAAAATGAGCTATGTCCTGATACAGAATGATTTCCAAGATATATTAAAATGAAAAAAAGCTAGGTACCAAAAAGTCTGTAAGATTCTATTTGTTCAAAGACTACATATGTATCCGAGTGGGTGCACAAAATATTTTTCGAGAAGAAATTATTAACAGAGGTTACCTTTGGGGAGATGGAGTAGGAGTTACAGGGAGGAAGATTTTAAGTTCCCTTTTAAACATTTCTATACTGTTTGAATTGTTTTACTACATTCATGTGCTGTTTTTTTAAAAAAGATTTTATTTATTTATTTGACAGATAGAGAGATCACAAGTAGGCAGAGAGGCAGACAGAGAGAGAGGAGGAAGCAGGCTCCCTGCTGAGCAGAGAGCCCGATGCGGGCCTCCATCCCAAGACCCTGAGATCATGACCTGAGCCGAAAGCAGAGGCTTTAACCCACTGAGCCACCTAGGTGCCCCGTGTGCTATTTTTAACTTAATAAAAATGCATTGCTTTTTGATAGAGGGCACAATGCTGACCAACAGAGTAAGACAAGCAGTTAAAAGTCCCTGCAAGCAGTCAGCAACTGGAAGACATAAAGAGTTGAAACAACCTACTATATTCCCTATCTCTTGGTTGGTGACTACCATTTCCCTGGTAACCAAGCCAGAAAACCAAGTCATCGTCTATTCCTTTTCCTTAACCTTTAGATTTGATCAGTTATTAAGTCTTACTGGCCCTATTACCTTAAACAACTTTCCATTCCTTTCTCTCCTTATCATTCCTACTGCTGTTTCCCAAATCAACTCCTTATCATATCTGCCTTGGACTACTGCAATACTCTTTTTATTTCTTGCTTCCAGTTTTTACTCCCCTATTCTGCTGCTAGAATAATCTTCCAATCTAACACTTCCAAAACAAAGATTAATAAACCAATCCAGCCTCTTCTGCTACTCTTTCCCATGACCCTTCACGTTTCAGCCATCCTGGTGTACCTTCATTTACCTGAAATACCTCGTTAGTTTCTTCCTCGGGGATTTTACATATAGCCTTCATTTCTTTGATAGTATCCCCTTCCCCATTTGCTTAGTTAACTTCTGCTAGTATTTCATCATTTCTTCCTTGACCTCCCATAGCATTTTCCCCTTATCCTTCAGAGTACTCATCACACTTATATTTGTTTTTCCCTTATCTGTCTTCCCCACTTCCATGAAGAGAAACCCACAGTGCCTGACTGAGAGTTCAGCGCATAGTAGCAGTTCAATAAATTATTAACTGGCTGACAGCCTGAATGAATAAATGAATGCAAATTGTTTAAATCCCATCACTGGCTCCTTACCATGTGAAAAAAGAAGTATCCAACTTTATTTCATGATTGGCCTTCTGCCTGCCTCTCCAGGTTCATCATAACTAACGTAAGCCTTTGCGGCTCATGCTCTAGCAATCTGAATTACAAAGTTCTGGTAACAAAACATGCTACTTCTCCTTGCCCCTTAGTATATAGGATCCTGCCATATCAACTATCTCTCCTTTCTTCTCCTTCATGTTTACCTACAGAATACCAACTCATTCCAGGTAAGAATTTTTGTTTTATTTATATTTTTCCTCTAATACCTAACACATAACTAGTACATAGTTAACACTGAATGTCTGAAGTTAATTGAACATGGATTGTGTGTGTGAGTATAAACTGTTACCATCATATAATACCTGCATGCTTATGTATAATTTTCCTGGGCAATGGAAAATATTATCAAGATTTTATATGTAGTAACTCCATTAACTACCCTGAAAGAACAGCAAATGCATAGTTTTTTACATCTAATAAACCTTCATGCTGCTGGTTGAAAAGCTGTATAAAGCTTTGTTTCCCTGGGACACAGCCAAAACTAGGGCAAACAGACCTTTTTTCTCACATCTAAAGTTTTGAATCCATGTGGCAATGAAGGCAAAGCAAATGGCCTTTACAGACTATGCAATTTAACAGTAGTGAACAAACCAGCCATTTGGTGCCCATGCAAGCATTCCATGCCATCTTTTCAGGTCACATGAAGGAATTGGGCCTAGCATAGTTAATGACAGGGAAAAAAAAGAAGACCAGAAATAGCTTTTCTTTCTGCATAGGGACTTTCAAACTTACAGATAGCAATTCTGAGTTAGCAAAGCCTAGCTAGCCACTGTCCTTTAGTCCCAGGATTTAGATTAAGAATCACTAGGGTCATCCTCCAGGTGCACAGACAGGTTAATAAAATAATAACTAAGGCCTTTTCTGTCTTCTTAGGGCCTCTCCAAGTTACACCAAGTCATTCATCACTATTAGGCTTAGTTAGCATTAAATCATTTCTGTTCAAAGGCCTTTCTTACACAGTCAAGATTTAGCCCACTTGGGGATCCCTATCTTCACCCTAGTGATGTTGAAGTTACTTGGATCATATTCATCTAGACTTATGTAGGGCATTGCTGAGGTCTGTAAGGAGTCTTTCTGGAACCTTTCTTTTGGAACACCAGGAGTCAAAGGCAAATTCTACCCATTCTGCAAGGCCAAGTCAAATTCTATCACCTTCATGAAGCTTTCCTAATTAATTCTACTTCTACCTAAACAAAACTTTTTCTGCATTATTATGGTGCTAACAGTCTATGTACCATGATTAAAGGTTTGATGATATGGTGCTGTGCATTGTTTTCCAAATGTTTCATGTAGGACATTTTTTCTTCCCAAAAGAGAGTGGTAGGAAGATCCCTTAGGGCAGAAATCAAGACTTCCCATTTGAGCCCAGTTTAACAAATGTATTCTAGAAATTATTATGTTCTATATTACATTGGTTAGGATGTTTTTGGTTGCAAACCACAGAAACCCACTTGAGGAGCTTAAGCATAAATGGTGACTTAATGAAAGGATATAGAAGTATCTTCTGTAACCCATTGAGAGAACTACAACTAGACCTAAGGAATGGACTTTTGTCCCTCTATCTTTCTTTGCAAACCAGTTTCCTCTATCCTGAGGACCAACATGGTAAAAAACATTGTTTCAGAGAATCCCTAGGCATACATTACTAATCTGGCCATGCAAAGGCAGGATCTTTCTCAAATTTCTGTTCAAATTTCAGTTCAAATTTCTGTAGCATAGACTGTGGCCCAGGTTAGGTCAAATGAGCACCCCTGAGCCTATCAACTCTAAAGAGCACCCCTGAGCCTATCAACTCTACTGTGATCTAGGTGGAGAGACAGACATATAATGAGATGATTTTTTGAGATAATTTGAATATAATATGATTAAGTATTTTTAAAAAGAGGTAAATTTATGGTTGGAAAGGGGGGTTCAACAAATGTTACTGAGAAAAGAGTTAATAGGTAGGAAAGGCAATCCAAGCAAAGGGAACATTACAAATAAAGACATGGACATACGAAACAGAATGGCACATCTGAGCATCTCCAAGAGCATTAAATAAGAGAGCCATAACATGTTTTAAAAGAGGCTGAAGAGGGAGGCAGGGGCAAGATATAACAGTCTTTGAATGGCATAAAGGAAAATTGGTTCCATGTAAAATATGGTATAATCCGATTTATGTTCTAGATCACTCTGACAGCTGTGCAGAGGATGAATTGGAAAAGAACATGCCTCAGCAACTCAGCATGAGGCATGCATTTGGTCATACTGTAATGAAATCTGGTTGAATAAATGCAATTCATGACATCCTGTTTTTGGCCAAAAATTCCCTAAACAGATCATCATCTATTTGATCACTACATCTCTTTACTTACCTCCCAGATTCCAGGGGGTTTTATTTAGTATTCCAGTGACTAAGTCACTAGTTTTAGATTCCAGGCTGTTCTGGAGACCTCCATAAGGTACAACAAAGCCATAATTAGGAATCAGGGGCCTAGGGCTTGAGAAAGAATCTCAAGCCTGGGACAATGTGAACTCTGAGACCGTTTAGGCTGTGGGTTTAAAAAAAGCTTATCAGGAAAAAAAATTTATTAGGTCACCTAGTGAGATTGGATTTAAAAAAAAACCACATGATTCCCAATATTTGCCTTCTCCCAGCATTTCCTAGATGCATTCTCAGCCATTTTTTTCTCTCCTTCCCATACTACCACCTACTGCATCTTCCCCATCAGGTTGCAAACAGCTGCAACATTACTTCAGTGATGGTAATCTGTGACTGTGAGCCAATAATGAAAAAAAAAAGAGAGGGAACAATTCAACTGAAATAATTATGGACTGAGGAAGCATTTGCCCAGAGCATGACTGTAGAGCTGGTTTTCAGTATACAACACTCCCCTGTCATTCTCTAAATCCTGTCAGCTAACACATTCAGTGATAGTTACCATTTGAGAAACTGTTTTAGCAAAGCAAAACTGGCCCTCCAACTCTCCCTGACTGGAAAAGTTTTCAAGATCTCATTCATTCCCTCTTTTTCTCTCACTGTCTCAACAGAACAACATTTTACTTGAGGGAAAAAATCAACTCAGACATCTACTAAAGTTTACCGCCCAAGAGACACACTCAAAGGTCACCCAAAGTTACTGCCTGGCATTTGTTGTCACAGACAGTGGCTTTCATGTGGAACCACACAGAGTTTTTAGAGCTGGCACTATCTGTGGTCTGTAAAATTCCTATTTCCTGGAATAGAGTCCTGAGGACACATGTCAGAGTCTAAATCCCTGCTTGATTGCCCCTTTTCACTCTACCTTCCCTCCTCTCCCAGTGTAGTCTACCCACTTGTGATTAAAATATCTGAAGATCTTCCTTCTACACCATCCACCTCAACTCCTACAATCCCAACCCCAGTCACTCCTTTTCTTCCTGCCTACTGTCATTATCTCTCCAAGCTAAAATTGATCTCTCTCAGCAGAGGAGCTCTTTCCATTCAAATGACAATGGAGAGAAATTCTCAGCCAACTCAGCACCAAATTTGAAAGCTAACTAATTAGATCCTTGCAATACTTTCACATTTACTCCCAAAATAAAAACATATGGGCATAGAAATATGGCCATAGAAATTATGACTATATGTGTGAATACATTCATGGAAACACATAAGCACTATTTCTATGACTATTGCACAGCAAGTAAATTTAAGAACTGAGTCAGAGAAAAATGATATTAGGCCATTCTGGGGATTTGGATTCTCACAGTGGATAATGACTTACTCTCAAAGGAAACCTTTGTGCAGAGAGAAAAATACAACTCTTGTCTACTCTTCTTCAAGAGAAATTGCAAACATCTAATTGGTTTGTAATTCAAAGCCAGAGGCAGACAGAAGCTTTGTAGCAAGCTTCCCTTTCTTTTCTCCTACAGAGAACCTTCCTCCTTCCTGCTCAGTCTCTATGAACTCTTGGGAGAACCTCAACTCTGAGGGATGAAAGGAGCTAATGAAGACCTTCAGACTGAAAGCTTAAAGACATGTTATTCTTTCCAAGGATGTTTGCATTTCAAAAGAGAGTGGAGGATATAACCCTAAGGAATGTATGATAGTTGGGTAAGGAAGTTATAAGTCTTAAGCAAATAGGGTAGAGGAGGGTTTCCAGCATACTTCAAATTATACTTCAAAAGAAATAACTTTTCTTGCCTATATGTAAAAATAACATGATGTTGACACCCTCTCAAAGTACTTCATCTGTCCCTACTGTCTATAAAGTCAAGTCTGAAAGGGCTGATATCCAAGATCTATAAAGAACTCCTCAAATTCAACACCCAAAAAACAGATAATCATGTCAAAAACTGGGCAGAAGATAGAAACAGACACTTCTCCAAAGAAGACGTACAAATGGCTAACATACACATGAAAAAATGTTCATCATCATTAACCATCAGGAAAATTCAAAACAAAACCACCTTGAGATACCACCTTACACCAGTTAGAATGGCCAAAATCAACAGGACAAGAAACAAAAAGTGTTGGAGAGGATGTAGAGAAAAGGGAACCCTCTTACACTGTTGGTGGGAATGCAAGTTGGTGCAGCCACTTTGGAAAACAGTGTGGAGATTCCTCAAAAAATTAAAAATAGAGCTACCCTATGACCTTACAATTGCACTACTGGTTATTTACCCCAAAGATACAGATGTAGTGGAAAGAAGGGCCCTACAGGACTGGAGGAGATTATGCTAAGTGAAATAAGTCAAGCAGAGAAATTCAATTATCATATGGTTTTAGTTACTTGTGGAGCATAAGGAATAACATGGAGGACATTAGGAGAAGGAAAGGAAAAGTGAATTGGGGTAAATCCGAGGAAGAGACAGAGTATGAGAGACTGTGGATTCTCAGAAATAAACTGAGGGTTTGGGAGGGGAGTGGGGTAGGGGCATGGGTGAGCCTGGTGGTGGGTATTAAGGAGGGCACGTATTGCATGGAGCAAAGGGTGTGGTGCATAAAAAATGAATCTTGGAACACTGAAGAAAATAAAATTAAGATGTATATATATACATATATACATATATATGTGTATGTGTGTGTGTGTGTGTGTGTATATATATATATATATATATATATATATATATATATAAAATCAAGTCTGTACTCCTTAGTCTAACATTCAAATTATCACAATTTTTCCAAGTTCACTTTCCAGTGTTCCTCTGTAAAACTTCTTTACTCCACTCATTATCTCCCACACATTCCTTCACTTGCTAATTTTTGCTCTCATGAGGCTTCTTCTCCCTAGAATTCCCTGAAACTGAACTCTTCCAACTTCAACCCCACTCATTCTTCAAGGCACAGCTCAAATCCTGAGCAGGAAGGAGGAAGGTTCTCTGTAGGAGAAAAGAAAGGGAGACTCTTGCTACTCTATAAAAACTCCTCATAAAACTTTCCCTAGGCATCTCAAGCAAAAGTAAGGTTTTCTCATTATAACTAAAATGCAGAAAAATACAATACCACACAGTGATTAAAATTGGACAGGTCTGGCTTCATAACTATCCTCTATCATTTTCTAGGAAATGTGTGAACCTGAATAAGTAGCCTATCTCTTTGGACCTTATTTTCCTTACGCTTAAGAGGTAAATAATAATAGTAACCATCTCACAAAATTGTAAGCATTAAATAAGATAATTCATAGAAAGCACTAATCAAATACCAGAATGAATAATAGCTATTATTGTATGCATGCCTTCAAACAATTCTAGGAGGACCCTGGAGTATTTAATCAAGGCTTCTTTTTCCTTGTTTTATCTACTTCTTCCTTATGTCTTCCATCTTGCCTTCCTAACTTGAACTACCAGAGTATGTTAGATATTATTAAGTGTCCACCAAAATCCATCTTTTCTTCTTTCTGAAACATGGACAGAGACCACATTATCTAAACTTTCATGCAGTTGCTGTAGCTATGTGACTACAGATGTAAGAGACTTGTGTTCCAGTTTCATCTTTCTCAGTAAATTTCTATAAAACCTTTAAAAAAAAGTCACTCTACTTCTCTTGATCTCATTATTATCGTTTGCAAGATAGGAATAATAAATAGTAAATGGTAGTGACTACAGTCTCTGAAATGGTCTTCTTTCTAATTATTCGGCCACCAAATGCAGGTACCAGGCCCCCTGTTTCCTAACTGTTCCCAAATACATGGAAATATTTTGTAACCATAAGGGGATCTGTAAACTTGACCAAACAACCTATATTACACACATGACCTCATATAATCAGGAAAGAAAGGCAAGAATATTTTTGTCTTCGCCTTTAAAAGCCTACATAAACTATGCTATATTGTATCAGAATGAGTATCCATAGGGCGCCTGGGTGGCTTAGTGGGTTAAAGCCTCTGCCTTCGGCTCAGGTCATGATCCCAGGGTCCTGGGATCGAGGCCCGCATCGGGCTCTCTGCTCGGCAGGGAGCCTGCTTCCTCCTCTCCCTGTCTCTCTGCCTACTTGTGATCTCTCTCTCTGTGTCAAATGAATAAATAAAATCTTTAAAAAAA
>LNAC01000249.1:217489-482299 GCA_002007465.1 Ailurus styani
AAAAAAAAAAAAAAAAAGAATGAGTATCCATAAAGGTCAACCCTAATTATAACTAAAATAAATGTTACTATAAGTGAAACATCTTTCTTCACTGATTCAATAAAATATCCAATTTCCATTATTCAAAAAATACTCTTGAGACAAAAAAAGAAGAATTATTAAAATGAAAAATAAAAGAGGGGAAATTACTGCTGACATTACAGAAATAAAAATAATTATAAAAGAATGCTATGAACTGTATGCCAACAAATTAGATAACCTAAATGAATTTGATAAATTTCTAGAAAGACATAAACCACTGAAACTTAAGAATAAATAGAAAATCTGAATAGGCTTATAACAAATGAAGCAATTGAAATAACATTTTTAAAAAACTTCCCACAAAGAAAAGCCCAGGCTCAGATGAATTCACTGGGACTATCAAACATTCAAAGAAGAATCAACACCAATCCTTCACAGGTTCTTCCAAAAAAAAAACCCAAAAATAAACAAAAAACAAAACAAAACAAACAAACAAACAAAACCAGAAGAGAATTTGTCCCAACTAATTCAATGGAGCAAGCATTACCCTGATACCAAAACCATCCAAGGCATCACAAGATTAAAGAAGTACAAACCAATATCCTAACGTATATAGACCCAAAAATCCTCAACAAAATACTAGCAAAGCAAATCCAGTAACATATAAAAAGGATTATACATTATGCTCAAATAAGATTTAACCCAGTAATGCAAGTTTTATTTAACATATGAAAACCTATGTAATATACCATATTAATAGAAGAAAGGACAAAATCCACATGATCACTTCAACAGATACAGAAAATGATTTCACAAGTCCAGTACCCCTTCATAAGAAAAACAATAATCAAACAAGAATAGAAGGGATTGATTGCCCCAAACTGATAAAGAGGGTCTATACAAAATGCATAGCTAATACAATAAGTAATAATGACAAAATGAATACCTTTCTCCTAAGATCAGGGAAAATACAAAAATGTCAACTCTTGCCATTCTAGCCAACACTTAACTAGAGGTTCATGCCAAAACAAAGAGACAAGAAAAAATAAATAAAAATAATCTAAATTGGGGGAAAAAAGTAGAATTATCTATTTTCAGATGACATGATCCTATTTGTACAAAACTGTAAAGATTGCAAAAAAATTCTTAGAACTAGCAAACAAATTCAGTAAAGTTCCAGGATGCAAAATCAATATATAAAAATTAAGTTATTATACACTAGCAACAAACCATTCAAAAATTAAGAAAACAATCCAATTTATAAGAGAATCAAAAAGAATAAAACATTTATTAAAAAAAAAACTTGACCAAGCAGGTAAAAGATTTGTACACTGAAAACTGAAAAATACTGATGAAAGAAATTAAAGATGACACAAATAAGTAGAAAGATATCTCATGTACCTTAAATGGAAAATTAAATTATTTCTAAATGTCCATACTACCAAAAACAATTCCAATTCAATGTTATTGCCATCAGAAGCCCAGTGGTATTTTTCATAGAATTTTTTTTAAATCTAAAATGCATGTGGAACCACAAGGTCCAGAATAGCCAAAGAGATCTTGAGAAAGAAGAACAAAGCCTGAGGTATCACACTTCCTGATTTCAAAATATATTACAAAGTTATGGTAATTAAAAGATCATGGTACTGGCATAATGACAGATATATAAACCAAAGGAACAGAATAGAGAGCTTAGAAATAAACACATACAGAGTCAAGTGATCTTGGACAAGTGTGCCAAGAACACACAATGGGGAAATGATAGATTAGTTTTTGACAAGGAAGCCAGTAATACTCAATGAGGAAAGGATAGTTTGTTCAATAAATGATATTGCAAAAACTGGATATCCAACATGGGAAAAAATGAAATTGGATCCCTGCCTTATGCCATATACAAAACTTGACTCAAAATGAATTAAAGACTTAAATGTAAAAACAGAAGCTAAAAATCCTTAAAACATAATAGAAACCTTCTTAACACTGGTCTTGTAATAACTTCTTGGATATGACACGAAAAACACAGACAACAAAAGCAAAAATAAATAAGTGGGACTACATCATACTAAACAGCTTATGCACAGCAAAGGAAACAGACTGAAAAGGCGATCTACAGAAAGGGAAAAATATATTCAAACCATCTATCTGGTAAAGGGTTAATTTCCAAAATCTATAAGGAACTTCTATAATTCAATAACAAGAACAACAAAAAAACCAAATAACTAGATTCAAAATTGGCAAAGGACTTGAACAGACATGTCTCTAAAGAAGACATACAGGGGCACCTGGGTGGCCCTGGGTGGAGAACTCTTTACTTCAGCTCACACCATGATATCAGGGTTATAAGATTGAGCTCTTCATTGGGCTCCCTGCTGGGCAAGAAGCCTGCTTAAGATTCTCTCTCTCTCCCTCTTCTTCTGTTCCTCTTCTCTCTCTCTCTCTCTCTCTCTCTCCTCTCTCTCTCTCTTTCTATCTCTCTTCTCTCAGAAAAAAAAAACTAAAAAGAAAACATACACATGGTAAAAGGTATATGATATGATGCTTAACATCATTAATTATCAGGGAATAGGCAAATCAAAACTATGAAGAAATATCACCTTACACCTATTAGGATGGCTATTACTTAAAAAGCAAAAGGTAAGAAGTGTTGGTAAGGTCGTGGAAATATTCAAACCCTTGTACACTGCTGTTGGGAATACATCAGCTGTAGACAACAGTCTAGAGATTCCTCAAAAATTAAAACTACCATATAATCCAGCAATTCCACTTCTGAGTATAAATCCAAATGAATCAGTATCTTTGAAGAGAAAATCTGCACTACCATGTTTATTGCAGTGCCATTCACAATAGCTAAGATATAGAAACAACTCAGGTGTTCATCAACAGACAAACGAATAAAGAAAATGTTATACACATGCAATGGAATATTATTCAGCCATAAAAAGGAGGAAATCTTGCCATTTGCAACATGGATGAAACTTGAAGAAAGTATGCCAAGTTAAATAAGTCATAGAAGGACAAATATTGCTTTATTCCATGTATATGAAGTATCTAAAATAGTCAAAATCATAGAAACAGAGAATACAATAGTGGTTGCCAGAGGTTGGGACTGAGAATAATGGGGAGTTGTTATTCAACAAGTATAAATATCCCATTAGGGTAGATGAATAAATTCTAGAGATCTGTTATACCACATAATTCTTATCATTAATATTAAGGAATTGTGTACTTAAAAGTTTGTTAATAATGTAGATCTCATGTTAAGTGTTCTTACTACATACACACACACACAAAGGACACAAGAAAACCCAGAAGAGTTGGATATGCCTATCATATTGTGGTGATGGTATCACATGTGTGTGCATATATCCAAACTCATCAAATTATACACATTAAATATGTACAGTTCTTTATGTATCAATTATACATCAATAAAGCTGTTTAGGAAAAGAGTGTGGTACTGGAAGGACAAACATTGATCAATGAAATAGAACTGACAGCCCAGATATAAAGCTTACATTTATGGTTAATTTTACCCAAGCATGCCAAGATAATACAATGAGGAAAAGATAATCACTTCAACAATAGTGCTGAGATAGCTAGATAGTCGCATACCAAAAAAAAAAAAAATGAAGGTGGGCCACTACTTTGCACTATATGCAAAAATTAATTCAAAATGATCAATGAGCTGAATGAAAGACAAATTTCATAAAACTCTCAGAGTAAGCATAGGGATTAACCTTCATTGCCCTGGATTTGGCAATGGAATCTTAGATATGATACTAAAAGCATAAGCAACAACAAAAATTGACAAATTGTACTTTATTAAAATTAAAAATTTTGTGCTTCAAAGGATATTATCAAGAAAATTAAAAGACAGGGCGCCTGGGTGGCTCAGTGGGTTAAAGCCTCTGCTTTCAGCTCAGGTCATGATCTCAGCGTCCTGGGATCGAGGCCCACATCGGGCTCTCTGCTCAGCAGGGAGCCTGCTTCCTCCTCTCCCTGTCTCTGCCTGCCTCTCTGCCTACTTGTAATCTCTCTCTCTGTGTCAAATAAATAAATAAAATCTTAAAAAACAAAAAAAGAAAAGCTTTTAAAAAAAAAAAAAAAGAAAATTAAAAGACAATTCACAGAATGGGAGAAAATATCTGAAAATTATACAACTGATAATGGACTTGCATACAAAATATATAAAGTATTAGTATAACTCAACAATGAAAAAACAAATAACCCAATTTAAAAAGGGCCAAATTATGTGAACAGGTATTTCTCTAAAGAAAACACACAAATGGTCCAAAGGCACATAAAAAGATGCTCAATATTTATCTTAATCAGCTTAGGTTGCCATAACAAAATACCATAGATTGGGTGACTTAAACAACAGAATTTTATTTCTCATAGTTCTGGATGTTGAGAAATCCAAGATCAAGATGCCAACATGGTCAGATTCTGGTAAGAGCTCTCTTCCTGGTTTGAAGATGGCCACCTTTTTGCTGTTTCCTCACATGTCCTTTCCTAAGTGCATGGACATGCATGTAGAGAGACACCTCTGGTGCCTCTCTCTGGTGCCTTTTCTTATGAGGGCATTAAACCCATCACAAGGGCCACAACCTCATGATCTCATTGAACCCTAACTACCTCCCAAAGTCTATATTTCTGAATACCATAATGTTAGAAGCTATGGCTTCAACATATGAACTGAGGTGGGGGGGTACCCATTCAGTCCTCAACAACATCATTAGTCATTGAGAAGTGAAAATCAAAACCATAATGAAATACCACTTCCCATCTACTGGTATAGCTAAAAGTAAAAAGGTAGATGATAAGTTTTGTGACAATGTGGAAATTGGAACCTACCTCCACTGCTGGTTATAATGTAAAATGATGTTGCTACTTGGAAAAAAGTCTGGCAGTTCCTCAAAATGTTAAACACAGAGTTACCCAGTGACTCACCAATTTCACTCCTAGGTTTATACCCAAGAGAAATGAAAACATACATCAACATCAAAACTTGTACACAAATATTCATAGTAGTAATTTTCATAATAGCCAAAGTAATAGAAGAAAACCTAAATGTTCATCAACTGATGAGCAGATATATAAAATGCAGTATATCTAAACAATTGAATATTATTCAGGCATAAAAAGGAATGAAGTATGATATAAGCTCTAACCCAGATGAACCTTGAAAATATGGCAAGTGAAAAAGGCTAACGACAAAAATCACATATTGTATAGTTATTTTTATTTGAAATGTCTATAATAGGTAAATCTAAAGAGATAGATTAGTAATTATCTAGGGTTAGAGGCAGAGTTTATGGGAGAACAGTGACCCTAAGGGGCACAGTGTCTATTTTGGGGAGGATAAAATTGTTGTCTAAAAAGTGTTGTCTAAAGTTATTGTCATAAAGGTAGATTATGATGATGGTTGCATAACCCTGTGAATATACTGAAAAACATAGAATCATACTCAGTAAATGGGTAAATTATAAATTATATCTCAATAAAGGTGACAAAAACATACACATTATTAAAAACAATTCCAGAATTGATTGTTTCCAGAAGAAGCAAATGATACAGATTATACAGCCTTCTTGACAGGAACTTTTCTTCCAGGATATCCATCCCCATTCCCTTCAACACTGAA
Source organism: Ailurus styani (assembly GCA_002007465.1). NCBI lineage: Eukaryota > Metazoa > Chordata > Mammalia > Carnivora > Ailuridae > Ailurus > Ailurus styani. The sequence continues at coordinate 223,155 of LNAC01000249.1, forward strand.
CACTCATGAAGATTTTTCCAGTTATGAAAATTCAACTTTTTTATTATTATTTCTGAGACTTATTATTTATAAGAGACTTGTGATGACTTCTAAATTGCCACTCTCAATACCCAATATTTTATTGTGTTAATCTTCTAGGTCTTGATAGTTCCATAAAAGGAAATAATCAGGTGTACATATTCTATATTTATTTGGAGCCTGTCTTCATTCTTTGGCCTCTTATTTCATTGTTATAGTTATTACTTAGCCATGGGATAGATTGTGGTTCTTGGAAAGGTGTGTTCATGGTAGAAGCTGAAGCATTTCTTCCAATGCAGAATAAGTGGAAAAGGTAACTGGATTGAATTATGAGTAGGTGGGCAGGGAGGTTGTCTCAACAGTTTATGGCGGAATTCATGAAAAGCTGGTATGAAGAAGAGTTTATCATGAGCTTTCATGTCACACAAACCTGAGTTCCCAGGTTCACCACTTACTAGCTGGGTTATGTTGGACAAATGACTTAACATCTCTGAACCTTAGTTTCTTTATCTACAAAATAGCAAAACTAAAGGCATTGCCTCGTGGAATAACTTCAAGGATTATAAATGAGATAACACATGCAAAGTTTCTACAATGATACATAGTAAAGACTCAATGACCATTATTATTTTGTGCATATTAAATCCATGTTAAGGGAAATATTACTCCTTGAAATACTAACACAAAATACTTCAGTGATTTTAATAAGATGCAATACTAATTCAACAGATATTATTGCCCACAGGGGTTAGCAAGGAATGACACAGTCTCAGCCCTCAAGGAACATTTACTAGAGTTGAGGGAAACAAAATCTACCAAAAACAATGTTAAATAACCACAAAAAAAGGGGGAACATAGGAGAGGTCAAAAGGCAACTGAGTAAGTGGCAAAAGAATGGTCCAGATACTAAGTTAAGAGAAATGCGATAAGTAAGACGGGTCAGGAGATAGGGAGTTTTACTGGAACAGAGACTGTAGATGTTTCTGGAAAAAAACATGTTGTAACTACAAGTGAGGCTCTGATAAATAGAGGAGTATTTCTATTTACATTAAATAAGCCAAACAAGATTCAAACCACACTACCACAATCAATCTCCTGACTAGCTATTTCAGAAGTAAATAAGGGTCTGAGTTAAAGGTTCAGGGTTCACTGGTATGCATCACCTGTTGTGACTTTCAAACCATGACTTCAAAAAAGGAGAAATGAATTTCTCATTAGGCTGGTTACTCTCTGCACCCACGAGAACATCTGCTGGCCTTATTTGACAATACTACAAACAACTAAAATGAAAAGAAGTCAATTAACTGGTAGTTCTGTCTATATGTCATGGAAACAATCAGGGTTTTTTCCCAGGTTTATTGAAATATCATTGATATATAGCATATGTAAATTTAAGGTATACAAAAATAGATATATTGCAAAATGACTATCCTAATAAGGTTAGCTAACACTTCCATTACCTCACATAATTACTTTTTTTCCTGCAGTGAGAACATTTAAGCTCTACTCTTAGCAACTTTCAATTATATAATGCAATATTGTTAATGACAATCGTCATGCTATACATTAGAGTCCCAGAACATATTCATCTTATAACTGGAAATTTGTACCCTTTGACCATTTGCCCCGCTTCCCAGCTTCTGGCAATCACCACTTTACTGTCTGTTTTACAAGTTTGGCTTTTTCAGATTCCATCTGTGAGAACTGGCAGCATTTGTCTCTGTCTGATATATTTCACTTAGGGTAATGCCCTCAAGGTCCATCCATGTTGTCATAAATGGCAGGAATTCACTATTTTTATCTTTTTATGGTTGAATAATATTCCGTTGTATGGAGGAGAGCTAAGGAATATGGTGGAAGAGTAGGGGACCTCGTTTCATCTGGTCCTTTGAATTGAACTAGATATCTATCAAACAATTCTGAACACTTGTGAATTCAACCTGAGATCTAAGAAAAGAATTGCTGGAATTTTACAAATAGAAAAGGAACCACATTTGCAAGAAGTGCAGAAAGCCTTCAGGGAACAAAAGCCACATAGAGCAACCCAAAGCAGCTTACACTAAGCCCAGCGCCCTGGCCAGGGTAGTGCAACTCCACCCAGGGGAAGACAGCTGAGAAACAGTGGAGCAGGCCCTTCCCCCAGAAGGCCAGAAGGAACAGCATCAGTCAAATACAAAGTTTATGGATAACCCATAAACTCCTTTACTAGGGAAAAATACTATATAGAATTTGAGGTTTTTTCTCATGAGACTTTAGTCTTTCAGTATAAAATTTTCTTTTCCCTTTTTCATTTTTAACTACTTTCTCATTTTAGCAACTGTTTTTACGTTTTTTTAATTTTTATTCTTACATTTACATTATTTAAAGATTTTATTTATTTATTTGAGAGAAAGATAGCAAGAGAGAGCATGAGTGAGGAGGGGAAGGAAAAGCAGGCTCACCAGGGAGCCTGATGTGGGACTCAATCTCAGGACTCTAGGATCATGAGTTGAGCTGAAAGCAGGCACTTAACTGACTAAGCCATATAGGCACCTCATACATTTTATACATCTATTCTTCATTATTGCCTTTTTTTCACTGTATACAATATTATATTTTTTTCGTTCTTTCTTTACCATTTTGGAAATTACTCTCTGCTAACAAACAGACCAAGTACCCCCAGGATCACCCTGTTCTGTCCACTTGTGAGATTATATTCTCTCTTTTTGCCCCTTTTTTCCTTTTCATTTTTGGTTTCTGACCTCCTCAGATTTATCTACTGTGTATTTGTGGTTGTGGTTGATATTTTTTATTTTGTCCTCTCATTATCTGTTCTTCTGTGGAAAACATGACTAGAAGGAGAAAGTCACAGCAAAAGAAAGAACCAGAAGTAATACTCTGTGTCATAAATCTAATCAATATGGATATAAGTAAAACCAGAAATAGAATTCAGAATAATGATTACAAAGTTACTAGATGGGTTTGAAAAAAAGCATAAAAGACACTAGAGAATCTCTCTTTTTTTAAAGATTTTATTTATTTATTTGACACAGAGAGAGAGAGATCACAAGTAGGCAGAGAGGCAGGCAGAGAGAGGGGGGAAGCAGGCTCCCTACTGAGCAGAGAGCCTGATGAGGGACTCGATCCTAGGACCCTGAGATCATGACCTGAGTAGAAGGCAGAGGCTTAACCCACTGAGCCACCCAGGTGCCGGATACTAGAGAATCTCTTAGTGCAGATATAAAATCTGATTAGGGTGAAATTTAATATGCTTTAACTGAGATGCAGTCTAAAATGCATGCTCTCACAGCTAGGGTAAAAGAAGCAGAAGAGAGAGTCAATGACATAAAAGACAAAATGATGGAAAGGAAGGAATCTGAGGAAAAGAGAGAAAAACAACTAATGGACCATGAGGGGAGGCTTTAATAAATCAGTAATACTATAAAGTGAAACAGTATTAGAATTATTGGGGTCCCAGAGGAAGAAGAAAGAGACAAAGAAAGGGACAGAAGGTATATTTGAGCAAAACTTAGATGAGAACTTCCCTAATCTGGGGAAGGAAACAGGTATTCAAGTCCAGGAGGTACAGAGATTCCCCCCTCAAAATCAATAAAAATAGATCAACACCCTGACATATAATAGTGAAACATGCAAATTTCAGAGATAGAGAGAAAATCCTGAAAACAGCTCGAGATAAGATATCCTTAACATACAAGGATAAGAACACTAGACTGGCAGTGGACCTAACAACAAAAAGCTGGCAGGCCAGAAAGGGCTGGCATGATATATTCAGGGTACTGAATGAGAAAAATATGCAGCCACAAATAATTTCTCCAACAAGGCTGTCATACAGAATGGAAGAAGAGTTAAAAAGCTTCCAGGATAAACAGAAACTAAAAGAATTTATGATCACTAAACCAGCTCTGCAAGAAATGTTAAAGGGGATCCTGTAAGCAGAGAGAGCCCAAAAGTAACATAAACCAGAAAAAACAGAGACAATAAACAGAAATGGAGACTTTACAGGCAGTACAATGGCACTAAATTCATATCTTTCAGTAGTTACTCTGAATGTAAATAGGCTACATGCTACAATCACAAGATGCAGGGTATCAGATTGGATAAAAAAAAGTAAGACCCCTCTATATGCTGTCTACAAGAGACTCATTTTAGACCTAAAGACACCTCCACACTGAAAGTGAGGGGATGGAGAACAATTTATCATGCTAACAGACACTAAAAGAAAGCTGGGGTGGCAATCCTTACTTCAGACAAATTAGATTTTAAACCAAAGACTGTAGTAAGGGATGAAGAAGGACACTATATCATACTTAAAGGGTCTATCCAACAAGAAGATCTAACAATTATAAAAATTTATGTTCCTAACTTAGGAGCAGACAATTATATAAACCAATTAATAACGAAATTAAAGAAACATATTAATAATACAATAAGAGTAGGGGACATTAACACCCCACTTACAGCAATGGACAGATCATCTAAGCAGAAATCAACAAGGAAACAAAGGCTTTGAATGACACACTGGACCAGATGGACTTCACAATATATACAAAGCATTCCATCCTAGAGCAACAGAACACACGTTCTTCTCAAGTGCACATGGAGCATTCTCCAGAATAGATCACATACAGGGTCACAAATCACGTCTCAACTAGTACCAAAAGACTGGGATTCTTCCCTGCATATTCTCAGACCACAAAGCTTTGAAACTTGAACTCAATCACAAGAGAAATTTGGAAGGAACTCAAACACTTGGAGGTTTAAGAGCATACTACTCAAGAATTAATGGGTCAACCAGGAAATTAAAGATTATTTTAAAAATTCATGGAAACAAATGAAAATGAAAACATGACAGTTGAAACTTTTGGGATGCAGCAAAGGCAGTCCTAAGAGGGAAGTACATAGCAGTACAAGCCTTTCTCAAAAAATTAGAAAAGACTCAAATACACAAGCTAATCTTACACCTAAAGGATCTGAAGAAAAAACAGCAAATAAAAAACCAAGCAGGAGAAGAGAAATAATAGATTAGAGCAGAAATGAATGAAATGGAAAACAAAACAAAACAAAACACAAAAATAAATAGTGGATCAATGAAACTAAAAGCTGATTCTTTGAAAGAATTAATAAAATTGATAGGCCCCTAGCCAGACTTAACAAAAAGAAAAGAGAAAGGACCTAAATTAATAAAATCATGAATGAAAGAGGAGAAATCATGACCAACACCTAGAAAATACAATTATAAGAACATATTATGAGCAACTGTATGCCAACAAATTAGGCAGTCTGGAAGAAATGGATGCATTCCAGAAATTGTGAACTACCAAAACTGAAACAGGAAGAAATAGAAAACCTGAATGGACCAAACCAGCAAGGAAACTGAAGCAGTAATCAAAAATCTCCCAACAAACAAGAGTCCAGGGAAGGATAGCTTTCCAGCAGAATTCTACTGAACATTAAAGAAGAACTAATACCTATTCTTCTGAAACTGTTTCAAAAAATTGAAATGGAAGGAAAACTTGCAAACTCCTTCTATGAGGCCAGCATTACACTGATCCCAAAACCAAAGACCTCACCAAAAAGGAGAATTACAGACCAATACCCCTGAGGAACATGGGTGCCAAAATTCTCATCAAGATACTAGCCTTTAGGATCCAATAGTATATTAAAAGAACTATCCACCACGACCAAGTGGGATTTATTCTCAGGTTGCAGTAGTGGTTCAACCTTCACAAATCACTCAGTGTGATACATCACATTAATAAAAGAAAGGACAAAAACCATATTATCCTCCCAAATGATGCAGAAAAAGGAAATGGACAAAATACAGCATCCTTTCTTGATTAAAACTCTTCACAGTATAGAGATAGAGGGAACATACCTCAATATCATAAAAGTTATCTACAAAAAGCCCACAGCAAATATCATTCTCAATAGGGAAAAACTGAGAGCTTGTCCCCTAAGGTCATTAACACTACAGGGATGCCCACTCTCACCACTATTGTTCAACATAATACCAGAAGCCCTAGCCTCAGCAACCAGACAACAAAAAGAATTAAAAGGCATTCAAACTGGCAAAGAATAAGTCAAACTCTCACTCTTTGCAGACGACATGATACTTTATGTAGAAAACCCAAAAGACTCTACCCCAAAATTTCTAGAATTCATACAGGAATTCAGCAATGTGGAAGGATATAAAATCAATGCACAGAAATCAGTTGCATTCTATATATTAGCAATGAGACTGAAGAAATAGAAATTAAGAAATTGATCCCATTTACAATTGTACCAAAAACCATAAGATACTTAGGAATAAACCTAACCAAAGAGGTAATGGACCTGTACTCTAGGAACTACAGAACACTTATGAAAGAAATTGAGGAAGACACAAAGAAATGGGAAAATATCCCATGCTCATGGATTGGAAGAATAAATATTTTTAATATTTCAGAAAAAAATCTGAATAGCCGAGTAATGTTGAAAAAAAAAAAAACAAAGCTGGGGATATCATAATGCCTGACTTCAAGCTATATTTCAAAGCTGTGATCATCAGGACAGCATGGTACTGGCACAAAATCAGATACATGGATCAATGGAACAAAATACAGTCTCCAGAAATGGACCCTCAACTCTATGGTCAACTAAACTTCAACAAAGCAGGAAAGACTATCCAATGGAAAAAAGACAGTCTCTTCAAGAAATTGTGGTGGGAAAATTGGGCAGCAACATGTGGAAGGATGAAACTGGACCATTCTCTTACACCATACACAAAAACAAACTCAAAATGGATAAAAGACCTAAATGTGAGACAGGAATCCATCAAAATCCTAGAGAAGAACATAGGCAGTAACTTCTTCGACTTTGGCCACAGCAACTTTTTTGCAGGACACGTCTCTAAAGGCAAGGGAACCAAAAGCAAAAATGAACTATTGAGACTTCATCAAGATAAAAAGCTTATGCGCAGAAAAGGAAACAATCAACAAAACTAAAAGTCAATCTATGGGATGGGGGAAGATATTTGCAAATGACATATCAGATAAATGGCTAGTATGAAAGATTTATAAAGAACTCATCAAACTCAACACCCACAAAACATAATCCAGTCAAGGAATGGGCAGAAGACAAAAACACATATTTCTATAAAGAAAACATACAAATGGCCAATAGACACATGAAAAAAAGCTCAGTCCTCCACATTACTCAGCATCAGGGAAATACAAATCAAAACCACAATGAGATACCACCTCACACCAGTCAGAATGGCTACAATTAACAAGGCAGGAAACAACAAATGTTGGTGAGGATGTGGAGAAAGAGGAACCCTCTTACACTGTTGGTGGGAACACAAACTGGTGCAGCTACTCTGGAAAACAGAAGGTAAAAATAGAGCTACCTTATGAACCAGCAATTACACTACTTGTTATTTACCCCAAAGATACAAAATTAATGATCCGAAGGGGCACACTCACCCCAATGTTTATAGCACCAATGTCCACAATTGTCCACAATAGCGAAACTATGGAAAGAGCCAAGATGTCCATCAACACATGAATGGATAAAGAAGATGTGGTCCATATATACAATGGAATATTACTCAGCCATCAAAAAGGATGAATACTTACCATTTACATCAATGTGGATGGAACTGGAGGGTATTATGCTGAGTGAAATAAGTCAATCACAGAAAGACAGTTTTCATATGGTTTCACTCATATGTAGAATATAAAAAATAGCACAGAGGATCATAGAGGAAGGGAGGAAAATAGGAATGGAAAGAAATCAGAGAAGGAGAAAAACCAGGAAAGACTCTTAACTATAGGAAATAAACTGAGGGTTTCTGGAGGGGAGGTGGGTAGGGGGATGGGCTAATTGGGTGATGGGCATTAAGGAAGGCATGTGATGTGATGAGCACTGGGTGTTATATGCAACTGATGAATTACTGAACACTATATCTGAAACTAATGATGTACTCTATGTTGGCTAATTTAACTTAAATAAAAATATTCTATTGTATGAATATATATAATTTTCTTTATCCATTCAACTGTAGATGGACACTTAAGTTGTTTCCATACCTTGGATATTGTGCATAATGTTACAATGAACATGAAGGTGCAAATACCTCTTCTACATGATTTCATTTCTTTAAGATACATACACCCATAAGTGTAATTGCTAGATCAGAATGTTTTATTTTTTATTTTTTTTCCTTTGGCAATTTTTATTTTATTTTATTTAAAAGATTTATTTATTTATTTGAGAGAGAGTGCACAAGCAAGGGGATGAGCAGAGGGAGGAGAGAGAGAAAGAATCTCAAGCAGACTCCTTGCTGAGTGTGGAACCTGAACTATTTTTAATTTTTTGAGGAAACTCCATACTGTTTTCCATAGTTCCTGTACCAATTTACATTCGCACCAACATCGTGCAAGGGTTCCCTTTTCTCTACATCATTGCCAGCCCCTGTTATCCCTTGTCTTTTTGATGATAGTCAACCTAACAGGTGTGATGTGACATCACACTGTGTTTTGATTTGCATTTTTCTGATGATTAGTAATGTTGAATACCCATTCTGTAGACTACCTTTTCAATTTGCTGACTGTTTTCTTTCACTGTGTAGAAGCTGCTTTGTTTAATGTAGTCCTATTCATTATTTTCGCTTTTGCTGCTTGTACTTTTGGTGTTATATTGAAATAATCACTGTCAAGATCAATATCAAGGAAATTTTCCCCTATATTTTCTTTCCCCTAAAACTTTCCATAGGAGTTTTACTGTTTTAGGGCTTACATTCAAGTCTTTAATCTATTTTGAGTTAATTTTTGTGAGTGATATAAGACATGGGTCCAATTTCATTCTTTTGCATGTGTATATCCAGTTTTCTACTATCCATTCTTCATTGAGTATTCTTAGCTTCCTTGTTAAATACTAGTTGACTGTATAAGCATGGGCTAATTTCTGGGCTTTCAATTTTGTTTTATTCCTCTGTATGTTGCAAACAACCAGTTTTACTGGGTTGCTGCCAATGTCTGCTCACTGAGCTGCCCTAATTAGCCACTTGTGTTGGCACTATATTAAAATGGTGTGACTGAGTCCTTGATCTTTACTGTATGAAAATTCATATTGATATGAATCACATCAGTCATGCCTTTTTCTGGATCATTAAGCAGCACGGGGTTAAAGCGGCCAGTTTGTCTTAGGTTACCAATACCTGGCTTTTTAGTCTGAATGTGCTGTCTAGCACTGACTGAACTCTGGCTGCATTTGATCTGCCCTCCATTCCCCTTCCGAAACAAGGTTCGCATGTGAATAAAGGCAAGTCTTGAAAACAGAGCAAGTCCAAATCACACACAGGTAATTTACAAATGGGATATAATCTTGTTGTCACCTTGGGGATAGTTATGGTGTCTAAAGCTCCCACCATGTAAGTCTCTGTTAAATAATATACCTGAGCAAAAGAGCATACAAAGTCATAAGTATTCTATTATTATATTAGTTTGATTTAGTATATTAAACTGTCTACCTCTGTACCCTTGAGGCATTCTTCCATTCATTCATTTAATAAACATTTAATGTGTATCCACTAAATTCAAGCTCTATGAAAGTACTATTGATAAGGCATTCAAAGTGAAGAGTTAGTATGGGGCCTAGTTAGTATGGGAGCTAGTATGGAGACTACTGCTTGAGAAAGGCAAGTACAAGCAGTATTCTACAAGTAAAAGAACAACCTTTAGGGTACCACTAGAACCTAAGAGATTTTTTTAAAGATTTTACTTATTTATTTGACACACAGAGAGAGATCGCAAGTAGGCAGAGAGGCAGGCAGAGAGAGGAGGAAGCAGGCTCCCCGCTGAGCAGAGAGCCCGATGCGGGGCTCGATCCCAGGACCCTGAGATCATGACCTGAGCCAAAGGCAGAGGCTTTAACCCACTGAGCCGCCCAGGTGCCCCCTAAGAGTTTTGTATTAAGTTTTCATCTGCAGCCCAGTGTCCTACCCAACTAAGTCAACTAAACAGGATCCAAGATTCTGCTAGACCCCAATGATGGTAATAGTTAAAAGTATCTGACCTTTGTAGAAAACATGAAAACTTGCATTCATGGAAGAGGTAGAAAGACTTTCTTCAACAGAAAGCCATAATATATACAGTAAAAAATGCAGCCATTTCCCAAAAGAACAGTCATCAGAAGTTACAAAAGATGCACAGAAAAAAACCTGATAAATAAAAAACATATCATCAGCCAATTTGGAGGAGAGGCATAAATCTTATCTCAAACCTAATGCCTTGTCGTTGTTGTTGTTGTTGTTTTCAATGTAAACTCTACAAAAAGGGAAACATAAAACTTCAATGACTCAAGCCCTAAATGTCACTCCTACAGGGAGTTTCAACAATTTACTGGTAATACACGAGGCTGTATAGCTAACATAAAATATAGAGGCAGGGACATTCTTGTGAGGGAAAATGTAAGGAAGCCAAATTTATGAGTCAACTTGCTCTTTAAAGGTGAATGAACTTCGGCCTTAACTATCGTATCTCCCTACCTAACAAACACTCTCCCCTGGTGTTAATTGTGTTTATTGTCACAATAAGGATCCTGCCAACTTTCCAGCCAGCAGTGTACTCTGATATCAATGTCGGATGAATATCACCAGGCCACCACATTTAGAAAAGAAATGTGGCTCATTCTTCAACTGCTTCTAATCAATACCTCCAGAATTTATATTCTGTAAACATCCACACTTTTCTTCTAAACAAATAATTTCATCATAAGCTAGTTCTCAGTAAAAACTACAATAAGTTTTCACAATATATTATGGGAGCTCTGGCCATTCAGTTCTAAATAATGGCTCCTTTTGCTGGACAAGTAAATTGAAATTGATTTGTTTCAGCAGCCTGTGCTAGAACACACAATGCCTGCTTACAACAAGCCTATTGACTTCTGCAAACAGTACTCCAGTCTGCTTCCTCAAGGACTCTGGGCAGGATTTTTAAGTCATCCCACCTTCTCTCCCTTAACCCCAAGAACAAAGCATCCATTTAAATAGGTACTCTGCACAATGTGTCCAAGAAAGGGAATGTAAGAGAGCTTCCTTTGAGATCAACTGAGCAGAGCCCAAGGTGAGGAGTGAGATCTCAGATGAAAGTATAGGAACACAAAGAGGAAACTGATTAAAAGTCAAATCAACTGCTCCTTGTGAATCACAAGGTGAAGAGAGAAAAAGAGAGAGACCCATTCTTCTCTTACTCCTGTCCCCTTACTCTCTCCCTTGGGACAGTGTCATCTTGGAGACACTTAAGGATACAGAAAAAGTATATTGAGATGACTTTCTCATCTCTGGAGGGATGACTGTGCCCACAGAGGAGAGATGACTGTGCCCACAGAGGAGAGAGCACAGCCTTCTGGCTGATATGTTCCCATGATATTCCATACAAAGCCTACAGTGCTTCCTATGCTCTCTCTCACTCAGGAAGGCAGGCCAGCCAGGCAGAATAGGAACCTGATTTGTACACTGATTGCATAGGAGTTTAGGATTGAATTTTGGACAGCATAGAGGTTTCTTTGTAGGAGGACACACCTAGTGGCTGAGGCCAGCTCTAGTGACCTTCCATTAATGAGCTCCAGAGACACATTTATCTTAGCAAACACCAAAATGACGGTCCTTGGTCAACTCAGGATACCTCTATTTTAGAGTTTTCCAAATGAAAATTTCTTTTTATCTACTATTTTTCCCATAATTGTGTAAATATTAAGAAAATGAGGTGCAGAGAGAGAAAAATATTTACCAAAGTTCCAACAGCTTATAAAAGGCAGTCCAGAAATTTGAACCCAGGCCTTATAGCCTTAAATTTAGTGATTCAGTAAATTTGTATTCTGTTCATTCATTCATTCATTCATTCATTCATTCAATGAACATATAACAAATGCTGAATCTGCCAGATAATGGGAGCTCTCACATTGTTTACAGTCTAAAATTTCCCTTCAGTACCACTTCTTTGTGCTAAAAAGGAATCTAGGGGAGGTATATTCACATATATTAGTCTCAGTGTTAGTAAATTTCTTCCATTAAGGTGTAGCAGTTTATTTTTCATCCCAACGGAAACATAGTTATGATATGAATTAATGCTTTTCTCACAAAAGTCTAATGCTTGGCAAGATACCTCTCAAACAACAGGTATCACCGGCCTCCCCTCAATAGAAAACTGTCATTTACCAGACCTCAAACTTCAGACTTTCTCAAGATTGCTGCTTCTCGGCTATCAGACTTCCATGAGCTGATCCAGGAACACATGTAAGTTGACAAAAGTCCTTCATCTTTCCACACCAGCAATGGCCCTTACCTACCTCGTACCACCTACATGCATATTGGGGAGCCTTTCCCCAATACTATCTCATCACCCAGAACTTTCCTGCTTCCCCTCACCACAACTTACTTCCCCTACATCTCCATACCTTTGAGATTCTCCCTGTGCTAAAGAGTTAGTAAAAGCAATCTCTCCTTAACTTACTTCTCTTAATTTAACATACTTACCTTTTCACAGGGCCCTGGGCCTTCGTAGAGTGAAGGTGGGCCATTTCAGGCCTCATAGCAGAGTAATGGTGGGAGGGACTAAAAGACAGGGGAAGAGGCTTTTTGGTGCCGTGTTCAATTCACAGCCCAGGAATGGGGTATATGTCATTTTTCTGAATGAAATGAACACAAGGGATGTTTTTCATGCTATGGGGACACAATGTAGGTATTGGAAAGGGCAGAAAACAGTTGGCCAATCAGGCATGGGCATCACAAATTCTGAAAAGACAAAATACACAATTTCTTCTTTCTCTTAATCCTTCATTCCCACACCATATCAGGTATTGTCCTCAAATAGCTTCTGGATGAAATCTATATTTATAGCTGAGCTCTTGTCAGTATGATCTCCAATTACACCTACCTTGTAAACAAAATCCAACCTAAATTGCTTTCATCATTCTAGCTTCTCCAAGGTCTGACTATGATCTTGTGTTTCAGCAGTAGTTACTGTCTCACAAGGCTTACAGGCAACCATTTGTCCCATCCTTTCAGAATTTTATATACCATTTAGAACATCACCTTTGAGCCCCTCTGGCAATACAAGAGAGGGCTAGTTCTCCCACAAGTTCACTGCAGCCATCATACTTCTCAGTATGATTTTTAGGAGTTTAACAAAAGCTTCAAAAAAGCACTAGTGAGATAAACTTGACCCCACAGCCTCTTACATCTTCTGAATGAAGTGATTTGAAGGAGAGGCAGAAAGACACAAGGGGAGCTTCCATCAGTCACAGAGTCCTGCTGTTTCCCATTCTGATGACTTGCTTTTCAAACCCTATTGCCACCCTGATCCAGAGCTCATCCCCTCACAGCTGCCTTATTGCAATTGATCCTTTACCTTCCTCTAAGGTTCTCTTCCCTATGATCCATCCTATGAGCCACTGTAAGATTAGTTCTTTTGAAGGCACCACTTTCAGAGTGTTATACCTCTCTCAAAAATCCTTCATTGACTCTGTTTATTTACAGGACAAAGTCCAAACTCCTCAGACCAGCAATCAAGACTCTGTTCCATGCAATGCCCCCACCTTACCAACCCAATCCTATCTTCACCTACTTCCTCAAATTATACTTCTGTCCTGCAAAGATCAGTTTTTCATTTTCCTGGCCACATATGCTTACACCATCCTCAGTGTCCGTATTTCATGTATCGCTCCTATTCCTCTGCATTAAACAATGTACGTCTGCACCAATTTAGCCTCTCTTCTCCATCTAAACCTAATCTTATCGTTCAATGCCCTGCTCAAGACATACCTCTTCCTTGAAGTCTTGCCTATTTGCCCTCACCCATACCATGGGCAGTATTAGGAATGCTGAATATCAGACCTGTTACCAGACCTACAGAACCAGAATCTTTATTTTAACAAGATCCAATATATGTTAGAGTTTGAGAAGCACTGTCTTTTTTTTAAGATTTTATTTATTTATTTGATAGAAAGATTACAAGTAGGCAGAGAGGCAGGCAGAGAGAGAGGGAGAAGCAGGCTCTCCGCTGAGCAGAGAGCCCAACACAGGGCTCGATCCCAGGACCCTGAGATCGTGACCTGAGCCGACGGTAGAGGCTTAACCCACTGAGCCACCCAGATGCCCCGAGAACCACTGTCTTAAACAATGCTACTGGGGTGGCTGGTGGCTCAGTCATTAAGCGTCTGCCTTCAGCTCACGTCATGATCCCAGGGTCGTGGGATCAAGCCCTGCATAGGGCTCCCTGCTCAGCGGGAAGCCTGCTTCTCCCTCTCCCACTTCCCCTGCTTATGTTCCCTCTCTTACTGTGTCTCTCTCTGTCAAATAAATAAATAAAATCTTCAAAAAATTAAAAAATAAACAATGCTATGATTTGTACCATTAAAAGAAAAGAGACTAAGATACCTATGACTGCCAGTTATGATAGACAATCAAAGTCTACTTTTTCCCCAACTCTATCTCCCGTCTTTGCTATGTATTCCTTGTAGCTTGTGGAGATACAAGGGAATCAGGAAAGTTGGTATCTTCCCAACCATCTATAACCCACAACCTGCCCCTTCCATAATCTTTGTGTTATTTGAGGCCCCCAGTTCCCTAGTTTGTATTTAATCAGGCCTCTCTACTCTGGGACCACAATTTCACATAATTAAGTTTAGCTGTCAGCTAATTATATGTACACTAGTCTCTACTGCCCCTACCAAAGGCAAAACAAATTGTTGATTGGGCCTGTGAGCTTTGGCTTAGGGACAGGGAAACAGTCAACAAACTGGATTACTGTACTATATATGAAAAGTACTATACCCAGGGTGGTGCAAGGACAGTATCGGGATGCTGCTAAAGAATGGGCTGTGGAGGATTTGCTGGGATTGAGCTGGCTGCTCCTCTGTTTCCAAATCTTCCTATATACCCCTCCCTATGCCTAGACTGTAAGTGAAAGTCAGTGCTGGAGAAAGTTGACAAAGTCTCCATCACCAAAGCAAAAGAAATCAAAAGACCTCAGAAGCTTGTTCAGACTTGATAGATAGCCCTTTGATTCCTTCTCCCTTTCTTACATTCTCACTCCCACCTCTTCTTTCTCCTTCCCTCTTTTCTGGCTTTTAATGCTTTGAGTTTGATAAAAATAGGATTTCGCTGGGGGGGGGCAGATATTAGTAGAGACCTCTATATCAAGAAGCTCAAAAGTCCTTTATTTGAAGTCCATCTTTCTTTCAATTCAACTGCTGATCTCTCCTTTATATTTCTCACTTTATGATCTGTAATTCTACTATACTATGAGAAAATCAACCCAGTCAATCTGGACTGGACTTTTTTTTAAAAAAACAGAAGCATATTTTCATTCTGTCATTCAATATTAACCTAAACTGGGTGGGGCACCTGGGTGGCTCAGTCAGTTAAGCGTCTGACTCTTGGTTTCCGCTCAGGTCATGCTCTCAGGGTCATGAGATTGAGCCCCTTATCAGACTCTGAGCTCAGTATAGAGACTGCATGTCCCTCTCCCTCTACTCCTCCCCATGGGTGTGCTCACTCTTTCTCTCTCATAAATAAGATTTTTAAAATATTAACCTAAACTTGGAAAAGAAAGCATTGTATATGAGAGGACCTTAAGGAATATACCACAAAGAAAGAAAAAGACTTATCAGAAGTGTACCTAGAGTAGTAATTTTTAGTACAAAAAGCAATAATCTGACAGTGCTTGAAAATGTCTGGTTCTCCCAGAATCAGAGTAGTCTGTGCACTTATACTGTTCTCCCTATTTTGAACTTGTTTGCAGTGATCCACTGCTAAAGTGACACT
The DNA here is from genome assembly GCA_002007465.1 of Ailurus styani. NCBI lineage: Eukaryota > Metazoa > Chordata > Mammalia > Carnivora > Ailuridae > Ailurus > Ailurus styani. The sequence continues at coordinate 238,981 of LNAC01000249.1, forward strand.
CTCATCACAGATTCCAGCAGAAGTTTCAGTTCGACTCACAACAGAATGACCACAAACCCCAATGCAAAGAATTTGAAATACTGCATTCTTACAGCAATAGTTTCAAGCATCAATAACATCAAAACTACCTGAGGCACCTGTCAAATGTACAGCTTCCCTGGCCCTACCCTACATGGAATGAATCGAAAATCTCCACATAAGGCCCTGGCATCCTCATGTTCAACAAGTTCTTAGGTCATTTTTGGGAACCATTATTTTGGTGCATTCCTAAGCCATAATCCTCTTGGACTGCCTGAATCTTCACCAGAGTATTGTTAAACTGGCTGCCATTATAACTGCACTCTAGCATATGTCCCCTGGCAGACACCAAGGGCATTTCCTGTCTTCTTTACAAAGCTGCACTAGGCATCTGTAGTGACACTAACGTTGAATACCTTTAAAGGGGTTTTCCTATGAGACCTTTTATCTTCTCTGATTATCACATCCAGCAGCCAGTGAAAGACTTGTCCTCTCCCAGATGAGACACCTGGCAGCAGGCTCAGACCTCCAGGTTAAACAGCAGCCTACGTGACCAGACTGGAAATACTCACATGCAAAAATCTTGACTACCAATGGGACCAGGAAATTGCTCAAGGTGGTTAACACTCCAAAGGTAGCCCATGGTTTCAAGGGTGGAGGAAACAAATCACAGATGTCATTCCATGTGTGATATTCCAAAATGCCTCCTTTTGAAATCCCACCAGACAGAAGTGCTAGATTATGAAAGTTGTGAAAGACAAAGTTGTGGAATACATGAGGTTTGTTTCTGAGGTTCCTCAATCTTCATGTTCTTTTCCTGCACAGTCCATCTGACAGGACCTGATGTCCTCAGGCATCCCACAGTGACAGCTGACCCATGTGTCACCCTAGCCTGGACTTACTTCTGACCTTCCCTTCCTTCTTCCTTTGCCCTCTACTTTCCGGTTCTAGCTCTCTTCCCTCAAGGTTGTGCTCTGAGTAGAATGTGGTAGGTGCTGGATCATATAAGTAAATGCTATTTGGGGTTTAAGGAAAAATCCAATTGTGGTCAATCTGAACTAACCATTCCACCAAAGGTAAATGATCTAGTTATTTTCACTGTGTCTCCTGGCACCTAGCTAACCCTGGCCCCAGACTGAGCCCCTAACACTAAACACAGCCTAAACTCTAACCCTGGCCATCTGACAGATATTTATAGCTGGACACTAAGAGGACAAACAAAAGTATGATTGCTTCAGAGAAATCCCATGCTCCACCAGTAGAGACACAATTCAAAGGACACATCTTTTCTAATTGACTATAAATCAGCAATGTTATTTTGCTATAGGAAGGATACCAAGTTATCAACTATAATTTATAATCCACCAGTAAAAGATGAGAGATAGGAGGTAGGGAGGGATAACAATAGAGTCTCTTATGTAGGCAAACCAAGTGAATTAAGGAGAGCCAACTCCACCTAGACCTCAGAGCTTCATGGTCAACAACATCAAGCTGTGTTTTTTATTGTGTTTACTGACATAACCCTGACTCTACTCATGTTGAAAAATAGGAACTGAGCCATGGTGCAAGAATATTCATGAAAGTAAATATTTACAAGCAGAATCTACAATAAATGTCTGAAAGCAACAACCTTAGGAGTATCCAAGTGAAACATCCAACATCATTGCCATTTGTTGTAGCTTTGAGCTGTAAATAATGGCTCTTAAAATAAATTTCAGTCTCCCAATGCATTTATTTGAAATATGGGAAAAAAATCTGAATGACCTCAAGGCAGCTCATTCTGAAACAACTGTTAAGTTCTGCCTGTTATTAATTGTTGGGGATTCATTCATGGGTCTTTTTCTAACAATTCTTGGGAATCCAGTCATTTCTCAATTATTCCCAGACACTAATAGCTCCTTCCAGCTAACTCTTCCTATCATGCAACATGTTGTTAGGAAGGTTCCCTAGGGATCAGGTGTATACCTGTCTCTAGCAGCCCTGTGTGCTGACAACAGACAAACTCATAGTAGAAATCACCAGTGATAAATGAGACCACATCATTTTCTAGGATGAAAGCAGCCCGTAGATCCCTTAGCAAAATTAGGAGGGAGGTAAAGTCTGTTTTCACTGGCTTCTCTGTCCTTCCTCCCTTCCCTCTTCTCTGTTCCTATCTCCTAGGCTAGCAACACAAAGTCTTGCTAACCTCTACCCTCTGCCTATTCCTACACCAGAGCAGGGGGCTTCTAAGTATAACTACAAACATGAATGAGAAAACCTATGTTCCAATTTGGACTCTATTGAGCTATATGACCTTGGGAATGTCACTTCTCTCTTAGTCTCAGTATTTTATTAATTTTTTTAATTTTTTACTATTAATTTTATTAATAAAATGAAAAGAAGAAGATCAAAGGAACTAAAATTTATAGAGCTCTTACCATGAGCTAGATAGTGTGTTCAAGGGTGTTTATATCAATCATTCTCTTAATCTCCCCAAGCAGTTATTATAATACTTACTTTATAAAGAAGGAACACTAGTTCTGAGCAGTTATGTTACTTGTGTAAATCTGCAAAGCTTATGAGTGGTAGAAGGGAGATTTTCCTCCAGATTTGTATTTCTGACCACATTGTTTCCAGGGCCTTGGTACAGATAATCCCTAAGGTCCCTTCCAGTTCTGACATCCTATGAGTCTGTGAAATCCTACTCTGTACACAGCTGTCTACTCTACTTTTTTATGATGCCAGTTCCACAAACATTTGTGAAAAGAACAAAATTGGGTAGCATAAGTGAGATACTGAGAAAAGGGCATTTGGTGCCTAAGCATAACTGTGAGTAAACCAAAGTGAAAGAGGTCTTTAAAAGAAAAGTGTCTTCCAAATTTAAAAATAAGTGAGGGGCACCTGGGTGACTAGTTAAGTGTCTGCCTCTTGATTTCAACTCAGGTCATGATCCCAGGGTCCTGCCTGGTATCAAGCCCCACATCAGGCTCCATGCTCAGCAGGAAGTCTGCTTGAGGATTCTCTCTCTCCCTCTCCTTCTGCCCCTTCTCTTTCTCTCTCTCAAATAAAAAGAAATATGTCTTTAAAAAAATAAAATAATTAAAATAGGTGAGACATGACCACCTCTACACTGTAAGAGAAAGGGAAGTAAGCTGTATGGAAAAAGGATTCTGTACATCACAACCCACCACCACCTTCAATTGACAAAAGTTTGTCCCTAGGACACTTAATGCACCAAAAATGGATCCTATCTTTTCCCACAAACTTAAACAAAATTGTCAAACTCTTTTCACACTAATTTTGTTTATTTTGTTTTCCTTAAAGGTAGAATCAGCACTTTGGGATGTCAAGGGTTAGAAAGTGGCAAATCTCTGATTTGTGCAAATGAAGAATGACAGAGCCAGTCTCTGAAACTATGAATAGGGGATGGAGAGCCAGAGTTGGAGGGAAATTCAAAAGTTGTCACAGAAGAGGAGTTTGTCTAAAATCCTTCTCCCACCATGAGTATCTCTACTGAAATGACTAAGTCATCATTCATGTAGGATTTAAACCTGTAATTCAAACCACATCATTGCTTCCTTCAACTATCACAATAAGCTTCTAACTGGTCTTACTGCCTCTATCCTCCCCCTTCTAATCCACCCTCCACACTGCTGCTGGAAGATTCTAATTCAAATGCAAATCTCTTTATATCACTCCCTTGATTAAATTAAAGCCTCTCAGTGACTCCCCACTTTCCTGGGCATAAAGATCCAGTACCCTTAAATGATGTACAAAGCACTTCATGAACTGAACCTACCTACTTCTCCAGATTCAGCTCTCCAAACACCGAACTATTTGGAGTTGCCAGAGCATACTAGAACATTTCATATTTTTGTGTCTTTGTATACAGTGTTCCTTCAGCCTTAAATGCTCTCTCCTGCACCCCCATCTGCCTGGTGAACACCTACCCAATACTCACAACTTATGTCATGTTAAACTTCTTTTTCAAGTCTTTCCTGATGTCCTCATCATGACCTAATTTGTGCCCCACAATCAGTACATGATTCTATCATAATACCTATAGCACTTTAAAGCACTTAACTCTATATTGGTTTGTTCCCTCATCAGATATGGTGCCCCTCAAAAACAAGGACTATGCAGAGCTTGGCACAGTTCACTCTTAGTCCATTGAATTAATGATGGATGGCTGATTAAATGAATAAGCAAATGAATAGATTGATGAATGAATAAATGGTGGCAATGTTAACAAAAATAAGATGTAACACAATACATGTTCATAGTACACCACAGTTTACAAAGCACTTTAAAGCTTTCTATTTTATTTGTTCCTGATAATATTATGAGGGAGAAACAGCAAATAGATGGTATCACTCCATCATCCTGTATATGAGAGATCTGGGTGATTTTTGGAGGTCACAGATCTAGTGCATGTCAGAATTAGTTCTAGAACTCAAGTCACGTGAGTTATTCCTGAATTCTCTCTTCAGTGGCTAATAAAATGCTATGAGAAAACAATTATTAAGTAGTAGGAGTTTGGTTTGGGGTGTTTTTTTTGTCCTTTAGGACCTTTTACCCCCCAAATCAACTTTTTCTGTGCAGTTAGCAGCCACCTCCACCATTCCACCTTATGTTTAGACTTTTTGACGTTTGGCATAGTCAGGTCAGTGCTCCCTGGCCTTGTCAACACTCCTAGAGCAAAACAATGCAGGGCTCAGGAACCTCAAATGTTTAAAAGGCCCATTGCGAGTCTCATCAAAAAATCAAATACATAACTCTAAAAATATCCCCCCTGATCTATGCATGTAGGCATGGTGTCTGACAAATTCAATTAAATCAGTCATACATCATTCTCCACAGTGTTATTGAGAGAGACATAGTAGTATTGAATTTTAATTATTCAGCTTCTATTGATCCCACCATAATCTGGTGAGAATCATTTGCAAACTGACAGTCCCCTCAGGAGACAGCCACTATTATCTAATTATAAATCTCACAGTGTCATTTGATAAAAGGTTAGGATTTTTATTTCCCACAAAAAAGCCCCAATTTTTGCCAACTAATTCCCATATAGAAACCAAAATAACGTACACATATTTTAACTTAAGCTAAGTGGCACCTGGTTTACAGCATCACTGCCTCTCTCTATCCCTACTCCTGCCCTGGTTCATCAATATACTTACACTGATTGTTTAGGCACTGTTCTCACACAACCTCCACAGAATTTATATTTTAGGAGTTCTCTATCAAGCTCCATCCTCCCCTACCATCATAACCTACTGGCCTAATGTCCATACCAGAGGGCCCTGTGATCTAGGCTAAGTCCTTTTTGCCAGTAGTAATCAATGGCCACTATTTTTGCATTTTCACGGGTGTCTTTAAAGCCTCAACACAGAAGAGTAAGGAACAGTGGGAATATCAGGTCACTGGCCAATTGCTAGGGAGACAAGGGAAAAAGAAATACCTCAAGGTTCAATTTAATTTACACCACCAGCACACTCTGAAGGACTAGCCCAAGAATAAGCAGTCACTTAGTCAGTCACTGAGTCAGTCAACAAATATTGTTTGCACACTGATTATGAGCAAGGAACTATGCTAGGTCCTGAGAGATACAGTGGTGAACAAAATATAAATGTACTATAACAGAACTTAAATAAATGATGGCAATTAATTAAGTGATTAAGATATGCAATAGCCTGTGAAGGAAAGATAAAAGACAAATAAAATGAGGTTCTAACTTACTATGAGAGGCCAATGATTAAGCTGAGAAATGAAAAGTGAGTTGGTATTGTCCGGATGAAGAGTGAGTCTGGGAGAGACAAGAAGGTGGAAGCACTCTAGGCAGAGGAATGAGTATGAGCAAAAACCAAGGGGACCTGATAGGGGAAAGGTGGTAGCAGGGAAGGCTGCCAAATATGGTTGGCACCAGGGAGAACCAGTGGTGTGGCCACTGCTAATGGATGCTTGCATGGCTGCTTGCAGTAGGAATGGCTGGTAGATACGACTGCTGGTGATGGGAAATGCCAATGAAGAGTTGTTGGTGATAGCCATGAAGTGTGGGATTAGAGCTGAACGGTGGTTGTGGCTGCTGGTTGGCATGTAATAAACAGGAGTAGTAAAGAGTCTCATTAATAAAGATAATTTCATAATCAAGAATCACAAAATATTTGAGGAAAGTACACATAACAATCTAGCGGATGGGAAAAATTTTACCAGGCAGAGATGGAGAGATGCAGGCAAAAGGCAATACGTCAACAAAAGTATAGGGGCAAGAAAGAATAGGAGTGGTTTTAAATATAGAGAATAGGATGCAAGAGGAAAATATGCCTGAAAACGTAGGCTCAGTCCTCCAGGCTGTGGAGGGCTTCAGACACCAAGTCGAGTTCCTTGGGTTTTATTCTATAAGCTATGCAAGTGGAGACAGTGACAGTTTGTGAAGAGGAGAGTAACATGATGACAGCTGTGCTTTAGAAAGATAATTCTGGTGGGCATGTGGAGTGCAGACAAAAGTGGAAAGAGTAAAGCCATTTAGGGGGCTCTTGCAACAGACCAGAGATGACAGAGGCCTATTTAAGGACAGTGGCAGTAGCAGATGAAAGGACAGAAAAGAAGTGAGATATGTTGTAAAGCATGTGTAACTGATTAGGTTTAAGGGTTGGGGAAAATAAAGGAGACATCTGTGATGTTAAGTTGCTCTTCATGTACCATTCACTGAGTTAGGGAATAAGGAGAGAACTATATTTGGTTTTGTTTGTTTCATCATTGTTACTGTTTGCAGGTGAGGACTTCATTCTGAGACAGTTTGAGTCTGAGGTGCCTGTAGGATATCTAAGTGAAAATGTCTCAAAAGCTGTTAGAATTTCAAATCCAAATTTCACCAAAAAGGCCAAAACAAAAATATGTAGATTTGAGAAGTCTATTGCAAGAGTATATTAAATCACCCATCAGAATGAATAAAGAGAAGTAATAAGGAGACTGGAACAGTTTCTAAATGGGGGACAGTAATCTTGGGACCTGACTTGACTTGAATCATTTTCAATAGAGAAGTATCTAGAACAAGACAATATTCTCGTTTTGTTTCTACTAATCTGAACCAAATAAATAGGCCAAGTGATCAGGATAATAACTCACTAGAAACAAATTGGTGTAAGAAACAGTATCTTCTCTCAACAAAGATACCTTGGTTGGAAAATGTTGACATAAATAAAGTCATATATAATGTTAGAGTTAAATCTTTATTTGGCAGTTGTGGAAACTCAAGAAGAAAAAGTAAAGGGACTCCTCCAAAATCACACAATTAGCCAGAATCAGAGAAAGACTAGAATCTAGTTCTTTTGCTTTGTATTTCAGTGATTCATATTCATATCCCATCCCACTAACTCACATTGCCCTCTCCTGCCACAGCTAACAATTGACACAGTTTATTACTGCATTTAATCCTAAGAATTTCAACCATAATTTAAGATGTTTGGCAGGGTAAGGCATCATGTGCCAGGCTGACAGTTTGTCTATTTAATATATAGTTAACTGTCAATTATGTCTGCTAAAAAGGAAGTCATGGCAAGTATAGTCCAAAACCATGGATTCATTCCAAAACATTTGAGTTTAATACGTATTTTAAACTCACATCATTTAAAGAAAACCATGTGCTCTTGAAAGGTTGTCTGCAAAACAGAATTTTTGTAAAATAATCCTTTCTCCCTTGATTTATAGTACAATTTCTAAGATATACTCCCAGAAAAAAAAACAGATAAAATACACAATGTTTTCAAGATAGCCCAATCCTTTCAAATTATTAAGAAGTTTATAATACATTATAAACATCTGAAAAACATTTATCAGAGATCATAGAATAAATTCCACATGTCATAGCATAACATTCAAAGTTTCCAACTCCAGATCTCCAATCTACCTTTCTAGATTCATCTCCTATTACCTACCCCTGTATCATTCCTTTAATTTTATTTTAAATCTAGTATCATTAACGTACAGTGTTATATTAGTTTCAGGAGTACAATATAGTGATTCAACAATTCTATACATTACTCAATGCTCATCAAGTGTACTCTTAATCCCCTTCACCTATTTCACCTATCTCCCAGCCACTTCCTTTCAGTTTGTTCTCTGTAGTTAAGAGTCTATTTCTTGGTTTGTATCTTTTTACTTCGTTCAGTTGTTTTGTTTTTTAAATTCTACATACAAGTAAAATCATATGGTACTTGACTTTCTCTGAATTATTTCACTTAGTGTCATACTCTCTAGATCCATCCATATTGTTTCAAATGGCAAGATTTTATGTTTTGTAATAGCTCAGTAATATTCCAGGGTGTGTATGCATCCATTCATCTGTCAATGGACACTTGGGCTGCTCCTATAGTTTGGCTATTGTAAATTATGCTGCAATAAACAACAGTGCATATATCTTTTCAAATTAGAATTCTCATAGTCTCTGGGTAAATACCCACTAGAGGAATTACTGGATTACATGGTAGTTCTATTTTTTAATTTTTTGAGGAAACTTCATACCATCTTCACAGTTTCTACACCAGCTTGCATTCCCACCAACAGTGTAGGAGGGTTCCTTTTTTTCCACATCCTTATCAATACTGATTGTTTCTTGTTCCTGATTTTAGTCATTCGGACAGGTGTGAGGTGATATCTTATTGTAGTTTTGAATTGCATTTCCCTGATGATAAATGATGCTGAGCATCTTTTTCATGTGTCTGTTGACCATTTGTATGTCTTCTTTGCAGAAATGTCTGTACATGTCTTCTGCCCACTTTTTAATTGGATTAAATTTTTTAATTGCATTAAATCTATAGATTGCTTTGGGTAATATGGACATTTAAACAATATTTGTTTTTTCATTCCGTGAGCATGGAATATCTTTCCATTTGTTTGTGATTTCTTCAATTTCTTTGATCACTACTTTATAGTTTTCAGAGTATAGTTCTTTCGCCCCCTTAGTTAAGTTTATTCCTAGGTTTCATTTTTAATTTTATTTTTGGTGCAATTGCAAAGGAATCACTTTTTTAAAATTTCTCTCTCTGTTGTTCCATTATTAACATATAGAAATGCAACAGATTTCTGTATATTGATTTTGTATCCTGCAACCTAACTGAGTTCATTTATCAGTTCTAGTGGTTTTTTGATGATGTCTTCAGGATTTTCTTTATATAAATAGAAACCTTTCTTCTAATAACACTAAACCACTAATTCTTCCCCAAACATTCAGTGTACAATCAGGTTTTCCTTTTTGCTTTGCTCAAATTGTTCCCTGGGTTTGCATATACCCTTCTCCACAATCACTTTTCAAAAGATTTTTCTGTTTATCAAAATCTAGCTCAAAATTCACTTTCCCAGGAAGCCTCACTAATCATTCCATGGAGAAATACTCTCTCCCTCCTCCATACCTCCTGCAGAAATAGAGAAGAGAATCTGAAGGCAACCTAGGGGTAGTTCTGAGACACATTTAAGGTATTAACTCTTTTTAAATGTAAGTCAAATTTGCCATTCATAAATCTGTTCCTAAAGTGTGCTATGCACTAGAAATCATGCTCACCATTGACAATATAATGATGAACAAGAAAGAGTCCCTGCTTTCAAGGAGTTCATAGTCTAGCTAGAAAGGCAAACACCTAAATAGGCAATTATAATAAAGTATGATAAATGCTGGGATGGGTAAATTTTGGACTTGCTCAAGATCTATCATTCTCTTCTTCTTTCTCCCTTTTGGCATGGAAATATCTTATTTCTCTTGCAGGAAATATCTTATCCTACCATTGCACTTTGGAAGAACATAACTTGTTTGACCTTGGAGAGTCCCAGTTGGAGAACAAGTTGCCTCAGGATGAATGTATCTTGAGTCTCATTCATATCTAATTTGAATGATGTTCAGATGAGACTTTGGACTTTAGACTCTTAAGTTGATGTTGGAAAATGTTAAAACTTTGGGGGTTACTGAGATGGAATAATGTATTTTGCATATGAGAAAGACATGAATTGGGGGGGAAGCACAATGTTACTGATAGAATATTTATATGCCCAACAAAATTTATATATTGAAACCAATCCCCACTGCAGTGGTATTTGGAAGTATACCCTTTAGGAGCCCTCATGAGTGGGATTAATACCCTTATCTTTTATAAAACCCTTACAAAAGAGACTCCTCCCCTTCTTCTACCTTCTTTGACCCAAGAAGAGATCTCTCACCAGAGACCAAATCTGCCAGTGCCTTGATCTTGGACTTTCCAGTCCCCAGAACCATGAGAAATAATTTTCTGTTGTTTATCAGTCACCCAGTCTATTATATTTTATAATACCAGGCCCAAATGGTCAAGGAGAAATGGTGACAGAGAGGGGAAAAAACCAAGGATTATTCTTAAGTTTCCAGCTGGGACCACTGAAAGGCATATCTTCAGAGAAGAAACACAGAAAAAGTAAATTATGAGGTCAGGCTCAGAAGTAAAGGAATATGATTTCAGTTTGAGGTATGTTGAGTTTGAGGTCCCTGTATCATTTTGCATTGCATCTAACATCTAGGAATGGTTTAGTTAATGTTTGTCATTATTTTTTAAAATACTGACATTAAAGAGACAACTAGAAGAAAATGAGTTCATGAAATAGATTGAGAAGGCGTACCAGTAAAGTTGGAGAAAAACTAGGACAGTGTGTAATTTCACAAGTCAAAGGCAGAAAGGATTTCAAGATGAAACTACTGGTCTAACAGGGTCAAGTGTGACTAAAAGGTCAAATAAGAGGTAGAAATCTTGCATTGAGTTTGTCAATAAAATGCTGTTGGTTTTTCCTACCAGGGTACTTTCTGTATCATGAGCATGGATACCTAATTTGAGTGTATTTAAAAGTAAATGTTGCTGGGACTCCCACTTCTTGTCAAGATAAGCTAACAGGGACTGAACATACCCTCTTGCCTGAAACAACTAATAAAAAGGAACAAAATATATAGAACAATAGTTCTCAAACACTGGGCATCAAGCAACAAATGACAGTGATCCTTGAGAGATGGGAAATAATTCAGGTGAATCCCATGCCTATGATTGTTCCAGCTTACTACATAAAAAGAATTTGTAGGCCATGACACAGGGAGAGGAAACCCAGTCCTATCTTAACAGAATCCTTGAGTTGGTAAGATGGAGCCAAAAGTTTAGGGACATCAGGAGGCTAGAGTTCATGGGCAAGTTTCTGGATAGCAGCAAACTCTGGAGAACTGTAGGAAGTCCTCCTTGAATACTCAGCGGAGTACTGATTAGCACATCCAATGTAAGGAAACTACCCAATCCTGGTGGGGGGGGGGGTAGAGGGAAACCCATAAAGGATGAAAGGATGAGAGGCAACAATACTCATTAGTTTTCAAATGTTGAGAAACTAAACAACACACTTATGAATGACCAATGGGTTAAACAAGAATGTAAAAAGGGAAATGACAAGGCATTTTGAATTGAATGAAAATGAAAACATAGTGTATGAAAATTTGTAGAAGTTAACTAATGCAGTAGTTAGGAGGGAATATATAGCATTAAATGCATATATTTGAGAGAAAGAAAGGTCTTCTGCATATGAAACTAGAAAAAGAAGAGCAAATGCAACCCAAAAGAAAATAATAAAAATCAGAATGGAAACCTATGAAATAGAAAACAGAAAAACAATAGAGAAAAAACAATGAAACCAATAACTGGTACTTTGAAAAGACCAATAAAAATGATAAACCTATAGCTGGACTGATCAGGAGAAAAAGGAAAATCAAATTACCAATATAATAAATGAGAGTGGTTCCATTAGTATAAATTTTACAAATGTTAAAAGGCCATTAAGAGAATATCATGGGGAACTTTTGCTAATAAAAGTGACAACTTACATGAAATTGACAAATTCCTTGCAAGACAGAAATTACCAAAACCCACTCAAAGATAAATAGATAACCTGAATAAACCTATATGTATTAAAGAAATTAAATTTGTGGCTAAAAATCTTCCCAGAAACTCCAGGCCAGATGGTTTCACTGGGGAGTTCTAACAAATATTTAAAGAAGAAATAATGCCAATTCAACACAAACACTTCTAGAAAACTGAAGAGGAAGGAATACTTTCCAAATCATTTTATGAGGCCAGCATTCCTATTACCAAAACAGGACATAAGCATTAAAAAAAAAAAAGTACAGAGCGATATCTCTTGTGAAAAGACATAGTCTTAACAAAATTTAAGAAGATAAATTTAACTATATATAAAAGAGACAATACATCATGATTAAGGGGGGTCTATCCCAGTACAAGGTTAATTTAATATTTGAAAATCAAACAAAATAAGTCACCATATTAAGAGACTAAAAAAGTAAAAATATATGATCATTTCAAAAAGTGCAGAAAATACATTTGACAAAATCTACTATCCGTTCCTAATAAGAACTCTTGGGAAAGCTGGCAGATGAGGGAACTTCCTCAAACATAAAAGATATTTGGGCGCCTGGGTGGCTCAGTGGGTTAAAGCCTCTGCTTTCGGCTCAGGTCATGATCTCGGCGTCCTGGGATCGAGGCCCGCATCGGGCTCTCTGCTCAGCAGGGAGCCTGCTTCCCCCTCTCTCTCTGCCTGCCTCTCTGCCTCCTTGTGATCTCTCTCCCTCTGTGAAATAAATAAATAAAATCTTTTAAAAAAACATAAAAGATATATATAAAAGAACCTACAGCTAACATCAGTCATAGCAACATTTTCCTATGTATGTCTCCTGAGGTAAGGGAAACAAAAGGAATAATGAACTATTGAGACTATATCAAAATAAAAAGCTTCTGCACAGCAAAGCAAGCAATCAACAAAACTAAAAGATAACCTACTAAATGGGAGATGATATTTACAAATGATACATATGATAAAGTATTAGAATCCAAAATATATAAAGAACTTATAAAACTCAATACACCAAAAAATAATCCAGTTTAAGAATGGGCAGAAAACATGAACAAACATTTCTCCTAAGAAGACATACAGATGGCCAACAGACACATGAAAAGATGCTCCACTTCATTCATCATCAGGAAAATGCAAATCAAAATTACAATGAGATATCACCTCACACTTCTCAGAATGACTAAAATCAACAACACAAGAAACAAGCGTTGGTGAGGATGTGGAGAAAAAGGAACCATCTTGCACTGTTTGTGGGAATGCAAACTGGTGCAATCACTGTAGAAAAGAGTATGGTGGTTCCTCAAAAAATTAAAAATAGAACTACCAGGTGATCCAGTAATCACACTATTGGGTATTTATCCAAAAACCACAAAAACACTAATTCAAAGGGATACATGCACTGCTATGTTTATTGCAGCATTATTTACAATAGCCAAACTATAGAAGCAGCTCAAGTATCCATCAATAGATTAATGGATAAAGAAGAGGTAGCATGTGTGTATGTGCATATATATGGGATACACACACACACACACACACACACACACACACACACACATATATATACACACATGATGGAATATTATTCAGCCATAAAAAGAATGAAATCTTGCTATTTGCAATAGCACAGATGGAACTAGAGAATATAATGCTAAGTGAAATAAGCCAGTCAGAGAAAGACAAATACCATATGATTTCATACCTATGTGGAATTTAAGAAACAACACAAATAAGCAAAGGAAAAAAAGAGAGAGAGAGAGAGAGAAACCAAGAAACAGACTTTTAAGTGCAGAGAAGAAACTGATGGTTACCAGAGAGGAAGTAGATTAGGGGATGGGGAAATAAGGGATGGGAATTAAAGAATACACTTATTATGATGAAAATAAAATAAAATCATAAAAAACCTATAGCTAACAGTCTACTGATACATGCTGTAACATGGATAAATCTCATACTATAATACTATAATAAATTATACTTACCCCAAGTCAGCTGTAAAAATGGCCATGCTATACTCCATTAATTCCATTGATATTAAACTCTAGAAAAGACTAATCTATAGGGACAAAAAGCAGGTAAGTCATTCCCTGGGAGGTGAAGGATTGACTGGAAAGGAGCAATTGAATTTCATGGTGATAAAAATGTTCTGTATCATGATTGTGATGATGGTTACACATCACAGGTGTAAAACTTTGTCAAAACACAATGTGGGCGCCTGGGTGGCCCAGTGGGTTAAAGCCTCTGCCTTCAGCTCAGGCCATGATCTCAGGGTCCTGGGATCGAGGCCCGCATCGGGCTCTCTGCTCAGCAGGGGGCCTGCTTCCTCCTCTCTCTCTGCCTACTTGTGATCTCTCTCTCTCTCTCTCTCTCTGTCAAATAAATAAATAAAATCTTTTTAAAAAACTCATTAATGTATACTTAAAAAGTAAGAATTTTATTACATGTAAATTATACCTCAATTAATTTGAAATGTAATATTAAATGTAGATGAGGGACTGGAGATAGTGAGTTTACCCTGGTTTTTTGAAATATTTTGACTAGGAATGGGAATATGGCATTGAATGACAGTTTTAGTTTTGTTTATGTTGAGTCAAGTTACTTTAGACTGATTAAAAACAGAAGAGAGAGACTGAAGATACAGAAGACAACATTTTGTAGTCCCACCATGTTTTCCAACAATTTTAATACCATGATTCCCTAATAGATGTGAGCTTCCTTGTAATCAGAAGTATCAATATTTAAAAATATATGCTACAATAGCTAGACTCCCAACTAAAAATCTCAAACAGGTCGAAAGCCTATCCCTGGGCAGTATGGGTAAAATACTCTACCTTCTAGCCAAATTCAATTATCACTTAGTCCTTAACTGTTGGTTAGAAGTGGTCACCCTCTGCCTTTCCCTGTTTTTAACACAGCTTCCCTTTAGGTACCTAAAATTAGTTTTTCCTTATACTTTTAAAAATGTTGGAAGTGAGCACTGGGTGTTATATGTAACTAATGAAACATTGAACACTACATCAAAAACTAATGATGTAGTATACAGTGGCTAACTGAGCATAATAAAAAGTGTTGGAAGTAAGTTTTTAAACTGGCATTAATTTTTTTAACAAGTGAGATTTACTCCATTTTAAGTCTTCTTTGTCTAATTTGTGGTTAAACCTCTTGTATACTTTAACCACCAACTTTTGGACTGGTTTGAATTCTGGAAATAGTTTATTTTGGTTACTCAGAATAGACTCCTTTCCCAAAAGCATTTGAATATTCAATATCTATGTATTTGGGAAGTTTCAGATAAACAGGGTCTACTAAATATCAAAACCCAAAGAGTGACTCTAATGTTCGAGGTTTCAGATGCTTTGGCACACCCATGGGTAAATGATTCAGTAATAAAAGGGACTTTCAATACTAGATGCCATTTTCACAAATAGCTGTCATGGCCAGTGGCCGTGGAATCTTAAACATAAGAAAGTAAAATAAACTAAACAATATTTGTTATTTGTCCCTTTAACAAATATGAGGAATGCCAGATACAGTTTCAAAGAGATCTTATCACTTTTATACTAGCTTCTTTCCTCTGAGCTAGGGGTAATAGTTCTCATATTCATATTCACTCCAGTCCTGTAGCTTCTAGTATAAAAGCATATGTGTAGCATTTGTTACCATATGAAAACGGATCACTCCTGTCCTATTAGCATCGTAGGTTTGTTGGGGTTTTTAGGGTTTTGTTTTTTCATTTTAGTAGAAGTAATAGAGACACACTACAATATCCTTACCTTCTTTCCTGGTTCCTTTTATGACCCATAATGCATATATCCAAAATACCTACCCAGAGTTAGGGGTTCAATCTATGGCTGGGGTAAGGAACTCAACCCATAACAAGGGTTAAGGCCTCAGACTGAGACTACCATCAATTTAAAACTTACAGCCTGGGTTCAGTCTGTAGCTGGGAATGGAGTAAAGCTACCTGACTCAAAAGAGAAGAAACCCACAAGTATGGTCTTAGTAACAGAGGACTCTGACCAGCTGAGTTAACCAGCCAGAGTCTGCTTTGGAATTGTGTATGAGAGAGCAATGAAGGAGCCACTACTTATGGGTCCTTCAACCTCTGCTAACAATTAGCTGAAAAAGCCATTTCCTCTCACCATGCTTCCCATTACCCAATCTTCCAAGTGCAGAACATGATCATTATTTCTCACCATGGGATGAGGAGGTAGGTGAGAGAAGAACAAAGAAGGGGCAATGAGCTTGAATTAACATTTGCAGCTTCTTTGCTCCCCTATCCTGCAAGCCTCTTGTCTCTTATTAAAAACAAAGACAATCTTCCTATTTTAACCCTCCACGTATCAGCTCCATTCTGTTGCTCTCACCCATAATTCAAATACTTATTGGTTTTCTAAAATTTGAAAAGACTTTTATTGCTCCTTCCGGACCTACCTCCCTATGTGAATGCATGCATGTGAACACACATATTCTATAAGCAGAAGTGTTAAGGTTTGAAAAGATTTGCAGTGGTATCTGGGTTTCCAACTAGAAATCTTAACCAAACGAAGTACACACACTGCTTCTTCATTATTGTTAAAGAGTAGTTTAGCCCTTTTTCAAAAAGGAATTCTTTGAACAACATCTTTAAGCAAGGCAATGACTTTAGACACTAAAGTGAGAGGTGCAAGTAAGATTTGGCATCATTTGATTGCCCTGTGGGCTATTTTGCCTAGTTAGTTCCCAGGCCATAGATTACATCTGATGCTACACCCCAAAATCCCAGCAGCTCCTTGAGAATAAGAATGGTAGGACTAGCTCCTGAAAAGTTTGATTTTGGTCCTTGAGAAATAACTCAAAGCGCACATAATAGGTCAAGAGGAGTATTTAGGTAAAAAGAATAAATAGTGAAAAAATAAATAAATTAAAAAATAAATAGTGATGCTGATCATTCTGATGATTTTTAGATCATTTAGGTTTTAGATCAGAACAATAGTATTTGAAATTATTTTTCTCCTGGTAGTCCAGTCTCTACCCCAATGACCACTACTCTTTTTCCAACTCTAAGTACAGCAGTTCTATTTTCATTTATGTACAGAGGGATATGACTAAACAAAAGCAGGAAAAAAAGTTCTTCAGCTTTGCTGCCTAAAACCTTAGGTTCTGAAGGCACTAGACAGGACAGTGTACAAAGTTAACATGTTTATGGAGGAGGGAAGTATTTTGTATTTCCTCAGACTAGAAAAGACCCTTTGCCACGAAAAAGGAAGAGACAGGAAATTTTGAGACTATAAATGTGACCAGAACATAGCAAGAAGCTCTTTGTAACTTGCTTCCTGGACAAAAGCGTGGGAAATGGAGAGGAAAAAATTTGTGGGCTGAGATTTGAACCTACCATCCCAATATGTAGAAGATAACTATGTCCCTAAGGTAGTCCACTTTATGGGTTCCTTAAATTTGTCTGAAAGTTTATCCTTTGAGAGGGGGGTGTTATTGAACAGTGTCAACCCTCAAAATTATATCACACAGTTGGTTAGGAAAACAGAGGGCCTGAAATGGTACCTCACAGGTGCACATATCAACTTCTAACTGCATGTAAAAATTAGACAGCAATTAAATGAGGACTGTGATACTTGTGGATGACACAATTTTCCCCAGGAGAGGCTGTCTGTCAAAATTTATATATAGAGAGAGGTGACATCAGATACTTGTACAGCGTAACTCATTTTCTTGTCAGTCAAACATCTGGTCTTAGGCATACAGTAGCATTTAACTTACAGCTCTAGACACACAGAAGTATGCACACACATGTGTGCACATGTGTACATTACATCACTCAAAATCAAAGCCTCCAGATGAATGCAAATATTCTCTCCTCTAGTTATTAGCTTTGATAGTTTCAAGTATGCTTCCAAATTGCTAACTGAAATATCAACAATAGATGACTATCCCTTAAATGTTTGTCTCAGACTCCCTTACCTAACTCTTTAGAGAGACTGGCTGTTGCCATCAATTGTTGCCTCAATTCTGATGCCCAGGCTATTATTTCATTCTTTCTCCTCTGTAAATTTGTAAGACTGCTCCCCACAAAAGTACCAGCACTGGGCATTGTGATGATTCGTATAAGCGTCCTTCATTGCCTTCATGTGTATAGCTCTTATTTTTTCTAATTTATAAGGTTCAACCTAAGGAGGCAGCATTATGTAATGAAAAAAAAAACACTAGACTTGAAATGCTTATGTTCAAAAAGCTTAAAGTTCAAGTCTCTTTCTGCCATTTACTAGCTGGGTAACTTCTGACAATTTGTTTTTCAGTTCTTAAGCCTTAGCCTTCTTTGTTAATAAGTTGAGGATTGAATCAGACCAAGATTCTGTGAGATGGAGACCTATATGGTGAACTGGGTCCACTAATATACTTTGTTTGGCTTGCTTTGTGTTCAATCTTTTTAAGTAATTATAGATGGAGAATATATGCTCTACTTCCCCCCAAGTGCTGTTTACTCCCTAGTGTCTTCCATCCACCAGCTTTGCCCATGAGCATTTGTATTTAGGACCTCTGGATCAGGTTCTCTGTACCTAATGCCTATTCAACTCTAATGGCTTTTTACGCCTTTCGCTTTTTTTCGCTCTTCCAACAGGCACACACCATACCCCTGCACCAAAGTAACGTTCAGTCAAGCAACTTCTCTGTGCCTAGCACTGTGGCTTTTAGAACAAAAGTTAAGAAACAGGAAGACAAAGTCTGAAGGAAAAAAAGGAGAGATTCATTGAAAGAGATAGGACCTGAACTAGGTTTTAACAGGTGATACTCAGGATTTCAGACGTTTGGCCATGACGCACAAAGAATGTATCCCACCCACATCTGATCCACATTTCTATTCAGTCTCTCACCTACTCCAGATCACCAGTCACTCTATATGAGATAGGCTATCCCAGGACCCTCCCCTATTCCAGCACCCTCTGGCCTTCTAAGAACAGAAACTACAGGGAGCACGGCCCAGGTTTCAATCCCTTCAAAGAGAAAGCCTTTAAAATGTTCATAAAAGCAGCTCAGTGGGCTTTTTGGACATCAAATCTTTCTTACAAAACAACATTTTGATGCATTGAATGTAAATCAATTGGAAGCACATGGATTCATTAGGTCCTAAAATGTGTCCAGGTTTAGAAATGAAGAAAAACATCTTAGTGCAGTGTCTGGAGACATTTGCTACCTGCAAAATACTGAATGGTAAAATGGTTTTTGATATTCCATTGACTTTCAACTATAATGAGGCTTCTAGACCCTATCTGATCCCATCCCTTTCATGCCTTCTTACTCCGGTTCGCCTGTAATAGTAAGTCACTTGTAATATGTAACACTAAATGACTTGTAATACCAACTCCTTAGTAATAAAAAGGAGGATACTGATGG
Organism: Ailurus styani; assembly: GCA_002007465.1. Lineage (NCBI taxonomy): Eukaryota > Metazoa > Chordata > Mammalia > Carnivora > Ailuridae > Ailurus > Ailurus styani. The sequence continues at coordinate 258,286 of LNAC01000249.1, forward strand.
TTCTATGTCCTTGGAGAAACCTAACGTCCAATGGTGGAGGCTTGTATCCAGATTTCAGATAGTTCCAGATCTGATCACAGACTCTCCAAGAGAGCTGGTAAGACTTTATATTCTCTTCCATAGCAAGATTCGAATTTGATGGAGAGAAATTTCTGTTCTCAAGGAACTTCCTATCCAGCTAGTAAGACAAAAATAACATCCAGAGTATATTCGAAAAGAAGATCACATAGATTAAGCTATTGAAGCTAATACAAACAAAACATAAACATGACTCAGATTATTTCTAGATTCATGTTCTTTGCTACTTAAAACAATATATTTTGTGGGTGCTGATAATAATAACAATTATACTACTACCTCTACTAATAATATTAATAGTAATAATAAATAAGGTCTCCCATTTATCAGTGCCCTTATACGATAGGCACTGAACTAGCCATTTTATATTCATGTATATACATTTTCTTATTTAATTTGCCCAACAATCCTGCAAGGTAGTCATTAATAGCCCTATCTGGGAGATATGGAAACTGAATCTCTGACAAGGTTATACACAGCTCATGTATATTTAGTTGCTTTCTGGTCTTTCATACTCTAGTATTGTATTTTTATTCTCTCTCTCCACTGACACTGCTAGATAAAGACCGTGTTCTTCCCCTATTCTATATCTTCTTCCCAATAAAAATGTATATCCCTTGCTCTGCAAAAAAAAAAATAAAACCAAAAAACAAACAAAAAAAAACAAAAAAAAATGAACACTGGACTCTGAACACCATGGGTATTCAATCCATGTTAATAACAAAGTGGTAGCTAAACAATTGACTTTGTCATTCAGGTTTGGCTCTGCTACAGCCATACTTAAGCAGCACTGCTGATGCTCATTTGTCCCATGGTGTTTTACATGAACAAGTGTTCTTAAGTTTTTATGCGTAAGCCTCCTACTCCCCACAGCAAAGAAGCATGAGTCCATGGCAATCTTGGCCAGGAGACAAATCTAAGAGACCAACGACCATGCTGCACAGTGATTGTTCCCCTCCAGTGTGATGACTAGGGCTTTCTCATTGGGTCAGGCTCACCACTTCTACCTGGAGAAAAGTCCTCCCCCAAAAGGCTTCTTGGGCTTATGTGCTCTATCAGTTCACCAGATGTATCCAATGAACCTTAATCCCCATTTATGGTCAAACAGAGTGGGACCAGTAGATCACCTAATTTTAGTGTATAGAAATGTCTATTGACTGGTGTCAAGAGCTGTGAGCCAGAAAGTAAAGTCTGGAACCAGAAGACTAGGTCAGTTTGTAGCACCTTACCTGTTTGCAAATACAACCAGGGTCAAACCCATCAAGTTCTGGATTAACAGTCAAGGGCAAGATTCAAGTCTGCAGTCAGAAGTTGAGACCAAGGTCCTATCTGGGTAGAAAGAGTCATAGGGGTTTCTTGCCCAACCCAACATGGAGGATGATGATTGAACCAATGAAACTTGAAACTTGTGAGGATACAATTATAGTAATTTTCAAAAATTGTTATCCATACCACTCTTCATTCATATTAATTCTTTCAAAGAAACTCATTATTTCAAATATAAAAAGAAAATAATTGACATACTGCATACGGAGTACATCCGAGATAGCCTAAGTTCAAATGTCAGCTCTATTGCTTACCTCACCTACAAGTTTCTTCACTTCTCCAGGCCTCTGCTTTTTTGCCACCTGACCAATGGGGGGTAATAACAGTATCTACCTCAGAGTACTGCTGTGGTGATTAAATGAATAAATGCACAGGAAATTTGTTAAACAGGGCCTAGTAAATGCTCAATAAATGTTACCATATTATCATAGTAGATGAATACTCAGTGGCTCTGATTGAACAAGGGGTAGGTATGAGCATCCCAGAGCCCACCTCCTTACTTGGCACTGAAAATCATTGTTGTAGTATACCCTTCTACCCAGTGCAAGATTCTCCTCTACAGCATCTTACCTCTTAACACTTTCAGTGATGAGTACCTCATTATCTTAAAAATGTGTCATCTGTCCTAATTCCAAACATCAAATCTTTCTCTTACATTGACTCAAAATCTACCACCCAGTGGTGTAGGAGATACCAATGATCCAAAAGACAACAAAGTATAACAGAAGTAAGTTGCCCTTTAGTCAGCTATACCTAGAATCTTATCTCTGCAACTTCTTAGCTGTGCAACCTTAGGAATGTTACTTAACCTCTCTGAGCCTCTGTTCCCTCATTTGGAAAATGGGGAGAACATCATCTAAGGCACAGGCCTGCTGCTATGATAGAATTGTGCCTTCCCTCAAAATTCATATGTCGAAGCCCTAACTCCCAATGTGACTGTATATGGAGATAGGGTCTTTAGGAGGTAATTAAAGTTAAATGAAGTCATAAGGGTGGGGTCCTAATCTAATAGAACCGAGACTTTATAAGAAGAGTAAGAGAGAAGTAATAGAGCAAGCTCTCTCTCCTCCCCACCTTTCAGTGAGCACACACTGAGGAAAGGCTATGTGAGCATACAGCAAGAATGTAGCCGTCTGTAAGCCAGGAAGAGAGCTCTCACCAGGAATTGAATCGACCAGCACCTTGATTCTTGGACTTCCAGCCTTCAGAGCTGTGAGAAAATAAAATTATGCTGTTTAAGCCACCCAGTTACAGCAGTCCTAGCTGACTAATACAGTTGTTATGAGGATTAAATAAGGTAATGTGTGTAAAGTGCCAGTCACAAAAGCAGCACTCAAACAGTAGAATTATTTTTATTCTTAGTTCCTAGTTCTGCCCTGAACAGCTACAGAGAGCAAATCAAATCCTTCTTTCACATGAACTTGGTCAGATAATTGAAGACAGATGGCGTGGAGGACCTACCACAGCAGTGTGCCAGACATATACAGTAATTCCCTCTCAATTTCAACTCATTATATGTTCCTGTCTCCGTGACTACACCATAAGCTTCCTGAGGGCAGAGACCATGTTTTAGTCCTTTCTATAGTTCTGTTGCCTAGAATATTGTGATTGCTAGGTGCAAGCATCAGGTTAATGAATGAATGAATGAACACACAGCCATGCCTACTAGTGAGCACTTGAAGGCCTCGTGGCCACGGAAACTTTGCTCCTCACACACAGAAGCCAGAAGATCATCTGTACTTATGTGGAGCTCTTCAGGTTGATAGCAAGCTTGCAGCACCTTGCCACAGAGAACACTCTGGCACTGAGCAGTAAACATCCAGCCACCATTACCAGGATCCTTAAGCAACTGAGATTATGAGCTTCCTGCGCGATTACCCCACGTTTGCAACTTTTCTCACTTATTGAGAGATATAACATGCTCCTACTCAGAACATTTCTTCTGTCAAAAGAGGCAATTCAAAACGATGGAAAAGACCTGTGTTAGTTCAATGTTAACTTTGCTAGGCAGATCTTGTCATATTTATCATCTTATTCCTTACTTTGAGTGAAATGACTGCAGCTGTTTTTCACAGAACTGCCTCAGAGCTGATGGGGAACATATTAGGAATAATTGTACTAAATGATTTTCTAAATCTTTTGGAAGAACAGGAGTCAACTGGGACACTTATCATTTGTGTGTGTGTGTGTGTGTGTGTGTGTGTGTGTGTGTGTGTGTGTATAGTTAAACTACTCTTCTTTGTGCAAAGTAAAGTTAGGTTTAGAACAGTAGGTAATGAAGTTTTGGCCAACTAGGCTTAGTAATATAATGCAAATCATTTAATAGTAGAATGTGGTAATATAAAGCAGACATTTCAAAATACTTCAGAAAAAATTCTCCCAGAACACAAGTGGCAGAAGGAAAGGAAAGGGGGACAGAGAGAAGGAAAGAGAGAAAGAGCAACCGTGCATTAGAATGGCAACAGAATGGTTTGATGAGAAAAGCAATCCAGTGCCTAGAAGAGACAGGATGTAGAACCTGGACACAAATTGTTTTCTCCAGCAGTAAGGAGTGGATTTTCCCAGAGCCATTCAAATTCTTCTACCAGTCCCCCATCTATAGGCCAAGGAATTTATAGCTTGTTTAATCCTCACAAAATTCTTGTAAGAGAGCTATTACCATCCCCAAGTTACAGACAGGGAAACTGAGTCTCGGAGGGGTTGTGTGAGGGGCCCAAGGTCAAACAGTTTAGGAGCACAGTCCTGATTTGAACCCATATTTGGCAGACAAAAGAGAAGCACTGCATCATATTTCATCTCACCTCCGTCTACTGATCTGGCTGAGGCCAACTATAGTTCTTGTCTGTCTTCCTCCAATCCTCTTGGCGATTTTATAACTCTGATCATGTTTCTTTCTTTGTCTTTAAAAAGATACAGCTTCTTCAGCATGGAATTTGTTTTCATAAGCTGGGCCCATTTCTTTGCCATTTCCATTAAGTGTGTGGCTGTGTGGGTGAGGGTAGGTGGGTGTTATTTTGTTGCTTGTGAGAGGAAGGAAGTGGAGGAGTAAGGGAGATTGGGGGTGAAGCTAGACTGTTCAGAGGTAGGCTTGGACACATAGCTTTTGTTATGTGTCCATGCTACACTGCACTTCTCTTTCTGTTAGAAAACCTTCAACCTACAGACCCCGAAAGCCTCCAGGGCCTGCAATAGGAAAAGTGGAGACCGAAATGGCCTGGGAGTACCTGATGCTTCTGCTCTCACTGGGAGTCTGGGATTCAGAGCGAAATTTGAGGCTTCTTGGAGCCCGCCCAGGTAAGAGCCCTCCCTTTGAAAAAGAGCTTGTTCCACTGAAGGACACTGGCCCCTCCTGCAGGCCTGTCCTAGGAATGACCTCTGGTTTTGGCTTGGCCTGTCCATCTGTTCTTCTCATTTGGGATGAAAGATCCACCCCAAGCAGTCACCCTCACCCTCCCACATTTGTCCCCAGGAAGGGGAGGGAAGAAGAAAGAGGAGGGAAAGACCCTCCCCCCTTCTGTTCCTGGCCAATTACTCCCAGCTTAAGCATCAACCCAGTTGGAGGGAGGTTTGATAAACTATTCATCACACTCCTAATTCATTTTCCTTTGAGAGCAAGCAGCCCACAGGAGCTATAAGATTTTAAGTTGACACCTTTTGAGAGATGAAAAATAAAGCAAAAGTCCCCTTTTCTAGAAATCATAGTTGCTTTATGTGCCATTATCTACATCTCTCTCTTCCAATGTTCTGCAGGATACTCTGCTCTGCCCCATTCCTTGTGATTGGTCTCCTATTATTTTCTTTACTTCTTGTTATTCAAACAGCTCTACTTCAGAGGATCCCCTATGCAGACCATCTTAGCATTACCCCCTTCTCCCCTGGCTCTATAGGCTTCCAGTATATAACAACACAAATGCCTTTAGATTAAGGGTATGGGAGCAAGAGGTGGCCTTTGTCAGGGTGTATAAGGTTGGTTGTGTCAAAGGAGTTGTATCCAGAGCATTTCAAGGAGTTCAAGATATCCCCTTTGTTCTGACTCTGGCTTCTCTGACACAGTTCCACTACTTGTCATTCTGTAAACATCTTCTCTCTCCTTCCTTGAGTTTTAGTGAAACCTCCACATAGCTCTCCTCTGGACTAGCTAGGGCCAAACACATTGTACAAGGTCTTTCTTCCTCTACCCTCAGCCACCCACACACCCTTGAAACCTGTTTTATATACAGGAAGCAGCTGCAGGGGGATGTGAGGGTGGGAGATTAGAGGCTGAGACTAATTATCTTCTCTGGTATTGATACTGCCTCCTCCTGCTGATCTTACAGCTTTGGGGCTCTGCCTGTGCCCACAACAATGGCACCCTTCCCCATCTGCTATACTCCAGAGGAGATTGCGCAGAGCACTTCTGCGCAGAAACATTCAACACCACCCCCACACACACACACGCCTATACTGATCTTTACCTAGTATCTTTCTCTTTTTTCTTACTTGCACATCTTATAGAAAACACAACAGATTTGGAGCCAGAGTTAGGGAAAGGATTTAGGGGAAATTTAAAAGGATACATGCCCCCAAATAGTGTGGCCTTCAAACTCACCATGCTTCAACAAAATATAACACAGGAAAACAGACACAATTAGGCATATCACTTATTTAACAAACAGAAATCCTCATTGATCAGGGTGAGCAGGCAAGCAGCTTGAGGTACAGCTCCCTTTAAGCAAATATAATAAGGAAATCCAGGTTTCTAAAATGTTTCCCTCTCAGAGCCAGATGCTCTATTTTATTTCAAAAATATTTTTATGTATTGACATTTGTCAGCAATGTTTCTGTTTTTAAAGACCTATATTGCTTTAATAAGAAAAGTTGATTGATAGAAATTTCATAAAGCTAGAGATCTAAAAGCACTTAATGGTATAGAGTATACTGAGGTAGTCTGGGACATGTGATGTGTGTGTGTGTGTGTGTGTGAGAGAGAGAGAGACAGACAGACAGACAGACAAAAAGACAGACAGAGACAAGATCAGGGAAGAGAAAAATACTTACCTATGAGGATCAATATGCACATGTTAAGAGACAGACTTTGATACCAAACTGCCTGGAATCAAATTTTGACTCTGTTAGTTATCAACTGTGTAATACTGGACTACTCATTCAACCTCTCCTTACCCCAGTTAACTCATCTATAACATGAGGATACTAATCACAGGATCAGACTATTATTATTAAGACAATGGATTTTTTGAGGATTAAATGATTTAATATACGCAAAGTGCTTCCATATGGAAAGAGCTACATAAGTGTAATTATGATGATCACATTGTAGAGATTACAAAACTAAACATTTTTAATGGAGATTAAATGATTTAAAAAAAAACTCTTTATTCCAGGACTCCTGGGTGCCTCAATTAAGCGTCTGCCTTCAGCTCAGGTCGTGATCCCAGGTCATGATTGGACTCCCTGATCAGCAGGGCGTCTGCCTCTCCCTCTCCATCTGCCTCTCCCCCAGCTCATGCTCTCTTTCACTCTCTCTCGCTCTCAAATAAATAAATAATTTAAAAAAAAATAGTAGTCCCATGTCTCTTGACAGACCACTGATCTAGATCATGCATAAGCAAACTATAGCCCATGGGACAAATCTGGCATGATGCCAATTTTTGTATGGCCTATAAGTTAAGAATGGTTTTTGAATTTAAAATGTGGAAAAAAATCACAAGAAAAATAATAGCTTGTGACATGTGAAAATTATATGAAATTCAAATTTCAAGTCCATAAATAAAATGTTATTGGAACACAGCCATGCTCAGGCATTTATGTGCTATCCATGGCTGCTTTCCTGCTACAGTGGCAGAACTGAGATAAACTGTACAGCCCAGAAAGCCCACAATATTTACTAGCTGGACCTAAACAGAAAACAGTTTGCCAAATTCTGTCTAGATCACTGTTTCTCAGTGTCAAAATCACCACCTGCATCATGTGATAGAATTGGAGATTTCCAGGCTCTGCCCTAAATGTACTGAATATGTAATAGAGCCTAATAATACCCATTTTTTTTCTAAATCCCCTTGAGAACTCCAGCTCCATCCAGGTCTAGGTTTTAAACATTGCCTAAATTCTAATGACACGCAAATTTTTATCTCTAGCCCAGAATCTCCTCTTAAGTTCCAGACCCATATATCCCAGAGCCTATTTCACATTTCCACGTGGAAAACTAACTGATGTCTTTAACTTAGGATATCTAAAACTGGACTTTTGATTTTCCACCTCACATGCTCTGCCAAACGTTTCTACCCCCAATCTCTTTCATTTCAGTTAATGGCACTAGCAGTTACTTAGGCCAAAAACCTAGGGATATTTCTTTGTTACTCTTCCCTTCATCTTCCATGTTTCATCAATCAGAAGTCCTGTTGGTTCTACCTCCAACCTATAAGGAATCTAATCACTTCCAACCATGTCCACTATCATGACCCTAGTCCAAAATATTGTCACAGCTTACCTGGACTACTCCAGTTGCCCTCTAACTATTCTGTCTGCTTCCCCTTGTTAAAGTTTAATATTCAAAAAAGTAAATTCATGATTCAAATAAATACCTGTCAAAGATGTGGGTGAATTCATTAATTTTTACAGGAACCAGTAAGATTTTTAAATCTGATCCAGAGACAACTTGAGAAGCTAAATATTTTTAAGTAATGTTGGGATATTATTTATGGGTTAGATATAAAACTAGTTTATATCCAACAAGGCCACAACTATAATTTGGAGTTATATTTTATATTAGGAATGGCAAAAAAAATTATTTGCCTCTCTACTGGGCAACAATCCACAAGTTAACCTCTGCCTCAAAGGACTGTACAATAGCCTAGACAACAGAAAGTCAAGTCCTCCATTGCAGTGAAAGGCGATTCAGTAGCCTATTTTAACTAGTTCCAAATTTTGATTAATTTTTGTCACACACCCTTGTCTTTTTCTGTATAGACGGGTTTCCACACAATAGCCCGAATGATCATTTTAAGGCATAAACAGGGTCATAAAATTAAAATCCAAACTCCCTGCTATAGCCTACACTGTGCTATGTGACTTGACCCCTGTCTGGCTTTCTGACCTCAAATCCTATCACTCCCTCACTCAGGCACTGTTTTGGCTATATTGACCATATCTTCAGTTTCTAGAACACAGCAGACTCCTTCCCACCCTAGGGCCTATGCAATTACTCTTACTTGTACCTAAAACCATCTTTGCCCATATCTTTCCTTGGTTGTCTCCTTCCCATCATGCAGGACTCAGCTTAACTATTACCTCAGAAGACCTAATTTATCTAACTCTTCCTTCATTCTGTTAGTCTTTCACATCGTCCTTTTACTTCCCTCATAGCAGTCATCACTGTTTATATTTTTTTTGTTTTCCTGTATGTTTATTTGTATCTCTCCCCACCATTAAAATGTAAGTGGCATGAAAAGATGGGGCACAGTCCTGGTCACAGATGTTTCCAACAACCAGCATAGTACTTAACACACAGTAGATACTTGATAAATATTTGTTCAATTCAATGATCTAGAAGGCATTCTGAGTTCTAGCCCTGTGTCTGTCACTAACTGCTAACTCTGATTTAGGGCAAATCCTTTCCTCTTACTTGAACCTCAGCTTTATCATCCAGAAGATGATGGTGTGGCAATTATCTGAGAGGTACTTGCCAGCTTTATAATGCAATGAATGCTTTTATAAATTGATATATATTACAGCCACTTTATAAAAGCAGCAGAGAATAGAGTAGCAGGTGTCATCATCATCACCATCATCTACCACACAATAAGCACTTATTCTGTCCCACTCTCTGCCTAGCTCTATGCTAAATGTTGAGAATATAACAATTGATTAAAAGAAAAAAGCCCATACCCTTTTCTCATGGGGATGGTAATCTAATTTAGTTAGGGAAATATTCTATATACATGAAAAGCAAAGTAACAATATAAAAGCACTATGCTAACTGTCAAATAGATTATAGACATAGTAATGATAAATGATAAATAATTTTGATAACAGGTAAAATTTATTAAGAACTTACTACTACCAGGCATTATTCTAAAAATATCTGATATATCAAGTTATGTAAGACTCACAACAAACCTATGAGAAAAGCACTGTTTTTTAAAGTCTTAGGAAATAGGTACTATTTTGACTCACAGACAGTAAGGGCTACTGGATACAGAAGATCTCAGTGAGGACTGAGTACAAACAGTCTTGGAAAAAAACCAGGTGTTGAGCTGAGCTTCAAGTGAAGAATGGGATTTAGACAATTGAAGAGAAAGAAAGCCATCATTCTAAGAAGAAGGAATAACCTGAGGCAACACATTGAAAGGGAAATGCATTTTAGCAGTTTCAGGGCACAAGGAGTTAAGTGATTTCACTAGAGTAGAATTGCCTGGTTAAACTGTTAAGAGACAAGTTTGGAAAGGAAGGTGGCAAATGGATTGTGGAGGGCTTTGAATGCCATGCTAAGGAGTGTGGCCCTATTCCTGCAGATACTGACAATTCACTGACATTTTTTGAGAATAGAGTTTCATTTTCAAATAACCATCTAAGATTAATGTGGCAATTAAGAGACTATCACTACAATCCAGGTATGAACTGGTAAAAGTTTGTATTAGTGTGATTATAATAGGTGAGAGAGAAATTGGGGCTAAAAAAGAAATTAGAGGAAAAATTAACTGTAATTGGTGACTGCCTTGATGTTAATTAGACAACAAGATGGATATGACAAAGATGACCCCAGTTTTCCAGTTGGGATATTTCTGACATAAATTAAAAAAGTCTTAAGGAGTGGGAGATAAAAATGAAAAGTTGTAGAAAAACTTTAGCCACGTTTATAAATAACTGAACTATCACCCTGAGAAGACTGCAGTAATGCAAATGTCAAGTTAACTCTGACTTAAATTCAACAGAATAAAGAAAATAGTGACTGCATTATTAGGTGCTCCTGAGACATTAAATGACAACTTTGCTGTAACCATTTAGAAAGGCATAAACTCCCAGTTGGTGAAGGGTTCATATTTTCTGCTTAGGTGGAAATTGTGAACAGCTATCTATTTTTTTTATTATGTTCAGCTAGCCACTGTATAGTACATCATTAGTTTTTGATGTAGTGTTCAATGATTCATTAGTTGCATATAACACCTAGTGCTCATCACAACATGTGCCCTCCTTAATACCCAACACCCTGTTACCCCATCCCCCAACCCCTTCCCCTCTGAAACTATCAGCTTGTTTCCCGGGGTACATACTCTCTCATGGGTGGTCTCCCTCTCTGATTTCTCCCCCTTCAGATTTCCCTCCCTTCCCCCATGGTCCTCCATGCTATTGTTTTTGTTCCACATATGAGTGAAACCATATGATAATTGTCTTTCTCTGCTTGACTTTTCACTTAGCATAATCCCCTCCAGTTCCATCCATGTCAATGCAAATGGTGGGTATTCCTCCTTTCTGATGGCTGAATAATATCCATTGTATATATGTATCGCATCTTCTTTATCTATTCATTGCTGAAGGACATTACCTTGATCCCAAAACCAGGCAAAGACCTCATCAAAAAGGAGAATTACAGACCAATATCTCTTATGAACATGGATGCCAAAATACTCAACAAAAATCCTAGCCAATAGGATCCAACAGTACATTAAAAGGTTTACACACCACGACCAAGTGGATTTACTCCTGGGATGCAAGGGTGGTTCAACATTTGCAAATCAATGAATGTGATAGAGCACATTAATAAAAGAAAAGAACCGTATGATCCTATGATTCTCTCGATAGATGCAGAAAAAGCATTTGACAAAATACAGCATCCGTTCCTGATTAAAAATCTTCAGAGTATAGAGAGAGGGAAACATTCCTCAATATCATAAAAACCATCTATGAAAAGCCCACAGCAAATAACATTATCAATGGGAAAAACCTGAGAGCTTTTCCCTTAAGGTCAGGAACACAAAAGGGATGCCCACTCTCACCATTATTGTTTAACATAGTGCTAGAAGTCCTAGCCTCAGCAATCACACAACAAAAAGAAATAAAAGGCATCCAAATTAGCAAAGAAGAAGTCAAACTTTCTCTTCACAGATGACATGATACTTTATGTGGAAAACCTAAAAGACTCCACCCCCAAATTACTAGAACTCATACAGCAATTCAGTGATGTAGCGGAATACAAAATCAATGCACAGAAATCAGTTGCTTTTCTATACACTAACAATGTAACTGTAGAAAGATAAATTAAGGAATCCACTCCATTTACAATAGCAACAAAAACCATAAGATACCTAGGAATAAACCTAACCAAAGAGGTTAAGGATCTATACTCTAGAAACTACAGCACACTTATGAAAGAAACTGAGGAAGACACAAAAAGATGGAACAACATTCCATGCTTGTGGGTTGGAAGAAAACACATTGTTAAAATGTCTGTCCTTCCCAGAGCAATCTACACTTTCAATGTGAACAGCTATCTAAACCTAAGCAGAGCACATTGGTAGATGAGGATGTTCCACTAATACATGAGATGGCAGTTAACTACCACTTGCCCCCTAGATCTACTCTCCAGCCTTCATCATGCTCTCTGCTTTTTGAAGGTGACCTATATGGACCTTGTCAATTGGCTCCTTTTTCTCTGGCTTCTGGCTGGATTTGGCCAATGTGATCTACTGTAGATCAGAAGAAAAGAGAAAATAAGGTCAGGGTATTTATTCCTCTGGCTTTCTCCCCATAAGATTTCTCTGGCCTGGCTGCCTGCATCCCTAATCCAAAGGTCACTACTCCTCTCCAGATAGTTTCCTTTATACAACTCTCCTCTTTCCTGTACTGTTAACTGTTCCTTCCTTCATTCCATTGGTCTAGGTGTGGTGATGTTTTCACTCCTACCATCCTTGGGTTATTAGACAATCCCTTGCAGTCTCTCTACACTGACACCTCTATAAAAAAAAGTTCCTTCATAAACAAATCTTCCATTAATTATGTTAATTTTCCACTTTATTTCAGTTGGAATTTTACCTAAAGAGTAGCCTCCAAGAAACAGACTTTTGAAATGAGATTCTGAGATTGGTTTGGTCATATTGAAGACCAGGATAACCAACCTGTTGGGGGAAAACAGTAATAAAATCCATGACATGCAGTGACATTATAAACATTCAAATTACCACATATTATAGCATGGAATGAAGTGCAGGTAGAGGGAAAGGTCTTGGAAGATCAAATAACCACAATTAGTCCATGAGGGCCTGGACATTTCCTTATCAAGGCATTACAACAAACATTGGTGAGGGAGAGCACCATCAACCTTGAAAAGTTCTGTGGTGGCTGTCTTCTTGTAGGTTATAGATGATGGTAAACATTTTTTAGAATTGTGTCTCCCATTATCAATGGGAATAATGGTATCCTGAAGTGCTAATGGCAGGATGGTATCATTAAACAATCAGTGATATAGTAAGTGCAATTTATATAAGATCCAAGGACAAAGTGGTGATGAGAATATTGACCTGCAGGGATCTGTGGTAATGGTGAATTGATCATGAAGTCTGAAAATGAAATACACGAAGCATACCAACATGGTGCTTGGCATCGATAGGCAGAAAAAAAAAACTTGGTCTACTAAGCAGAAACCTAACTCAACTCACTATAGTGGCAATTCATGGCCTCTCATACAATTCCCAAACTTAAGTCCATTTATAGACCCAAAGCCCTTGAGACCACAGGAGTAAACTGTAAATCTTCTCTAAGCTTTTCTCAGAAGTACCTGTGACCAGGGCGCCTGGATGGCTCAGTGGGTTAAAGCCTCTGCCTTCAGCTCAGGTCATGATCTCAGGATCCTGGGATCGAGGCCCGCATCGGGCTCCCTGCTCGGCAGGGAGCCTGCTTCCTCCTCTCTCTCTGCCTGCCTCTCAGCCTACTTGTGATCTCTCTCCCTCTGTGAAATAAATAAATAAAATCTTTAAAAAAAAAAAAAAGAAGAAGCACCTGTGACCATATACTGGGAAAAAAAGAATACCGGGGGGCGGGGGGGCAAATGGGGAGCTCAGTCAGTTAAACGACCAACTCTAGGTTTTGGCTCATGTCATGATCTCATGGGTCATGAGATTGAGCCCCTGAAAGATACAAGGATGGTGATATTTGCTACACCCCCACTAAACTTGCCTGTTTGGCTGGTGTAAACTCTCAGGTGTGTCTTGGTGAATAATAGTAAATATCATAAATTTAATCACATAGTGATGTCAATCACAACTGTGGTTCCAGATATGGTGTCTTTACTAAATAAAATCAATATTCCCTAACACCTGGGCACCTGATATACAGCTATTGACCTAGAAAGATGCTTTCTTCTCCATCTCAATTAGTATGGAAAATTATAAGTAGTTAGAATCTACATGGTAGGACCAATAGTATATCTTCACTACACTCTAGGGTTGTGTCAGTTCTCCTGCTCTCTGTCATAATATAGACCAGAGGCCCCTTCACATCCTTCTGCTTCATTACATGATATATATAGCCAATGACTTAAAGAGTAGGAAGTAACAAGGATCCTATATGCCTCTCTAAGATATATGTATGCCTGAGGCTAGAAGATAAATTCTGCAAAAGTTCAGGGGCTTACCACATTGGCGATGTTTTTAGAAGTTTCAATGGTCTGGCACAATGCTTGGCAGGCCTCTTTGGATTTCAGAAGCAAATATATTCTACTTTTGGGTGTGCTGTTCGAATACACTTACCAGATAACCCATAAGACTATACTCTGGCTTCTGGTTAGGTTTGGCCAATGGAGAGCCCAAAAAGGTGATTGGAAGGAGGGAGGGAGGAAGATAAGGTGAGGTTATTTATTTCCCTGGCTTCCTCTCTGCAAAGCTGCCTTGGTCTCACTGTGCCTTTAGACAGCTATAACTGGCCCACTCATATCGGCCTGCTATAAAGTGTCTGTCCTTCTGGATGCTTATAACTGCTCCCTCCACTTACCCTTTCAATTTAGGAATAATAACAGATCCCTTTGATATTATTATGCTACCCTTTGTGGGTCCTTTATTCCTACACCTCTGTAAACAGTCCAGTTATGAATAGACCCTCTTTAAATTATCCTAATCTGAATGTATCATGTGTTTCCTATTAGCACATATTGACCAACACAACTGGGAGGTATGTTTTACGTATGTGTTATATAGACCATATAGTCTAGGTGTCATGGATAAAAGCTTGGGTTCCATAGTCACACTAGTCAATGTTCAAATCACAGGTGCACCATTTACTAATCTGTATGACTTTGGGCAATGTTTTTCACCTCTGTGCTTCAGCTTCATCTGCAAAATGGGACTATTAATAGTATTTACCTCACAGAACTGTTGTGGGGATTAAATAAGGCAATATATGTAAAGTACCTTGCACAGTGCCCAGCATGACATAAATTTTCAATAATAATAGGAGTTATTTTTCTCATTCTTTTTATTGCCCACAGCATTCACAGAGAAGGGAAATATAGTTTGAAAATTCATTAATTAGGGTCCTGTTTACAGTTTTATTGTTAACTCTAATTGCTTATTTGAAATAGTCTCCTGACTTCATTAAAGTAATTATTGCCTGTCAGTAAATGATGGGTTTAAAATTCTGCATATGTTAGAATTTCATGCATCTTGTGCTTCACAGCAGGAACCCAGTCTTAGTCAACACTTTCTTGCTCTGACATCTGCACTCAATGCATAGGGTCTTACTTAAGCAAAGACATAATTATCCTTCAAAATAAAAGTATAAACAGGATTGTGTATCTCAGATTTGCTAACTTGCCCCCTTATAGTGAGTATTCTAGTTAAATTATTTGCATTAGACTGTCAGCATTACAGCAAGTCATGGTGCAAAATAAGGTACTCGAAGTCCACGAAACTAAGGCAGGGCTGGGGGTAAAATGAAAGATCCAGACAGAAGAGCTTGCCAGCCATGGAAAATTACCCAAAAGCATGAGTTCAGGACCAAGTTTAGACTCAGGAGTAAAGGGCTCAAGTCTTAGAAGCCATAGAAGCCTTAGAAGGATCATGCAAGGAAGAGTAAGAAAGTATATTCAATATTTAAGAAATATCTACTCAATACATACTAGGTACAAAAATTCATAATAGGTAGTGAGTTAAGCAGGGACACTGGACATAGAAAATGAAAATAAGACAGAGGTCCAAAGTCCAAAATCTAAGCAAACATCCTGAACCAAGACATTTGTAGGAAAAGGCAAGAGTTCAAGAATCCAGACAAGCAATCGGGGAAAGCAACATGGAGTGCTAACAATAAAGACTTTAGTAACTAAAGACAAGTCCTCCTACCTAACAAGAGAGCTTCTCCTATGCTTCCTTCCCTGGGAATAGCCACTCTTGATCTCACAAATGAAAGAACATTAACAGTTGCAGGGAACTGGAGGAAAGAATGAAGTTAAAATGAGAGAGGTAAATATATCCCAGTATACATACATAAAATGTACAAGTATAAAAAGTTCATGTTACAAGTCTTCAGCCATACCCATAAGCCCAACAGTTTTGTTGCTTATCTGTTTTCATTTCCCACTTTATATTATTCGTAGATTAGAATACTCTAAGTCTGATAAAATCAGAAGACTTCCTTACCACCAATAAAGAGAAGAGAGAAATATTTGCAGTGGGTTTATGAGACTCCAAAGTAAAATTCTGAACAACATGCCTATAAAACTAGGGGTAAGATTCCATTCAAGAAAGAGAAAAACAGAAATAGGCTGTGTATGACAGAAAACAGCAACAAAAGACAACAAAAAATTAAAGAAGAACTTATGTTGTAACCACTCTATCCCAGGGAGACCTGAGTTACGGGGGTAGAAAGGGGTGAGAAGAGATTAAAAGAGGTAGCCAAATCCTAAAACAAGAATTTCATAATCTTAAAAGGTGCCAATTGGCTTTCTTTTTTAAAAAGATTTATTTCAGAGAGAGTGTATACAAATGGGAGGGACAGAGGGAGAGGGAGAGAGAATCTCAAGCAGACTCTGTGCCAAGCACGGAGCCCAGTGCAGGGCTCAGTCATAACCTGAGCCAAAACCACGAATCGGATGCTTTACTGACCACACCACCCAGGCACCCCAAAAAGGTGCCAATGGGTTTTCTGAGAATTCCAGTGAGATTGCCCGACCAAAAGTGGGGTTCTATTATCCAAATTGCAAATGAATTTTACTTTTTTCTCAAAGATAAAAGCTTCTCCAAATATACTTAATTGGCTAATCATGTGCATCAAAACATTTGACAAAAATAAACAATGTACTTATATTTACCTATGAATAATAGTGATGTAGTTTACATTATATATGATTTTCAAAATAAATTTGCCCTTGAATATACAATTCCATCATGTAACCTCAGATAGCCAAGGGTTGACACATGACTTAGGTTGGGCTCCCCCAAAAGCTAACCCTGAGACAGGAATGTGATATACAATTGGTGTATTTGGAGGATGATCCCAGTAAACAATAGGAGGAAAATAGAAAAGTGCTGCAGGGAAGAGAGGGAAACCGATATAGAGTGCGTACAGAGCAGATCACCGTTGTGGGTAACTGAAGCTCAAAATTCCTGGAGGGAACTTCTGCAAGATAGTGTAGAACATGCCTCAGAGTTATCCTAACTGAAGGGGAGGGAGCTGGGGGTATTTAACTACCAATTCCTATAAGTTCTTGATTGAGGGCTAACTTCACTGGTAAAGAGAGATGTGTTAACTCCTCAGCATAGGTCATGCTGGCTCAAGACACCAGAAAAAGTATACAGACAAGTGCACGGTGCTTGTAGTTCAAAGCTGTCAGATGGGTGTGGACAGAAATGATGAGTGCCCAGGAGGGAGGAGTGGGGCTCATCAACTAAAATGGCTATAACGCACACACAACTTCCTCCAGGTACCTGAAGAATGAAGGAATAAATTAAATGTCATTTTAAGGCATCATCTAGCTGTGTAATTCTTTGATTGTATAAAAATATCTAAGATTATTATGATTACTATAATATACAAATACACATTGGTATAGACTGAATTTTTGTGTCCCCCCGTAAATTCTTGTGTTGAAACCTGACCCCCAAGGGGATAGGATTAGTAGGTGGGGCGTTTGAGATATGATTAGGTTATAAGTGTGGAACCTTTGTGAATGGAGTTAGTGCTCTTATAAAAGACACCCCAGAGAGTTCCTTCACCCTTTCTGCCATGTGAAGTTACAAGGGGATTATGATAGTGAACAAAACAGGGTACATATTGCATGGAGCACTGGGTGTGGTACATCAACAATGAATCTTGGAACAATGAATAAATAAAATTTTAAAAAGTATTCAATTCAGTTCATGTTTACACTACTCTGGTTGACTAGTCACCTACGACCTTTAATTTATTGGAAGAGAAACCTCTTTTCTAGCAGAGGTCAGCCTAATAGTATATAGAACCACAATTTTCAGTGAGGGAGAGTTCCTCTTCAAGCTAACAAATAACTTATAGTAGCCTGACAGGTTCTTAATTAATTTGCTAATAGTTCTTCTCCGTGTATGATCATTAACTCCAGTTGAATCTTTAAGCCATAACACAATGTGTGGTATATCTATGTCACATAAAGATATATTTGTATACATATAAATAAACAGGAGACCATTTTTGAAAACGCGTTTATTTTATCTGTATCAATTTTCTTTTATGGTACACTCCCAAGTTTTGACAATTGGTTTAGCATAATTTAGATGCAACTACTTAAAATATCCTTGAATGTGGAGAAGTAACATAATGCCGTTCTACAAGCTCAGGAAGAAAGTTCACAAGAAAATTAGGGCAATTTTGCATAGCAACTTCTGTATTTACATATCAACAATCTATTTAATGAAGAGCAGTAAAAATAGCAGATAGAGTAAGTCCAGAAGCTGCAAACACAACACATCCTGCTAAATTCAAAACAATAACAGTTGATTAAGCCTGGTCTTTGTTCTAATACTGGAAAAAAATTTTAAATCCTGGTTTCCCTTCTTCAAACTAGAGGAAACTGTATGCTGATCACATAGGATGTGGTCCTTATCTCCAAATCTCAGCCATCCTAGTGAATTCACTTGTCTTCTGAAGTACTGTCCTAGTCCTGACAGTGAGTCAATTAGTCATCTGTGACTGAGTGCCCAGTATGAGCTGAACATTGAACTAAACATTATTGAGGGGAGACAAAAGAAAGTAGGCCCACTTCTCACCCTTGAAGAGTTACAACCTGGTTGCTTATATAGGACACACATTTTAAAATAATAACTTTTAAAACTGCTTACATCAAGCAGTGCCAGTTAAGAGAGGGGAGAAGAGTGAAAATGGACTGTGTCTAAAAACCCATAAAATGGGTAGATGGAAAAACAAATGCTTACTGACAAATTTTAAAATAGTTGTATTGGCAAAGGGGTTGCAAATAAGTTGCCTCAGATGGAAGCACTTCATAGACTATTTGGCCAGCCCAGTGTGTTTTAAAAATGTATGTGCTATGGTGAGTGCTGTGAATTGTGTAAGACTGATGAATCACAGACCTATACCCCTGAAACAAATAATATATGTTAATAAGAAAAATGTGCACTTGAATGCCTACAGGCTCTATCTATTCATATCACTTCTTGTAGTTTCACATATTTATAATTATTTACTGGTCTCGCCAGTAAAGACATTGGAATTTGCTATCCCTGAATTAGCAGCACAACTTTAATACTTGGAAAAATGATTTAGGATATTGCTACTCAAAATTGCTGGTCCCTGGGCCAGCAACAACAGCATTACTTGGAAGCTTATTAGAAATGCAGAACCTTAGGCTCCACCCCACACCCACTGAATCACAATCTAAATTTTAACAAATTATTCATTTGATTTGTATACACACTAAAGTTTGAGAACTAGTGGTTCAGGACATATTAAAGAAAACCCAACATCAGCTAAGACTAATTAAAAATAGGGATTGTGCTATCCACCAAGTGATAATACACTATGAAAATAAAACCAGCTTCAAAAATTTGAGATCATATGAACTAAATACAATGTATCCTTTATTTATTTTTTTTTTGATTTTATTTATTTATTTGCCAGAGAGAAACACAGTGAGAAAGAGAACACAAGCAGGGGAAGTGAGAGAGGAAGAAGCAGGCTTCCCCCTGAGTAGGGAGCCTGATGCCGGGCTAGATCCCAGGACTCCAGGATCATGACCTGAGCAGAAGGCAGACGTTTAATGACTGAGCCACCCAGGCGCCCCCAGTGTATCCTTTAAAGCAGTGGTTCTTTTTTTGTTGTTTTTTTAAAAAGATTTACTTATTTATTTGAAGGGGGGGCAGGGGCAGAGAGAATCTTAAGGAGACTCTGTGCTGAGCAGGGAGCCTGACTCAAGGCTGGATCCCAGGACCATGAGATTAGGACCTGAGCCAAAACCAAGTCAGACACATAATCTACTGTGCCACCTAGGCACCCCTAAAGCAGTGGTTCTCAAACGTCAGTGATCATCAGAATTACCCAAATTGCTTGTAGATTTTGCAGCCTCAACTCAACTGCAGAAATTTTAAGTATAAATCCTGGGTATATTAGGGAAGGCTGAGACTATGCAGAGAAGCAAGATTTCCACAGGTAGAGGTGGAGGCAAAGAATTTCCCAGGAAGAGCAAGGATACAAATACTATAGAACACTGCTTTTTCAATTTTATTATGTATCAGTGTCACCTAGAAAGACAGTTATAACACAGATTTGCGGGCTCCCATTCTGATTCAGTAGGCCTGAGGTGAGGTGCAAGAATCTGCATTTTGGCCAGCATTTCGGATGATTGTATTTTTTTAAAGATTTTATTTATTTATTTGACACAGAGAGAGAGAGAGATTACAAGTAGGCAGAGAGGCAGGCAGAGAGAGGAGGAAGCAGGCTCCCTGCCGAGCAGGGAGCCCGATGCGGGCCTCGATCCCAGGACGCTGAGATCATGACCTGAGCCGAAGGCAGAGGCTTTAACCCACTGAGCCACCCAGGTGCCCTCAGCTGATTCTAAAGCAAGTGATCAGAGGACCACATTTTGAGAAGTACTATTTGAATCCACTGCCTCAATAGCATAATTCTTTACATAAATGCAATGTTATACCTCTTAGCTCTAGTTTAAATGGAAGAATTGAGCTCTTTCCTTGTGATGGACAAGGGTGAATGAATAGCCATCTAAAATAGTTTTTAAATAAAGGATGCAAACTGCTACAGGAGAGGCCTGAGGTAGAGTTTTGGAAACTAGCCATTTATTCCAGACTTCCAACTTCTTTCCTAACACCTAAAAGCAGAACGTTCTATTGGCTTCCCATGGATGACCTGTTATTTTGCCCACTCTACAGTAGCTCTTAAAAGCAGTTGCTTTTCCTATCTGTATCTTTGCTTTGCCCCAAGCCAGAAAATTTCCACATTGTTGCCAGTTCTTTTTTTTTTTAAAAAAAAAATCTGATCATGGTTCTTCCCTGTTTAAGACCCTCATAAAATGGGTGCCTGGGTGGTTCAGTTGGTTGAGCGACTGCCTTCAGCTCAGGTCATGATCCTGGAGTCCCTGGATCAAGTCCCACATCAGGCTCCCAGCTCCATGGGGAGTCTGCTTCTCTCGCTGACCTTCTCCCCTCTCATACTCTCTCTCTCTCTCTCAAATAAATAAATAAATTCTTTAAAAAAAAAAAGAACCTTGGGACAAAATATCTCAAATTGCTATGTGCACTGCCTACGAGCTTTTTTTTTAAGATTTTATTTATTTGTTTATTTTTAGAGAGAGAGGGAGAGAGAGAGAAAGAGCAGGGGGGAGGGGCAGAGGGAGATGGAGAGAGAATCTGAAGCAGATTCATGCTAAGTGCAGATTCCTACATGGAGCTTGATCTCATGACCCTAAGATCACAACCTGAGCCAAAATGAAGAACTGGATGCCTAACTGACTGAGCCACCCATGCACCTTTGCCTAGGAGCTTATTTTTAAAGTGTAGCTTCTTGGGCCTGATTCCCTTCTCTCCCCTGCACACATGCATGCACACATATGCAATTTTAATTCTGTATAGTTAGGATAGGGCTCAGGAATAAGCACTGTAGCAAGCTCCCCAAGTAATACTGATGCAAACTCTGGAGAGACCAATGCTCATAAATTCATACAGGTTGTACCACAGGAGCCATTTGCATTGTTCACTGGGGCCTTCAGGAGACACCATTCAATTCTTGGAAGTTTCAAGCTTTGTGGAGGATGCATAGGGAAGATTCAGGAAATCCCACACACTTGGAGATTCCTGAGCAGGATAACAGTGTGATAAAAACATTGAAAGCAATTATTTGCAACAACTAACATGTAAGCACAACCAGAGAGCAGATGGGATTAGAGACTCAGAAGAACTAAGCAGAAGGTAAGGAGCTATAGAGATAAAAATAAGTGGGTCTCCTAATAGAGAACCTTAGTTTCAGTCTTTTGTCTCTTTTATCTTTTTTGTTTTGTTTGTTGCTTTCAAGAAGTCTAATCAGAGTGGAATCCTGAAAAATATGGCTGGAAAGAAATAACCAAAAGCCTTCCTCAGAAAAGGAATGGCCGTATCTTAGGGATCAGTGGTTTTGTGAGAATCCAGGCCCAATGTGTGCAGCCATGCCCCATTTTCCTGCACTTTTAAGTTAGGAGGGGGAAAAGTTTACAAAAAGAAAAGTAAAAAGAAAGAACAAGCAAGGAGCAAAGCAGGAAATACATGTAGTGCCTAAGGGATTGATGGGGGGCTGGTGGAGAGAAACAGATGAGGATTTAGAGCACAGTATTTTTTTAATTGAGTAAGGAAATAATTCCACAGCATTAAATGCCACATCACACCAGAGACTGAGCCAAGCAGCCTAGCCCAATAACGCATGCCATATGGTGAGTTAGAAGCCAAGTGTGCCTGCTGCCCCCAGCTCAGAGAAAAAGCTACCTTTCAGAAGCTGATAATTTGCAGACCACCTGGGGTTCTTTCACTGTAGCATCTCCTGGGACCTGAGACTGCATTGTTTCCCCCAGCAAGGGCTAGTGGCTGTATCTAGCATAACTAGATTTTTCGAACTACATATTTCAGCTCAGCCAACAATGACGCAGTCAGTGTGCTTAAAGGGAAGAGTAGGTACTGCTTTCAGTCTCTGAGGCAGTAAATCTACTTTATCAGAACTCACCATTAATAAAAGCTAATTTCAAGGATATTCCTAATGCCCCTACTAATGTCCCTCACTGCAAACATCTTGGATTTTCTAGTATTACACTTCAATCAATAAGGAGTAGAATACTACTGTGGACTTATCCTTCTATTCACACTCTCTCTCCCACACATACACACACACACCACACTCTGATCTCATTCTAAAACCCGTCTGTCCTGTGTGCCATTAAATCAGGCACAGAGGTGAGTGATTGTTAATCTGATAAGTGAGTCTAGCCTAATATATTAGTTGGCACTTATGGCTAAACCATCACACACATATATGTCAGATTAGTAGTATAGTTGTTAGAAGTCAAACAGAGCTGGGTTTTGATGCCAGCACTATTGCCTATTAGCTACCTGAACTTCAGTGAGTCATTAAGTCACTGTGTACCTCTATTTTCTCATTTGCAAATGAGGGAGATAATAATATAGATATCAGAAGTTTTGCTGGTATTAAATGGGATGGTGTATATATATATATATAGCATTTAGAACAGAACCCATATATAGCAAATGTCCAATAATTTTTAGCCATTTTGATGTTACTACTGATAACATTCCTCTCTAGGACTGTTGGAGTTTCAGTAGGGAAGTTGTAGAGATACATTAGCGATGGTAATTCTGGGTATCAGGGAAAGGTGGTTAAGGGCATATGAACTTGGGACCTTGTTGACTCTAGCACACCCAGAAGAGAATTCATCAGACATCCTGGATGTGGCTTGGATACCTGTTAGTGTTTCCATCTCCTGGCCACAAACTGGGATTATACTGGGGCCAAATGATCTCCTTCATATGAAGGGAGAGAAAGGGGGCCTAAAGAAAACACAAGGTATGATCACTCTGGTCCTTTGTATTGCTCAGTGTGCTATTTTTGGCATTCTGTCCTCACAGTATGTCTCTGTTTTTCATTCCTTGCCAGAACCAAATTCCAATTAGGGGTTCATCAACAGTAGGAATTCTGCTGCAGAGAATAAAATAATTGTGACATGTTTGTTTAAAAGCTGATTTTTACTTAATAAACCACCTGTTGGAGATAAACTTGTATGGTACAAAAATATTCTTCTATAGATCAATCAGAAAGTTTAAAGGTCCAAAGCAATATCTATGTTTAGACTACCCTTATAATAACGGTATAGTATACATTTTTAACATGTCAGACTACAAGTGCAGCAGCTGATTAGGCATCTAATTAAACTTTCACTGTGGGCAGTCAGGAAATGCCCTAAACCCCGGCTATCAAAGGGATTAACTGGGGAAGACTAGCACAATGCAAGATATCTTCATGGACAACATGAATAAACAAGCAAATTATAAATATACAGGGATCAAAATTAAAGAGGGAATCAGAAGGGATCTACCTTCTAGAGAGAAGACATTGCACCCTGTAGGTAAAGTGATCAATAGACCCTTCAGACAAAACCTGTGTATCACAAGGTCAGGCACAGAGGCCTAAGTAGTGTACTAATAATTCTTCAGGGGCATTTATCCCACCAACTCTATTCTAACTTTGGGTTATATTTATCACAATTAAATTAATTGCCATAATTAAATTAATCTAGCCAATTAAATAATACTAATGAGAGAGGAGGCAGTGATCCAGATTTATTTAGTTTGACTGTAACCAGGAGCCATTGCCCCTATAGCCATGGCATCTAGGATTCTGGAGCAAGAAATATAAATGAAATCAGAGAACAGACACTGACCTAGAAGAACCTATGACAATATTATCAACACAATGAAAACCCCACATCAAAAATCTTTAACATTTATACTTCAAGGATATTTCAAGTAAAGAGCCTTTCATGAAGATTTTAAAAGCCCCACATCCCCAGGCCACGTTCACTAAATATGTACCCCTCTCAGATACAAAAGGCATATGACCAAGGGGTGGTAGTGGAGGAAAGATCGCAGGAGATAGTATAATTAGTTGGTGTTGCAACTTTCAATTTTTGCCCTTGGTTGTCTCTGATAGCATCTTTTCCCATGTCTTTTCTTCATCCATTGATTTTCAAACTAGGCCATGACAGGACTCCCCTTTGTCACCCATGCCAAACATAAAAAATCCTAAATTCTTGATGTTTATGTACCATAGAAGTATAGAAGAAAAAAATTCTTTTATTATCCCATCTTTACCCTCGTTTACAGAGAAGATATAACTGGGTCCAAGCCATGGGTGTGTGAAGGATGCCATAGATAGATGGCCATTCAAAGCCTTGCCGACTTCCTGATAATCAGGATCCTGACAGAGAATGGGATGTAAACAAAATTTAAAAGGTTCCTGCACCTTTTATTCTAGTTCCTAGTTCACTGTTACCCTAGTTCACTGTTATCTATGAATATTATTGTGATTCATAACAATAGCATTATTAATATTATTATGAGGATTATGCAGTGGTGGCCTTTGGAGAGGTTACACCTAGGCTTTTACTTTCTAACTTATCAGTAAAAGAATGGTGAATATTAAAGGGAAAGAATGAAAGGGCACTGGTATAGGCTTTCTGTTATCTATCGAATAGAACCAAGTGTGGTACCTGACCAAAAATAAAATGTGGTGCCCTGAATTCCATGCATCTCATCAGGCATCTTGTACTTCAAAAACAAATCTCAACTGAATATCTAAGCCAGCATTTACATTGTCCATTTCAAGAGCATGTGATGTCAGCAGCCAGGTCCACCTTGTACCTCTCACTGCTGCTACACTTCAGACACTCACTAAAATATCCATAAATGTCATGGATGTTCATACCCAAGCCACCATGTTGTGAGATGGCTAAGGGTTGCTTTGTTAGCTGTGATTCTTCAATTATGGCTTTCCTTCCTAAGCTTTTAGCACATAGACAAATAAAAGTAAGACTCAATAAAGTTGTACCACCACTTGTCTCCCAACACTGGAAACAAACAGTTGATTGAGGCTTAAATCTCTAGCTTTGGCAACCCTCTGTATACCTCCAACTACCATAATCCCCAATTACTCATGGGCTCAGCTACCCAAGAAAGGGAAACACACAAAGGAAGCTCCTCTTGGAGGTTTTCCCTGTGTTGTGATCTCTGTGAGCCCATGATCACAGATGAATGCAGGAAATGTTTTGTTTTTGTTTTTGTTTTTGTTTTTGTTTTTGTTTTTGTTTCCCAAGGCCTGGAGAGAGACAGTTGCATCCATCAGGAACCTAGAAGCTATTAATCTCAGGACTTTCCTTTCATCCTGAAGAATGCCCCTTCACTGGTTCCTGTTATTAATGTGTAGAGCTGATTCAAAGCACACTGCTTCCATGCCAAGATTTCACTTTTGGATTTCTTTATCTTTTCTGGCCTGCTCTGTGTCTCACATCAGATGGTCTGGTATGGAAGGAGGCAAGGTAGGAAATCAAGGAGTCAGAGAGAGGGAAGGACAAATAACAAAAGAAGAATCAATGTTGTTTTTGTAGCTAGAGCCTGCCTTATGACACATAAGGAGCTCCCTCTAGCTTGCACCAAGATACGAAGTTTCAAACAGCATTCATCCTTTTGACTTTACTTCAATTCTACAAAATGTATGGGGCTTCTACTTAAAGTGAGGTACTGTTCTGGGGCACCTGGGTGGTTCACTCAGTTAAGCATCTGACTCTTGATTTCAGCTCAGGTCATGATCTAGAGGTCATGAGACTGAGCCCCACATCAGGCTCTGTACTCAAAGGGGAGTCTCCTAGAGATTCTCTCTCCCTCTGCCTCTGTCCCTTCCCCTGTTTACACTTGCTCTCTCTCTCTCTCTCAAATAAATAATAAATCTTTAAAAAAATAAAGTGAAATACTGTTCTAAACTACATGGGATGTGTTCCCCAGGCTTTAAGAATATTATGGTAGGGCGCCTGGGTGGCTCAGTGGGTTAAAGCCTCTGCCTTCGGCTCAGGTCATGATCTCAGGGTCCTGGGATGGAGGCCCGCATCGGGCTCTCTGCTCAGCGGGGAGCCTGCTTCCTCCTCTCTCTCTGCCTACTTGTAATCTCTCTCTGTCAAATAAATAAATAAAATCTTTTAAAAAAAAAGAATATTATGGTAGAGGGAAGAAATGAGAAATAGACCAAACAACTAGAAAATACAAGAGAATGCAATGGCTGTTATAGTAGAAATACAAAGATACAAAAGATATGGGAGCAAAAATATCTGATGGAAGGGCACAAGGAGTATCCCTTAAGATTTCAGAGCATTGTTAAGTGGCAGAGTGCTAAGAAGCATGAGAGGAAGCACAAGTACAGTACTTCTATACCACTTTTTGAACTCCTCTCCAAATTGCAAGGCTTTTAAACACGTGAAATGTGCTTCTAGGCTAGCTTTTACATGTGAGCAGAGTAGGCACTTATGTCTATCATATGATTTGAGGAGGAAAGAACACCTCCTCGCCTCAAAATCTATCCCTGGTGGGAAACTAAGATGAAGTAGCCCAACTGGAGATTTATCTTCCTGATGCCTTTTCCAGCTCCCATATTCCTCCAGAAGAAGTGAAATGGATTTTTAAAAATCACTAACCACAATGCCAGGAGGGTCCTGGTGAAACCTGATGGCACCAGGCACTTGGAGTGGAACTGAGAAGGAGGTATGGGGGAAATGGACAGGATAGTCAGCATCACTCGGACAGACTCTGCCAAATTACCTCTGCAGACATCTGGTTAAGTGGCAACCCTAGTTTTGACTCCCAACTCTGTCACTTAATCTTAGACAAGTTATTTAACTTTTCTGGATATCTATTTCCTCATCTATGCAATAGGGATAATGATGCCTAATTCATAAACTCATTGCAGGGCTTAAATGAGATAACACTTGTATAATGCTGGAAGATGCATGTTCAATAAATACTCCACAGTTCTATTTACAGCTGGCCCTGACAGTCAAGATATGTGTTAATGAGGAAAAATATGTATTGCTGTGCACCTTGTTGGCACTCCACAATAAAGAAAAGGGTTATAAAGGGGAGATATACAAGATTGTCCATCAGAGCATAGAGGTTGCTTTTAAAAACTTCCAGAGGAGAATTCTAGTAGAAGGCTGGGCCAGCGGGGCACAGAGAAACCTGAATGGGAATGGGAGTAGTTGGAGTGTATCTTACAAGAAGAACCCATAGAGGAGTAGTCAGAGCTGACTCGAGGACAGATGAGATATGCTCCCTTCCTCTGGGTGTTTGTCACAGAAACTGAGGATAAACTTTTCAGGAATGGGGTCATACAATGAACAGGTATCAAAGGGAGGTTGTATGTATGTATGTATGTATGTATGTATGTATGT
Source organism: Ailurus styani (assembly GCA_002007465.1). Lineage (NCBI taxonomy): Eukaryota > Metazoa > Chordata > Mammalia > Carnivora > Ailuridae > Ailurus > Ailurus styani. The sequence goes on from LNAC01000249.1 coordinate 286,139, forward strand.
GTGTGTGTGTGTGTATATATATATATATATATATATATATATATATATATATATATATATAGAGAGAGAGAGAGAGAGAGAGAGAGAGGAGAGGAGAGCAGAGGTTATAGAAATGGAGGCTGTGGTTACAGACTCTAATGATCATTTCAAAACTTGCAGCCAGACAGAAAAAAATGGAAAGGCTGGGGAGAGTGAGAGGGGATGGAATGCTATATTTGTCTATACATCTGTCTTCCCTACTGTCTCCTTTAACGGCCCCTTCGATTTTTTTCTTTTTTATAATGCTTTCAGTTAGTGGGGACGCCAGTATTAATGTCTTTATATAGAGGTTTCATGCAACCTCACAGCTTTGAATTCCCAAATGAGAGGACTTGAAGTGGCAGAGTCTGTGTGATGGTCACCATAAAATTCAAACCAAAAAGTTGCAGCTAGAAGCTTCAAGCAAGAGAAAGTGTATTGAAGCAAACAAACAAAATTCCACAGGGCTAAATACAGAAAGTGAACTGAACTGGAACAGTTAGGAAGAATAGAACAGCTCCTCCAGGGCAGAGCCTCAGTGTGCCGGCTCTGGGGATGCTTCCAAGGTTGATGGGCTGCAGCTTCTTTTCTACCAAGTCCCTTCTCACTCTTCTGTCAACTTCCTTTCTCTTTCCTCCTGGAGCTGTGTCTTGGTTAGTCAATGTTGCTGTGTTAGATCATGAAGCTTCATGCCCCCAAACCTTTCAACCAGATGAGCTTTTGTGATAGACACCAACAGGAAAGCCTAAGCCAAAAGTGTGCATAGGGTAACTGCAAGCATCTAACTAAGAATGGTATAGAAGGGCCACACTGGGTCAGGTTCTCTGGAGAAAAGAGATTCTAACCTAAGGTAAGAAGGCAAGACTAGAATTTCTGGCAACAAAGTATAATAATGTCTCTGGATGACACATGAATTTGTTGTCTCTGGATCTTTTGGTCTCAGGAGAGACTCTAGGGAATACAAACCTTACATGAATTATAGAAACATCTCTCCTATTTTCTAAGGCAACAGAATATAAAACATTTGCTCTATTACCTGGCTTCTCTCTCTCTTCTGTACCTATCACTTTATGGTCCATAGTTTCTCTCATAGTTGAAGGTTACACTTCACAATGTATAGGGAATACAAGCCTTTCAGTTATTCAATTTCTAGAATATTCTCTGGCCATGCATGTTACAAAGATCTCATGTGTTTTCCTAAACTATTTTGAGACATTACTTCACCATGATAAAATGCTAATCACTTAGTGGTGCGGTAGCCTAAATTTTACTTGTTCTTGTGGCTCTTACAAGATATTCAAAAGATCACATGTTGATATGTGACAAGGAAAGCATCATAGTCCAGTCACCTGGAAAGAAGCAGGGAGGAGACAGGCAACGAGACAGAAAAAAGCAGAAGGAGTAGGGACAGAATGTGGTGAGAAGGATGAAATAGGGGGGGAAAGAGATTTATTCAGGAGATAAGCTTTAGCAGATCCATGTACTGAGTTCCCTAAGCTAGCAGGGTCAATTTAGAATTGATCTGGGAGACAGAAAGTTTGAATGCATTCTATACTTGTTTCTGCACCCCACCAGCACACTATATTTTGATGATTGGTCTTTTGGCACAAGACTAGAAAATGCCTAACTGTGAAGGCAGAAAGAATTGCACATATTAAACAGTGGTTGGTATAACACATATTTACTGTAGCTCACAGTGATCTGCATTTGCTCCATTTCAACCCACTGGACTGCTAGATAATGGGAATTGGAGCCTGAATGTCTAGTCTAGGGCAGACTACACCCCCTGGAATTTTTTTTCTGAATCTCTATTTATCAAATTCCCTGACTGATGTAAAAATCCATACAGCAGAGACAGCATCAACTTTTTTTTTCTTCTGAAGAAAAATACTCTTTTTCAGGTAGTTCATCCTCTAGGCTGCAGACTAAACACAATTTTTAAGTCTAAGCATTAATTAGAGAGATAAAGAAATGTATCTCCCTTTGTTCAGAAGGAGAATTCTATTGAGCCTTTGACAATGAAGCTTCTTAAGGGACAGACTGAGATGCTGTTTCTGCAAGAGTTTCTGTAGAAGGAAGATAAAAAGCTCACTCGTGAAGGACTCTGGCTTTCTGCCATCCTCTTGCTGCTTCCTCTGGACTCCAGTAGGAAGTAGAGTCCTAAAAGTAAATAAAAGGTCCACAAAGGACAAGATGAATCCTGTGACTTGAAGTCACAAACCAGAATACTCCTTTGGGGCACCTAATTGCCTCAGAAAGTCTTTGTGAGTTTTTGTTCCCATTTGAGGCCCTGCTGCTCTCCCCTAGCATTACCTGACAGATTACAGTGAGCTCACAAAAAGACAGGCCACTCAAGAACCCAGCCAAGTTAGGGTTTCTCATAGGCATAGAAGGCTCCTTGCAGTCACACTACTAGTTTATCAGGGGCCTTGGGGGGGAAGGGGGAGGGAGTGGGTGTTCCATTTTGCCCATTCAGTTTGCTTTTTTTTTTTTTTAAGATTTTATTTATTCATTTGACACAGAGAGAGAGATCACAAGTAGGCGGAGAGGCAGGCAGAGAGAGAGGAGAGAGGAGGAAGCAGGCTCCCCGCTGAGCAGAGAGCCCAATGTGGGCCTCGATCCCAGAACCCTGGGATCATGACCTGAGCCGAAGGCAGCGGCTTTAGCCTACTGAGCCACCCAGGCGCCCCCATTCAGTTTGCTTTTAAAAAGTATCCTTGGGCTGCCTGGGTGGCTCAGCCAGTCAAGCAAGAGTTAAACACTCTTGATCTCAGCTCACGTCTTGAGCTCAAGGACATGAGTTCAAGGCCTTCAGGCCCAACATGGAACCTACTTTAAAAAATAAAGAAAAATTAAATGAAAAATAGAAAGTATCCTTGGTAACCGGGGAGAAGCTATAAACAGCAGCACCCTCAAGGCCACCTCCACTGGGGATTGAATGCAGGGCTTGAGGAGCACCATATACCTCCTGACAGTATGCCCAGTACCTATTCCATTCAGTTCCCTGACTGTAATCCCATGCCCTTTTCCTGAAAGGAATGGCCAGTCCACTCCACTATAGTTCCTGCTGCCTTTAGGGCATTCTCACACTTTTCACTGGTTCCCACCAGTCAAAACCTTGGCTTTTTTTTCTTTTCTGTTTAGATTTAAGAAAAGCTTTTAATTGAGGCATAATATATACAAGATAATACACAAATCCTAAGTGTCCAGCAGAGTGAATTTTTACAAACTAAACACATCCATGTAACTAATACCCAGACTAAAAACTAAAACACTGCTAGCATCTCAAAAGCTCCAGTTCCCTTCTAATCACTATCATCCAAGGATAACAACTATTCTGACTTCTCCCAGCATAGATTAATTTCTTGTGTTTTTTTATTTACATAAATATAACTTTAATCCTAGAGTATGTACTTGTGTCTAGTTTCTTTGCTCACTATTGTGTTTTAGAGGTTCATTCAGATGGGTCAGATATAGTTTTAGAATGTTCATTCTAATTTTCAATAATTACATATTCACCCAAAGAAATATTAATTTATTTATCTATTCCACCACTGAAGGGAATTGGGTAGTTTCCCTATTTTTAGCTACCACAAATAAGGTTACTTTGAACATTCTAGCACAAGCATTTTGAGGAAAATATATATGTTCTTATGGACTTTAGCTTTCCCATCTCTGCCAAGCTCAAAGCTCTCTGTCTAATTCCAAATCTCACTAGATAGCAGCTGATAGGACTGATTAATTATTGTGATTATTAATGCCAAGTGTAGTAAATAGAGCTTAGAGTGGCCCCCATGTTCACACCCTGCATAATCCTCTCCCATTGAGTATAAGCGAGACTCATGATTTGCTTCTTAATAAGAGAAAATGGCAAAGGTGATAGGCTGTCACTTCTATGATTAGGCTACATTATATTTATACACATGCATGCATTATATATATGTATATATAGTTACACTATATATAGTTATATATAGTTATAGGTATAATTATATAGCAATAGGGATGGGATGTCACTCCTGTGATCACAGGTGCATGTACACACACACACATGTTATAAAAAGGCTAATAGAAAAGGCTGCCTGAAAAGGAACTACAGATGGCCTCCAGTTGCTGAAAGTGGCCTCTGGTCCACAGTCAGTAAGAAAACAAACTTGAGTTAAATAACTGCAAGATTATGTCTACCAACAAACTGAATGATTTAGAGACATGGATTTTTCCCAGTCAGGATTTCAGATGAAAATAAAGCTGGCCGACACCTTGATTACAGCTTTGTAAGAAACTGCACAAAAGACCTACTTAAGCCATGCCCAAACTTCCGACCTACAGAAACTGAGATAATAAATGTGTGCTGTTTTAACTCACTAATTCTGTGGTAATTCGTGACATGGTGTATTAATTTTCTATTGCTGCTATAGAACCTCTCCACAAACTTAGTACCTTCAAACAACACATGTTCATTATCTCACAGTTCTGGAGATCAAAAGTCCTAGAATCAAGGTGTTGGCAGGGCTGTTTCCTTCTGGAGACTTTAGAGGAGAATCAGTTTCCTTGCCTTTTCCAGTTTTGAGAGGCCGATTGTATTCCTTGGCTCATGACCCCTTCTTCTGTTTTCAACATTTTGTCTGTCTCTCTGACCTCTGTTTTTTTGCTTATTATTTTTTTTACCATACTTCCTTCTCTGACTCTGTCCTTCCCACCTTTCTCTTAAGGAACCTTAAGATATCACTGGGCATAACCAGATAACCCAGAATTATCTCCTTATGTTGAGATCCTTAATTTAATCACATCTGCAATGTCCCTTTTGCCATGTAAGATAACATATTCACAGGTTCTGAAGATTAGGATGTGGACATCTTTGGGAGGCCATTATTCTGCCAACCACTTGCTGTAGTAGAAAACTAATACACCAAGTAACATGGGAATCGCTCTGTTCCTAATTGATGTTCATCCTATTACATCAAATAATAGGGTTATAGGGATTGTCCAAGCAGCAACAAGTCCTCCTCCAAAGCCTGTTATCTCTGAAAGTTTATGTATTATTTCAATAAATCATTTAACACCTTCTGTGTATTCATTCTGGAGAATCATTGATGGAAGAGAAATACATACTCTAGTGTCTCTCTTTTCCCTCATCTTCATGAGGTGGGGATTAATATTTACATGGGAACACACTTAGGAAAGCTTCTTTCTTTTTAGAAGCCAGTGCTTTTTGAGCTAGACAAGATAGAGGGGTATGTTGACTATTCTTAATCTTAACATACAGCAACCTAAATGTATCAGTTTAAACTATGTTTGGCTATAAGATAGACCAAAAATATCTGAAGTTCATTTCTCTGTTACATGAAAGTCTGGAGGTAGGCTATGTAAAACTTGCAATTGTAGCTGTGGTCCACTAGGTCCTCAGGGACTTCACATTCATCCAGAAACCAATGAGGAGGGAAAGAAGAAAAAAGAATGTGCCAATTTTAAGAAAGGTTCCCCCAAACCGCCACAGAGTTCCACTGTCATCCCACTGACACAAAATGGCTACATCTGACAGCAATAAAGAAGTTCTTCTTGTGGATGGTCATAAGCCCGACAAGAAATTGGTGACTCTATTGCTGTCAAAGAAGGACAGAATGAGAATTGGGGGTAACTATGCCTGTAAAGAAAAGCCAAGGATATGGTTTGAATCTGATGACCATAAGTAACCATATTGGAAACCTATGGTTTTCTGGAGACTACTATTGTTTAAAAAAAAAAAAAGTCTTACTGGGCACCTGGGTGGCTCAGTTGGTTAAGCAACTGCCTTCAGCTCAGGTCATGATCCTAGAGTCCAGGGATCAAGTCCTGCATCTGGCTCCCTGCTCATTGGGTACCCTCCTTCTCCTTTTGCCCTTCACCCCGCTCGTGCTCTCTCTCACTCTTGCTCTCTCATAAGTAATTGAAATCTTTTTTAAAAAAGTCTTACTAAATTCAAAAGTCATCCTGGAAATTACCACATATATACACACTTCAATGTTTGAGAAAACCCTCAATATTCTGTTCCCTCCCTTCACATTGCATTAGTGTCTAAGGTTGTTTTTTTTTTTTAATTTTGTCTTCCTTATATGAATTTCTTTGTTCTCCATTGCCAGTGCCATAACAAAACCTCATCATATTCAATCTGGATTAGTACAACAAACTGTAGGAGGTTAGCAGAGACCTTGCTTCCTATTTCTTCTGTCCTATTCCACAACATACAATATACAAAATGTTGTCCATATAAGACACCTGGTTGAATTTTTATAAACTCATCCATTACACTGCTCAGAAATATCTTGCCATATTTGAATCTGATGGAGAGTTCCCTAATGGGCCATGTCAGGAAGAACCATTATAGACCAAGTCTTCTAGCAGGAGGCAAAGTTCCAAGGTGCCACAGTGCACCCACTTCTTATTTCTTCTCTTATAACCATCCAGGGCTCTTTGCTTTGTTCCATTTAGGTAAATCATATCTGGACCCCACTGAACAGAGTTCAGAATTTCCCCAGTCTTCCGAAGAAAAGTCTATGACCACATACCTGAAGGTTATTATCCCTGAAACCAAACCATGATTTTTATATATGCAACAAGAATTATTTACTCCTCCTCCTCAGAAGCCTAATTCTGAGACTGGCAGATCCTCCTTACTACCAGTTAGGGTCAGGAAAACAAAAAATTATGCCAGATGGAAATCTGGATCTAAACAAAGGAATAAAGAATACTGGAAATGGTATTTATAGGTTAAATATATGGGGTTTTCCTATTTTTAAAATCTCCTCAAAGGATAATGGACTATTTAAACAAAAATAACAAGGTAGTGTGAGGTTTATAACATATACAAAAGAAAACGTATATAGCTATATACAGAAGAATGAAACTCGACCATTCTCTTCCACCATACACAAACATAAACTCAAAATGGATGAAAGATCTCAATGTGAGACATAATCCATCAAAATCCTAGAAGAGAACATAGGCAGTAACCTCTTTGACATAGGCCACAGCAACTTCTTTCAGGACACGTCTCCAAAGACAAGGGAAACAGAAGTGAAAATGAACTTTTGGGACTTCATCAAGATAAAAAGCTTCTGCACAGCAAAGGAAACAGTCAACAAAACAAAGAGGCAACCCTCGGAATGGGAGAAGATATTCACAAATGACATTACAGATAAAGGGCTGGTTTCCAAGATCTATAAAGAACTTCTCAAACTCAACACCCAAAAAACAAATCATCAAGTCACAAATGGGCAGAAGACATGAACAGATACTTCTCCAAAGAAGACATACAAATGGCTAACAAATACATGAAAAAATGTTCAATATCATTAGCCATCAGGGAAATTCAAATCAAAACCACATTGAGATACCACACCAATTAGAATGGCAAAAATTAACAAGGCAAGAAACAAAAAATATTGGAGAGGTTGTAGAGATAGGGGAACCCTCTTACACTGTTGGTGGGAATGCAAGCTGGTACAGCCACTTTGGAAAACAGTGTGGAGTTTCCTCAAAAAGTTAAAAATAGAACTACCCTATGATCCAGCAATTGCACTCCTGGGTATTTACCCCAAAGGTACAGATGTAGTGAAAAGAAGGGGCACCTGCACCCCAATGTTCACAGTAGCAAAGTCTACAATAGCCAAACTGTGGAAGAAGCCAAGATGTCCTTCAACAGACAAATGGCTAAAGATGTGGCCCATATATACAATGCAATATTACTCAGCCATCAGAAAGGATGAATACCCACCATTTGCATCAACATGGATGGAACTGGAGGAGATTATGCTATGTGAAATAAGTCAAGCAGAGAAAGGCAATTATCATATGGTTTCACTTATATGTGGGACATAAGGAAGAGCATGGAAGACATTAGGAGAAGGAAGGGAAAAATAAAGGGGAAGAAATCAGAGGGGGAACTGAACTATGAGAGACTATGGACTCTGGGAAAGAGACTGAGGGTTTTAGAGGGGTGAGGGGGAATGGGTTAGCCCAGTGATGGGTATTAAGGAGGGCACGTATTGCATGGAGCACTGGGTGTTATACGCAAACAGAAACAAAGATTGAAAAAACTGCAAGGAAAAACAGATAAATTCACAATTATAGTTGGAGATTTCAACATCTCTCTCTCAACAACTGATAAAATGAATTAATTGGGCAGAAAATCATGATATTAAATATTTTAAGAACACTGCCAAGCAACTTTTCCTAATTGATACTTATAAAGCACTCCACTCAATAGCAGAATACAAACTATTTTCAGGTACACATAGAACATTACCAAGACAACTATATTATGATTGTTTTATGGACCATAAAACAAGTCTTGATAAATACAAAAATTATATTATCTGTTCACAGTGGAATTAAATTATAAATAAGTAACAGAAAGTATCTGGAAAATTCCATAATATCTGGAAAGTAAATACTACACTCCTATATAACCCATGGGTCAAAGAAGAATTCAAAGGGAAATTGAACCAAATGAAAACACAACCTACCCATGGTTGGGGTTACCACCAAAGCAGTACTTAAAGGGAAATATATAGCACTAAATGCCTATTTTAGAAGAAAGATCTCAAATCAGTGACCTCAGCTTCTACCTTAAGGAAGCCAGAAAGGACCATAAAACCCAAAACAAGGAAAAGAAAGAAAAAACAATCAGAGCAGGGAGAACAGGGCAGGAAGAATTACAAAGGGACATGAGGAAACTTTTGGAAGTATTGAATGTGCTCATCATCTTGATGGTGGTAATGGTTTCATAGATATATATATATATATATATATATCACAATTTATCAAATAGTACACTTTAAATTATACAGTCTTATTATGTATGTCAAGTACACCTCAATAAAGCAGTTTTTTTTTTCATGTAATCCAGAGAGTATAGTAAATGTTCTCTTTGTTTCCAGTTGGCAGTTTAAGTACCTATCCAATTCCTTGAGCCTCTTCCCTGTTGAAGAATGAGCCACCACAAGAGAAGATGAAAATGCAGGTGGCTATTTGCCAAATGGATATAATAAAACCTGACCCTGATAACTTCACAGGGTTCTGTGAAGATCAAAGTGATAAGAAACAAAGCTCATCACAAACTTAGAAAGTCTTGTAAAAATATAAAGGGATTATCTCTCTAGTTTCAGGTTTCCTGGTAAAGTGTGTAATAGGACTAACCGCAGTCAAATTGGGAAGTAGATAAACTTTATCTCTGATTCTGTCTCCTGCCCCTGACGCCATCTTGCTTTGTGACACCCAAAGCCAGGGAAGACTTAAACACAACCTCATTCATCAACTCTCTCCTTTTTTCTCTGCTAAACCTCTGTCAAGCTTTCTGTATCCCCTGGATATTGTGCTCTCAACTAAATGACAGTAAATGCTAAATAAGCAATTCGGATAAATGACTTTCTTAAAAGCTTTTTACTAATACATTGTCTTTGACACTTAGAGGTTTATTATGCTTTACCACTGGTTAAATACTAATTTCAACAAAATCCTTCATTGACTGGCTTTTACTAGGGGGTGGCATTTGGAGGTAGATGGCCCCTTACTCAGTTTATCCTTTCAGAAACTGAACACTTCTTAGAAATCCCTTCTGTTGAGTTTACAACGCTGCAGTTTTTCTGCTCTAGTTATTTTATTATAAGCCAGGGATCTATTATGTGAGCATTCCTAGAACTCTTATAAATTTCTTCCCTCTCCTTCCATGTATGTGTGCACACCTTTAAAAATAATAAGAAAACAAAGCAGCTCTGATCAGTAACAGCACTGCAATGTACAATTTCATCCCTTGTATATCACTTCAGGATTATAATTAAATCGTTAAAATGCATTGCTAATCTGTAAATCTGTTCTCATTAGCATAAGTGTGCTCCATAATTACTAAACACTCAGTGAATGCTTGTGACTTTAACAGGCTTTTGGACTAGTAAGCCTGTGTGAATGCCACTCTACACATGGTAGCCTAGGAGCTTCTGGAAGAGCTTTCTCCAATTTTGTTCTGCATATCAGGCCAGAGGCATTGGTTTTACTTTTTTGGAATAGGTAATAAGTTCATAGAGGTCACTATCAGACCTCCAGCAAGCTCTGTTAACCAGTTTTGTTTTTGTTTTTGCTTTATGTAGCTAATCTGAGACAGTCTAGCTCTATCTTTTGAAATAAAGTAGAAAATAAAGAGTTATTGATAGGATCAGTCTGTTGGAGTCTTTCTGAGAAAATTATGAGAAGAGAATCTAGTAAGTTAGCAACTTCATTTGCCTAAATGTCCTTGAAACATTTTCTTACCCAACTATTTTTGAGATGCTGCAGTTACTACCTCACTGCATCGAGGGTGGATTTTTTTCTTGTTTTAATTCATTAACTTTCAGCTTATCATTGTTGTTCTAGGATGTGTCTATACTTAAGCATCAGGGATTTTTTTTTACCATGTACTGATCAGTTCCTCTGCCAAGTAGATGACCACATTCTCACCAAGCTAGCCGTGGCTCATTCCTCCCCTGTGTTACTCTGCCCTGCACATCCCTTTATGGAGCCATCATACCTCTTCCCCTACCACAGGATTTGATTATAGATGCCTACTCCCCTCTACCATGGGGCCACAGTCTGCCAGCCTCCCCAGCCATGATCACAAAGCTGAAAGTAAATGTTTGTGTTGGAAAGAAAACTTTCTCCCTTTCTACTACTTGTCATCTCCTAGAGAGGTAATTTTCTGTCTTCTCTCTAGCCCCATGATCTGACAGTGCACATCTGGAGGGTTTGCGGGGGGGAGTTCCCCCATTAATTGAAAATAACTCACCCACCTTCTCCCCCAAGGTTATTAGATGAGTGGGGTGAGATTTGAAAACTTGTTTATTTTCTTTCAAAATTCTCCAATAGTTGGGAAATCCTCTTTCTCTTTTTCCACCAACCTTTTCAAAGAGAAAAAATAAAGCAGAGATGATAAATGTTCTTTTAGAGTTATGAGATGCTAAATACAACTTCTAAATCTAGAAGCAAGAAGTCTTCCTGATGTGCTTCCTCCTTTTTTGTATCTAATGAACTCCCTCTAACGTTGTTCTTATAGGATCTTCAGGGCCCATATACAACTTAGATTTGCACTGTCCTCCAAAGATGTGATCCTTTCCTACAGCCTTCATTTCTGAAGGGCCTGGGCCTGGATGTGTGACTATCATCATATTTTTTAATTATTAATTTAGAAGGTGGGGGTGGATCCTCCCTGGCACTTTCCTCCTTCCCTTCTCTTCCCTTCATTCAGAATGCAAGTAGTTGCTCTGTGCTTATTGTTTCAGAAGAGGCATGTGGCAGAGTAGAAAACAACTAGCTGGCTTTTAAGTTCCCAAACCTGAAGACCTTAGGAGAAGAGGATTCTCTGGTAAAGATAAAATGTCAAAGCCCCACCTATGAAGGAAGACGTTATCCCACAGCTGGAGGAATTCAGTAGGGTTAAAAAATATTTGAAAATGTTAAGTTCTAATATTACTAGAAATTATATAATAGGAGTCAGAATTGGTTCATTCAGCCAGAAATCATGTACATGAATCTTGTACAATAGTATACGGAACAGAACCTTGTAAACCGAGCATTTGTCATTTTCTATCATCTTTAGGTAGACAGATATATGAACCCTCTCCCACTCCTTAGTTCCTATCTCCACCATGCAGAGGACTAGTAGAGACCTTCACTTTCTAAAGCTTAAGAATTATCAACGACTAAAAGTCAAGGCCTTCAAATTGAAAGCAAATAATTGAATGAAACTATCAGACAAATTTTTATTTAACCACACAGAATGAGGAGCTAAGAGTGATTTAAGAAGATATATAATTGTACCTTCTTAGTGGGATGCAGCTAAGATCTAAAAGAACTATAATGAAAATCTTGAACTTTATTCCATAGCTTTATTGTTTAATACGTATTGTTTTGGAACTCTTTTTGTTTTATTAGACTAAACAATTATATTTATTGTATTAGGAATCAAAAATTTAGGAAGGAATTCTTTACCTTTATAAAAGAATTGGAAATACTAATATGAAACTAGAAAAAACACAAATCTTTTCTAGCTCCGTTCATTGAAATGACCTAAAAGCAATGAAACCCCCACAGTGCCCCCTAGTGCTCAGATTCTGGTCTCTGATACTATTTTTCCACTAAAAAGAACCACAGCTCCTTGGAAAAATGAGTGATTCCATGTCTGGTGCAGAAAGGTATAAAACAAGCCTGGAAAATCTTGTGCCAGAAAGCAATAAAGCTTTTGATGATTAATGGATAATGTGAGGAAGACATAAGAACAATTTTTTTTTAATTTTAGAGAGAGAGAGAGAGAGAGTGCTGGCAGAGGGAAAGGAAGAGAGTCTCAAGCCGACTCCATGCTGAGCATGGAGCCTGAGGCTGGGCTCAATCTCACGACTCTGAGATCATGACCTGAGCTGAAACCAAGAGCTGGATGCTCAACCAACTGAACCACCCAGGTGCCCCAAGGAGCAAATTTAAAAAAGATTTCCGCGGCCAAAGTTGTAACAATTTTGTATGTCAATCATACCTCAATAAAGTGATTTTTTAAAAAGAGAAAATATAATGAATGTAGTTGATTAAATATCTGAGAAGCCATATTTCTATAATGATACACAAAGAGAAAATATAACAGGTGATTTTAAAAGAAGGTGAATAGGATAGAATGTATTTCTATGGAGTATTATTTCTCAGTCATGAGGCATTATTGATTATTGTATCAATGGAGAATATAGAAATTAAAATAGTAAATACATCATTTGGAGGGCAATTTCTGACTCCAGGGGGATATCAGAATGGCTCCTAGTCTGTGGTCTCAAATCAGACAAAGCTAAGTGAAATACCTAGAACTCAATTGGGTATAAATTTAAGTACTATTAAGATTTATATGGTTTTAGGAATATGAATGAATGTGAAAAGTATTAACATATCTCGGGATCCCATCAATTTCCAAGTTCTTTAGAGTGAGAAGAAATACATTAATAAAAGGTTTTATTGATTGGAATGGAAGCTGTAGACCTTATGAAATAATGTATAAAATGTTAATCTGGGAAAGTAGGCTAAGTAGCTGATCACTCACATCTTAAGGTTTTGGATTACTCAAAGAACAACCATAAATAGGGTTCAAGATACCCTATCAGGGTCACGAATGAGAATCCAGTCAGCCTTCAGGCCTAAATCTCTGGTAGTAAATATCCTTATTTAGTTGGTATGGTAATTCTTCTTTATGTGGAATGATTTAGAATTAGATATAGAGATATTTAAAAGAGATAAAAGAGATATTTAAAAGAGATAAAAGAGATAACCCATTGTACTTATATTTTTTTTAAGATTTTTTTTAATTTATTTATTTGACAAAGAGAGATCACAAGTAGGCATAGAGGCAGGCAGAGAGAGAGAGGAGGAAGCAGGCTGAGCAGGGGACCCCCCCTCCCCCGACACTGGGCTTGATCCCAGGACCCTGGGATCATGACCTGAGCCAAAGGCAGAGGCTTTAACCACTGAGCCACTCAGGTGCCCGTGGGCACAATAATTCTTAATAACTCTGAATATATTACTGATTTCCTGCCACTTTACAAGAAATTTCATGTTGTCGGAGGAAAAAAAGAAAAACATATAAGAAAGTTGCTCTACATAGATGACCCAAGTGATTGAGGGATGTAATACCTTTTTTTTAAAGATTTTATTTATTTATTTGACACAGAGAGATCAGATCACAAGTAGGCATAGAGGCAGGCAGAGAGAGAAGAGGAAGCAGGCTCCCCACTGAGCAGAGAACCCGATGCGGGCCTCGATCCTAGGACCCTGAGATCATGACCTGAGCCAAAGGCAGAGGCCCCAACCCACTGAGCCACCCAGGCGCCCTGTAGTTATATTTTTGTGTTGAGAAGAAAGGTGTACATATTTTATATTTTATGTATTTGTGATACATGAAAGAATCTGCCCTATCCATGACAGCCTTATAAATCTAATTCAAAAAATGTATAATTAATTTGGAGTTAGGATTTCAAAATGAAATCTTGGGTTTTTTTCCCAGTATTGAAACATTTAAGACTCTTAAGGCTTGTCATGAATTTATTTAATTTTTAAGAAATTTTTAGTTTCTAGGCAGATTTGTTTGGTAGATAAGACAGTTAAAATACTAAAAGGGCCATGCTCAAAGTGATATAGCTGTTAAAACTGCTTCCCACACAGACACACACACTGTCAGCTCATAGCAGAAGCCCCTCTCTTCTTTACCCAGGTCCTACCTGTCCCCTTAACATGATGGGGCCTCACTAAGAGAAAGCCGGCTTGGCCAGCAATTGACCTCCTCTAGACCCTATTCACTAAACACTGACCAGGATTCTATGGCTTCTAAGTACTCCCCACCCCATCCTTGATGGGATATACTCAGCATATCCTTTAAAGCACACATGGATGAATGCAGGAGTATATAATGGAATAAATTTTAAATGCTGAAAATATTCTGTGATTTTCCAACATAGCATCTTCTCAGTGTACACATGCTCTTCTCTTTGTACTAATTATAATGCAAGGAAGCTGCTACAAATGTGATATAGGACACAGCTAGTTTGGAGGACTTTCGTTTACCCACAAATTGATCTTATTGACTATTTCCAGGAAGTGGGATACTCCCATTTCTTAGTTGTCATGTACCTTTCTTTCTGGATGGCCCACGGCTTTCCTCTGCAATAAGGATAATGCTACTACCATTGTTTTAAAAAATGCTCCAGGATACATTTTTTTCCTGTAGAATTTCTCTTAACATGAACTCAATTTTTGTTTTATGGGACAAAATTTCCAACATGCCCTTAAAGCTATAAAAAATCAAATTTCAGGGGCACCTGGGTGGCTCAGTCAGTTTAGCATCCGATTCTTGATTTCAGCTGATAGCAGGATCTCAGGGTTGTGAAATCAAGCCTCACATCAGGGTCCACACTGGACGTGAAGTCTGCTTAAGATTCTTTTTCTCCCTCTCTTTCCTTCCCTCTAAAAAAGAAATCAGATTTCAAACACATATTCTTTACCACCTTCAAAGCTCTGGCAAAGTAAAAGCAAAACAAAATCTGTGACATTAAGCAAGGACTAAGTACATTTTGGATTGAAAGCAGGCCTTCAGTGGCCCAAGGCCCTTCAAATTATGATGAATTTGTGAGCTGCAAGTCACAACTTAGCATAGATACAGTTGTCCTCCAGCTAGTAGTCCAGCACTTTCCTTCAAATGTTGAAGGATACATTGCAGTCTTATAGGCAAAGATAAATGTCTACATTTCCTTTCAGAACATATGCAGGTTGCCAGACCAACACTAGATTCCCTACCAAGATTTGCTAATGAGGAGGACTAGGTTTATGCAAAGAAATTCCAGAGAGGAAACCACCTCAAACTCAGAGGTGCCAGGTCCTAGGAAGTTCACTAGATCCACCCTGTCTAAGTTCAGGCTGCTATAACAGAACACCATAGGCTAAGTAGCTTAAACAACAAACATTTATTTCTTATAATTCTGAAGGCTAGAAAGTCTAAGATCAAGGGGTACTGGCAGATTCAGTGTCTGTTTAAGGGCCTGCTTCCTAGTTCATAGATGGCTATCTTCTCATTGTGTCCTTACATGGTGGAAAGAGGCAAGGGACCTTTGGGGATCTCTTTTATAAAGATACTAATCCCTTGTGGGGGCACCAACCTCATGGCCTAATCACCTTCCAAAGAGCCAATCTCAAATCTGTGTGTGTGTGTGTGTGTGTACACATATACGTATATATGTATACATATATATCTGTGTATATACGTATTTGTACATGTGTGTGTATACACATATATCTCCTGGGGGTTAGGTTCCAACATAAGAATTTTAGGGAAGACATATTCAGTCTATAGCACCCCTACATAGCTGTGTGGACTCAAGATCACCCTATAGAAACATACATCTAATTGCAAGTCTGCTCCACCTGTGAACCAGAGTGCTAAGGACTCAAGCCACAAGCCCCTGAAAACAGGGCAAACCTAAGTCCTCTACAAAACAAACACAACTTAAGATCTCAAACCCTAGATGGGAAATGCTAGGTTTCCAAAGCTCATGGCATATTTAGTCTAGGAGGGGAATGGGGTCATTCTTGGCATCCATGACTCATAGACGGGAAGACCACAATGAAGTCTCAAAGAAGTGCAAGGACAGATAACCTCGAGACTAACTGTATGAACTGGGAAACAACAGAGCTAATTAATACCAACCAGAGTCTTCTTAACCATATTCACCTTGCTTACCACTGTAGTTTGCCATCATCCACCAAAAAAGGGCTTCCTTTCCTGCCTCTCACCTTGTCCATCTCCCTGGAGTGTCTCTTATGGTGATGGTGAAGAAGTATAATCCTTAGCAAAGCATATTCATAGACAAGTTAATGCATAGGTAAAACTGTGTGGACTCACAATCCAAAGAGGACAAAAATATGAGAAAGAAATTAGCTCCTCCATTAAAAGACACTGTCCCATGTCAGTAATTAGGAGAAAAAGTACCAGCATAATGATAGATCTCTAATATTACACCAGACTAACCCAGTGACATCCCCCTTTCAAGTGATGTTATCAGCACTTTTTTTAAGTAGGCCTTTGGAAGTTTGATAACTTAGGACATCCTGCTGAATGTCCCTAGGTCTCACTACCTCCATCTGAGGATCATAAGGATCCTCATCCCCTGCTATCACAAGACAAGACAACTCTTGGGAAGGGATCTTAGATTGTACTCTTATATAAGACACCCTGAGATTTGCTGTAAGGATCAAGAGTGTTGTGGGTCTCAGCCTCTGGTAAGTGAGTACTTCTCTACTCCCCTCCTGAAATATACTTCTTATAAACAGAAAAGATTTCATTAAAAATTCTGAATCTGTACTCTCTTTTTCTGTAACAACTTAAAGAAAATTAAGAAAGCTACATTTCATGCACACCTGAGTTTGGGAGATTCGTTGCTGCTGTAGGTGCACATGAACAGAATTTCTAAAGATGGGAGTGTGGAGTAATTCCTACTGGCAGCTTCTATGGGAACCAGGCTACTGGTCTAGAGAAAAAGTGAGAAGGGAAAACCAAGACAGGAACCTGAAGGTGTCTGAAAACACAGATACACAAAGAGCAAGGCATGGTGCCGCAGTGAGAAAGTAGGAGGGGCCTTCGTTCCCTGAGTTAATGAATGCAATACATTTTTAGATGCTTTCTGCAGACCTTGGCAGGGAAGGCTTGAGGCTTAGGGATGCTTTGGGCATACTTTTCAGATATTTGTTTAACATTAATTTAAGTGGGGGTAGGGTAAAACTGATATCTTATTACTAAAAACTGAGTCATTTATTAATTTATTCCCACTGGCCAAAGCTATTTTAGCAGCATGCTTTCTGTTTTATTCTTGCTCTCTATTTTTCTTTTGCAAATTTCTGAACCAAGCAATTTCTTGAGAGTCATATGAAAAGTTTTAAAGTTTAGTTAATAAATCTTTTATTGCCATTATCAGCACTATGACATGCTTGATTAGATGTCAGAATTTCAGCTATGACTGTAAAGTGAGTGTGTGGTGGTGCTGTTTTTTTTTTTAATTTTTACTCAAGGATGTTGCCTATTTTGGAAGGAGCAGAACAAATTTGCATGTCACTAGTTATTCGAAATTGTGTATGGAAACCTGAATAAACTAGCACTATATTGCTGGTTTATTCCAGTAATATTTTAGGGCCCACCAAAACTGGGAAGCTGTGGCTTCCAGCTGGCTGCCTTTTAATTGGCCACCTGGCCTGAGTGAGGGGTAAGAAAGCCCTGTGGGCTTACTGGTACTGCTCAAGAGCAGACACTTCATCTCCCAGACTGGCCTACTGGACAAAAACTAAATGTTGCAGTCCATTTCTTCAGTAGAAGGCAGGTTTCCATGACTTCCCCTCGGACTTGTGCCTCTCCCAGTGGCCCAGATGGTGGAATTGACCATGGCATTCCCATACACCCAGGACCTTCTTCAGGTGGCATTCTGGCCCCAGGTACTAACAGTGGTGCTTTGTGATGAAGGGAGATGGAGTCATTCAGGTAAGGGGTTGGAGGGCAGGCTTGCCATGGACCAGGTATGGAAGAGGGATATAAGGCAGTAGATATGCAAAGAGGAAGCAGTCTGCAATAGAAAGGAAGCACTATTTCTGTCCAAAGGCAAATTCATTCAGCCAAACCAATTTACTCTAGACACACAGACATTAATGCTCACCTATCCTCATCACAATGCCACTTGGGTATTTGGGTGTTCTCAGCAGGGAGGGGTCAAGAGCAGAAGCTGCCACTTAGTCTCTACTCCCACTCCCCTCCTTAGTGATGACATTGTCTGAATCTCCCACCCACTCACTTCTTTCACAGCCTAGAAATGCTCTCAAATCTCTGGGGGAAATGAAAATCAGATCACTCTTTTGAAAAGTTAAGGAGTCTTGTACAAAGGCCAGGAAATGGGGAATTAATGCTAGATGGTTAAATGAACTGTTAAAACAAATCAGGCATTGGGCTTATTATCTGCCTAGCCCAAAAACAGAATAGTTGGGGATAGGAAAAATATACATATGAAACACAAAATGAAACAAGGCAATATGCTAGAGACCATGAGGTACTCACTCATAGTTAATTTTATCTGACGAATCCCCAAGTGAAATAAAGAGGAGAAAAGTCTAGATTGGGAAGGGAGAGTGACTTGTACCCTTAGTCCAGTGGTTCTCAACCAGGAATGATGTGTCCCCTGGGGACATTTGGCAATTTCTGGAGACATTTTTGGTTGTCACAGCTGGAGGGTGCCTCTGGCATCCAGTGAGTGGAGGCTGGTGGGTTGCTGAACACCATACAATGCACCGGACAGCTCCCACAACAAATAATCATTCAGCATAAAATGTCAAGAATGTTGAGGTTAAGAAACCCTGCCTTAGAGCAGTGGTTCTCAATTTTTAGTCTGCATCAGAATCCCCCGAAGGACTTGTTAAAACACAAACTGCTAGGACCCACCCCCAGAGTTTCCAATTCAGTAGTTCAGGGTGGAGTCTGAGAATCTGCTTTTCTAACAAGTTCTCAGGGGATTCTAAGGCTTCTGGTCTAGGGACCACAGTTTTAAGAGCCCTTGCCCTAGTTCTCAACTCTAATTGCCCTTTCAAATATCCACCTGCTTGAGAATGTGCTAGTCAGATACTATCAGTGCTCACAAAAGGAGGAAACAAGAGGCTCCCCTTTAAGCAAAGAGACTTCCCAGAGACTTAATTAAAGTTTGGGAAAGTATCCCAGGAGGCAGGGGTGGGAGGGAGGTCAATAAAATTGATCTGAATAAATTCTTTGCACATACAAAATAAAACTCACGTGCACAAAAAGAAATTTGATCAATAAATTAGTAAATTCAGAGTGAGGAGGGAGTAATTAACCGGCCCATTTAAAGTGCGGAATACATTAAATACAGAATGAGTGCCTCCACTGGGACCACTGAAGCAGGAAACACCAATGCATTTGAGAGGCCTGGAAGATTAGAAACATATTTCAACAAGGAGAAAACAGGAGAGAGAAGGGAAAGCCCACAATAATGAAGATGCCAAGGTGGGTGGGGGTACGTATCAGGGCCTTTGGAGCCTTGGATTTTCAAATCCTATGAAAAGTTTAACAAAATTGTACCTGTACTGTGCTCTTGTGTATCTCCCAGGCACAGGAAACTTTTAAGTAATCTGCTGAGAGAGCTAGGGAGGCCATACATGGTCCTGAGCAGTTAATATGTCAAGTCCCTTTATATTGGAGTAAACAAAATGTTTATCCCAAGTCTGGTGAAGCAGAGGCAGAGCTCACTGATCCAGAACAACCCCAGAATGACCTTGGATACTTTGGCAGTCTCTAAGATCCCCTGCCAGGAAAACTGAGGCCAATGCAGTCTCCATTGCCAGTTCAAGGCACTTGATTGATGGAAGTCATGTTCTGGAGAAATTTACTATTAAGGACAATTAAAAGGCTGTCCTACCTCATATAGACACCCACATACTGAATATATTCTCCCCAAGAGGTGAAGCATGAAGGAAAATAAATGTATGACTAATGGCAGAGCCATAAAAATATATATTGCTGCTAAGATGACCCAGGATATAACTAACCTTCAAGTTAAATGTATAGTAGGCTCTCAAAAAATGTCAGGTTGACTTCAGAGTCCAGGTCCCCACTTCACCCCCAAGTGAGTCCCCTGGAATCTCTGTTGACAGTGGAAATATAAACTGGATCAGCCATGAAAATGAATCATTGTGATAATTCCTTTAGACCTGGTGGAGAACCAGACCTTGGCCAAGAACTGCATCAGCAAGAAGCAGACCTCTTTGGCTTCTCTGCCTCCTTATCATACCTCTGAGACCTCTCTGAAACATAAGTAATAGCTTATTTTTCTCTAAGGGAACTCAGTCTAACTCTGTGAATTTCACTCCAGGTTAGTGAAGGGCTGGGAAGTAATTTTTGCTTTCCATGGAGCCCTGGTCCCCTGAGACCATTAAGAAGACTCTTTCCGAGCCTGGGGAGCCAAACTCTGGAACAGGAAAGGGGTGCCTGGGTGGCTCAGTCAGTTAAGCATCTGCCTTGGGCTCAGGTCATGATTTCCAGGTCCTGGGATCAAGCCCTGCATTGGGCCCCCTGCTCAGTGGGGAGTCTGTTTCTCCTTCTCCCTCTGCCCTTCCTCCTTGCTTGTGTGCATGCTCTCTCTAATAAATAAATAAAATCTTAAAAAAAAACCCTCTGGTATAGGGAAGGAGTTCAGAATTCAGTTCAGAAGACCTTGGGGAGTGTCTCTGAGCCAATTTTCCTCACAGGAGCATTGGGGCCCAGGACTTAGCCTTTAGTGGAGTGGGAGGAAGGTTGCTATGGTTAAAGCTACTTCTGGTTTTTAATTTCCCTCTGCTGTTTTCCATCAGGCCTTCCTCATTAGCTGGATGGGAAGGTTTGCAGAGCCAAACCAGCAGCTGATTCCCTCAGGCCATGTTTTAGTTCTAGTGTTTCCCCAGGTTTGGGGCATAAAAGTGTCTCCCAGTGTGAAGTGACTTGCCACACATTGGGCTGGCACCTGTCTGTGAAGAGAGACAGCTGAAACCACTTTCCCAGAGCAACCCTGAAGCAGTCAAGTCAGTGCCACCTTTAGCACTCCTTCTTCCTAGTCAGACACAGATTCCGCTGCAGAGTCTGGATTTGAATTCTTAGTCTAGTGAGCCCTTCCAACCTGCTGGTCAAGCTTTTGCTGTCACCACGGGTGGCTTACATAGTACTCTAAGTATGAGGTCAGTTAAAACGCATGAAGCTGCAAACTTCCAGACTCTAAGAGGGAGAAGGCAGCTTGCAGGTCATGCTGGCTACACTTTCTTTGGACTGCAACATCCCAGACAGAGGCATACCACCTTTAACACCCCTACTCGGAGGAAGCTCAGCATGCCATGAGGCAGCAGCCCTTCTACTGATGAACAGCTCTAATGGTTAAAAGGCCATCCTTTTCCCCCAACCCCCATCTGCTTTCCTATATTTCCTGTGGAGCTACATGGAATACATCTGCTGATCCTGCCATCTGATGCTATTTCCATTTGTGCACTGTGTCTTTCCAACTATACCAGATGGTTTGCGAGGGCATGGAGCATGTCTCCTGCTCCTTAGGCATCCTCATTGTGTTGCTGGCTGGCTCCAAGGCTACCAGCTAGTGTTCTTAGCTGTGCTCTGAGTTTGTTCACTTCTGGTTACTATCCCTTCCCACACACCCTCTTCCCCTCCTCAAGCCTGAATTATGTTCACTCCAACTTCAGCCCTCTACTCATACCAGGGCCACTTTTGAGAGATAATGTAAACTTCATGACCATCTTTAGGAAATGTCCAGAGTAAAGAAAATGATCACCTTGAACTCCAGCCACATCATTTCTCCAACATACACATGTACACACACCACTATCATCACCAACACTCTTTTTCTTAAGAGAATGTGAGCACACATCACTCGGCATCAGGGAAATACAAATCAAAACCACAGTGAGATACCACTTCATTCCAGTCAGAATGGCTAAAATCAACAAGTCAGGAAACGACAGATGTTGGCGAGGATGCGGAGAAAGGGGAACCCTCCTACGCTGTTGGTGGGAATGCAAGCTGGTGCAGCCACTCTGGAAAACAGTATGGAGATTCCTCAAAAAGTTGAAAATGGAGCTACCCTACGACCCAGCAATCGCACTACTGGGTATTTATCCTAAAGACACAAAGGTAGTGTTCCTCAGGGGCACGTGCACCCGAATGTTTATAGCAGCAATGTCCACAATAGCCAAACTATGGAAAGAACCTAGATGTCCATCAACAGATGAATGGATAAAGAAGATGTGGTATATATATACAATGGAATATTATGCAGCTATCAAAAGAAACGAAATCTTGCCATTTGCAATGACGTGGATGGAACTAGAGGGTATTATGCTGAGTGAAATAAGTCAATCAGAGAAAGACAAAATTATCATATGATCTCTCTGATATGAGGAACTTTAGGGGTAGGGCAGGGGGTCATGTGGGGTAGGGAGGGAAAAATAATGAAACAAGATAGGACCGGGAAGGAGACAAACCATAAGAGACTCTTAATCTCACAAAAGAAACTGAGAGTTACTGGGGGGTGGGAGGGTAGGGATAGGGTGGATGGGTTATGGACATTGGGGAGGGTTTGTGCTGTGGTGAGTGCTGTGAAAGGTGTAAGCCTGATGATTCACAGACCTGGACCCCTGGGGCAAATAATAAAAAATAAAAATAAAATTAAAAAAGGGTCCCTAAAAAAAAAGAGAGAATGTGAGCACAAATAAGCTTTAAAGGTAATCTTGAAGGGGAAAAAAAAGTCAAAATGCAATATACAACCTGAGGAAGATGAGTGAAATGGAGAAAACAAGAGTATTTCATACTCCTTGCCTCAGGGCATTATCAGCACAACAGCCAACTGCATCTCTCTGAACCATTTATATGGTTCAGCCAGTCTGCACATGCAGTGACACAGATCCCACCTCTAAAAGGCCAACTGACTATACCAGGGCATTGCAGCGCTGACCTCCTGGGATGTCCTTTTGCATTTTCTCCCCATTAATCCAACTCCTACCACCCTTGAAGACCCTTGTCCAATCTGAAAACTCCCAGGATGTGTGTCCTCTCAATTCCTGAGCTCCTATTATGTGTCTCTATGCCAACACCTACCATTTGAAGGAATATTCCATTTTCTTTCTTCTCTAATTGTTAAACATGTGTACATTTTGTCTTTCTGTAGACTGTAGTCTCCTCCAAAGCAGGGACTGTGATGGTGATACTTCTGCATTTATCAAAAGGCTTGGTACATACAGCTGGGGCTTAAATAAATGCTTTAGAAATATCTAGAAAAGAAGGCTACCAGTGAGTAAGGTAAATAGATTAACCTAAGATTCCTACATAATCAAGACATTGAGTACCTGCTAAGTATAAAGTGCCCATCCATTTTAGTGTGATAGAACCCCATTGGCAAAAGATGCCCAAATCCTCTCTTCCTGCAAACCCAGAACACACAATCCATTCTTTACACCGAAAATTCTGCCTGATCACATCCTGGTGACCCCTTGTCAGTATGGCTTCTGTGATCTGTGTCTCCACACATGGGGATGGGTTTGCCTGGCCATCCACAATCTCATACTTGGGACACCATATTTGTGAAATGACACAGTATTTATGAAAATTGGGGGACATGCTCGACTTCAACAGCAAACCTTGTGAGGTTCTGGTGAAAAAAAAATCAGCCTAGTGTCTAAAGGCCTTCTTAAAGTAAGCAAGGAAATGAGCCCAGTGTGTAAGGTTGCTGGGATATATGGTTGGCTTGGTAGTATAACAATTCCTGAGGAGACTTCATCAAGTGCTAAAAGCATCTGCGCATACAGAATGTGGCTCCTGAGGACATAGAGTGTGTGAGGCAGACAACCATATGAATATGCCTCAGGGCCTTCTGTATACCCTCTACCTGGACTGGTCTTCATCTGCCACCTCATCCCTAGCTCTTTCTTGGTTTTTGAGGTGTCCTCCAAGAGACCTATCTAAAGAAGCTCCCCCACGAAAACTTTTTTTTTACCTCGGCTTTCATTCATAGCAGTTCTCATGATTTGTCATTTTATTTTTTTTTATTTTTTTTAAAGATTTTATTTATTAATTTGACACAGAGAGAGATTACAAGTAGGCAGAGAGGCAGGGGGAGAGAGAGGAGAGAGGAGGAAGCAGGCTCCCTGCCGAGCAGAGAGCCCGATGCGGGCCTCGATCCCAGGACCCTGAGATCATGACCTGAGCCGAAGGCAGCGGCTTTAACCCACTGAGCCACCCAGGCGCCCTGATTTGTCATTTTAAAATATATTCATTCACTTATATTTTGTCTATGTCTCTATATACTTTTATTCTCTATATACTTAGAATATAATAAGCTCCAAATAAAACATGGCTATGTCTGTTTCACTCCTAACTGTAGCCCCGCAGGACAATTAGTAGTCAAACTATTGAGTTAAGTGTGGCAGAGCAAAAATCACAAGGAATTTCAAGGGAGGTAGGTTCCAATCTCAGCTTAGCCATTTACTAGCTGTGTGGTATCAGACAAATTATTTAACCTTTTGGACCCTTGGTTTCCTTGGTTTCCACATTTTTTATATGAAATAATAATATCACCTACCTCACAATACTATTTGGAGGGAAAAAAACAAAATATGAATGAGAAAGTACTTGATGAAACATCTTGTACAAATCTGAATTATTTTAGTATTATGTGAGGCATCCAAAACAGTACCTCTGTTTTCTCTTTAGGATGCCTACCACAGGTACCTCAAACCCAACCATCAGTCTCAGGCTGAGGGGTGATGGGAGGAGAACCTTGAACTGCCTAAAGCTTGGAAGACTTTTAGAGAGTGCAGGCCAGGGGACAAGGCACCTGTAGCAGGGGCCCTGTTTGAACCAGGCCACTGAGTTGTTAGGGAGAGAGAAACCACAGTAAGGAAGGTGGAAGTGTCAGCTGCAAACTTTCTCTCCTTGGCCTGTGTGTATCTCAGGGTCACTTGACTTTACATAATCCTTGTGTGTGCACTGAAGAGAGGAGAGGGAAGCCAGGGAAGCCAGAGAGCAGGAAATGGACACCAAGGGAGCTGTACTTAATCATAATAACCATTAGTATTGACTTTGGTGCCATCTTAAAGGAGCCATTTGTTATAAGAACCAATAGTCAAAACCCCAAGTCAGCCATGCTTTGTCTTATGTGCTCTGAAAGTAATGATATTTTGCTGTTCATTTGTTTTAATTTTCTAAATTCAAATGCAATTTGAAATCAATTCAAAAATTGATTCTCTCTTCTAAACAAAGAGATCTTAAAAAGAGAAAGGAAGGAATTAAAAAGGAAGAAGAGACAGACTGGGCTTTTCAGTGAATCACATAATAATACCCCAAAAGCAGGAACCCAAGGCAGTAATTATTCCCCTAACTGAGAAGCATGAAAGGAAAATGGGTGCAAATTATGACTACATGAACAATATATAAAAGCTCTCCAGAGCAGAGGCCAGCAAATCACTTACCTACAGCTTCAACAATGACATATAAAGCTAGAAGAAACACAGTTACGGTCAATTGGCTCCTGGTTTTTAAACTATCACCTCATTTTAATCACCTCCCCATGCCATTCTGCATCTCCAGCTTGCTAACTGGCTAGCTAAATTACAGTTGTTTGCTCTTTTTCAACCAGCTCAAAAACAAAGTGGGAACAGTTGAGTGATCTTACAGTTAAGACAGTTTGGAAAAGGTCAGCAGATTATTTTCCAGCCATACCTTGTGAGGATATCTGCACCCTGATATGATCACCACAGTCCAGGGTCTGGCATTCCACAAGACTTTGGTTCTGTCAATTTCCCCAGCTTCTGAGGACCGGTTCAGACTAGCCAAATTCACACTAAACTGACTGATAACAAGGACCTCCAAGTTCTTAATAGATGATGGTGGGATGGACCTATCCAATAACCAGAATACTCTGGCCCACTATTCTGGTCTCCGGGAAAGAAACTGAATTCCTTAAACACCTCTAAAGAAGATAAAATAAGCAATAACTACATTAATTTAAATCTAGGTTCACAGCTTCATGTAATAATGCTTTGGGCCTTGATTTTATGATCTGTATAAAAAAAGAAAAATATTTATCACTTGGCATTGTTTTTGTGATTTTTGAAAATAGTTTGTAAAAGGGAAGACATGATACAAATGGAAGTGGTTATTTTTGTCAGTAAGAAGGCAGTTTAGTGCACAAAGAATTTGAGAAAGGGGAACTGGAGAGTTCTGTAGGCAGTTTTAGTCCCCCTCTGGTAGAACCCAAAACATTCTACACTACACTAAGAGACTGCTTTTCTAAGGACTCAAAGCCACAACACATAGTCTTTGTCACTTGGACACATGGAGAAATCACAGATCTCTAACTCACCTATTTTAAAATTTCCTCAGACAGGAAAAGCTTCCATCATTGTGACATCTCCTGAAGCACCGGCTGAAATTAGTGATACTGCAGGGTATCTCCCATGAATTCCCTTTAAAATGGATGCCTTCTGGAGACATTTCCTTGTCTGCCATTTGTCTACTATGGCCCACGAAGCCCTGAGTGACCCAGACTCTGCAAGCTTCTCCAACTTTATTTCATATAGTCACACTCTATCCAGTCACTATACTCCATCCACACAGACCTTTATATTCTTTAAACCTGCCAACTCATTCCCAGCTTGGAGTCTTTGTACCTGCTGTTGCTTCTTGTCTGGGGACCTCCTTATCCCCTATCTTTGTCTGGCTGAGTTTTTCCCGTTGCTCAGCTTTCATCTCAAATATCACCTCCTCTGACAACCTTTCTACTAAGGTTGCCACTCCCTCAGCCACTCCCTCTCCCATTACCATGTTTTATTTTCTACATGGGGCTTACCTGACATTCTATTAATTTTCCCTTTATTATCTGATTCTCCCACCACAAGAGACAAGACAGAGAACCAGAATAGGTGAGTTTAAAGAACTGCAAGTCAGAACACTGAAAAGGCTGTGGGGAGAGACAAATAGTGAAGGCGAGGAAAGAAATGCCTTGTCTTGGGCATATGTATGAACAGACTGTGTCTATTTAAATCAGCTGGGGTTAACATACATGGAGTACATACTATGCACCAGCCCCTTTGCATATATTATTCCCTGCTTCATATCTCCTTGGAGGGAGGGACTATTGCCCCATTGCTTAGGACGAAACAGTATTAGAATCCCACATTCACTCCTCTCCCCTGTAGGAAGAGCAAAGATTAATTGGGGAATATTAACTGGAAAGTATAGTGTCACTTCACTGAAATAATTATGTGGGCCTCTTTTCTCTGTAGCACTTTCTCAGTTTCTAGTCTCCCATTCTGTAAGTCCACCTATGTGGGCAACAAAGAAAAAAGAAAAGATAAAAAAGAAAAAAAGGGGAAGGTAATAGAAGGAAGGGAGAGAGGAAGGGAAGCGAGGGAGGGAGGAAGGAAGGAAGGGAGGGAGGGAAGGAAGGAAGAAAGGAAGGAGGGAAGGAAGGAAGGAGGGAAGGAAGGAAGGAAGGAGGGAAGGAAGGAAGGAAGGAAGGAAGGAAAAGGGAGGGAGGAAGGAAGAGGGAAGGAGAGAGAGAAAGGGAGGAAGAGAGAGACGAGAGGGAGGGAGGGAAAGAGAGGGAAAGAAAGAAAGAAAGAAAGAAAGAAAGAAAGAAAGAAAGAAAGAAAGAAAGAAAGAAAGAAAGAAAAGAAAGAAAGAAAGAAAAGAAAGAAAGAAAGAAAGAAAAAGAGAAAGAGAGGGAGGGAGGGAAGGAAAGAGAAAGGGAAAAGAAAAAGACTGCATTCTCCACCTTCTAAACCTATAGCTAATTTTTATTTGGGATAATCATAAGCCCCATTCCATCTCATGCCTAAATCATATCCTCTGGTCAAACTTTAACAGAGAATCATGTCTTTTAGATATAGACAGGGAAATGATGGAATGTGTAGAGTTGGATCACTGAGGTTTTTATCCTGGCTCTGCCACTTACTGCATGAGCTTGAATAAGCTATTTAATATTTCTGTCTCTTAATTTTCTCCTCTATAAAACAGGAACACTAATATCTATTTCATAGGGTTGATAGAAGGATTAAGCAATATGATATAAAATATCCTGCAAATCATTGATAAAGTAATAAATTTTAGTTATCATTAATGAGGTACTAAAGGTATAACATTGATCTGCAACTAATTCCTTGTGTTTGCTGTTAGAACCAAGCAGGGTAGACAGGTAGACAGATTAGACTCACAAATCTCCAACATGGCTTAGAAAAGTTGGGGCATAAACACGATGGCATTTGGAGACTAAAGTACTATGTTAAGAGACCAAAGTACTATTTAAAAGGCCACAGTTTTTGCTGTGGCCTCACCAGAATGTGTGTTTGGAGCCTTACGTGTGGCTTCATCTGGTATGCTCAGGTTTGGGTCTGGGTCCATTATTAGCAAATATACATCTTTATTTTAGATGTCTAGGGCCTCAGGGGTCTAGCCCTGGGAAAGATCAAAGTGAGCTCCAGAGTCAGGAGAAACACCGAGGCCATTAGACTTCAAAGGCAGCAGAGTTTTCATGAGCTTCACAATTCCCTGGGAAGAGGGCAAGGTCCTTAGTAGTCTCGGAAATGGGTGACCTCAAAACAAGTAGGCCACTGAGTCTAGTGTAAGCATTAGACTTGGCCTTTTTTGTTTGTTTAGGGGGATTCCTCCTCTAATAGATTTCTCAGCTAGGACTGCCATCCAAAGTTATAAACCAGAATAGCATCTAGATTCTTTATGAGTTAAAGAGCAATAATATAGAATTGGGGACTTTTAAGTTGTCAGTGTTGGGCTTTGTTAGGTGGCATTATATCAGTTGCTCCAAATTCTGTCTCCTTTGATCTTACCTGAAATGCCATGCAGGACCAAGGAGCAAGCCTTAAAGGGACAAACCTTGAGTCTATTTGGAAGGTCCACAGACTCCCTGGAGTCTCTCCCCCACCAACTCAACCTACTCAAGGATATATAGGCTTCTTGTTTTATAATTAACCAGGAGTAAGTGGTTCTTTTCTGCAACGGGCCTAATATCATAGGTAGTGAGGGATAGCCACTTACTCTGACACTGCATCTTCCGCATTCTCCTTCTACTTCTCCCATCTCTCTTTCAAGCCTCTGTTTACTTATTTTACAGACCCCAAACTAAGAATATTCCCCAAGTATGAGTATGTTGGCTTGTTGACTTTGTCCTTTTCCAACCCATACTCAGTAGACTCATCCACTGCCAAAGCTTCAGCTCTCACCTCCAAGCAGATGATTCCCTCACTGGGTCCTATTTGCAACTGTATTACACCTTATACATGCAGTGCTGTGCTGGTAAATGTTTAACAGTCTGCTTATGTCAAGAAACTTTGACTTCTAGTTTTTGCCAATTTTCATGCCATTAGTACTCCCGCCATGGCCAATTCCAAGCTACCATAGTGGGATCGCCAAACACAGAGTTAAGAAGAGATGTACACAACTGGTTCTCCCAAGATAGCACAAACTGGATTCCCACATCACTGTGGCTACAGACAACCTCCACTTGTTGGTCCTACTGTCACCTCAAACTCAACATGTCCAAAGATAAATATCTCTCCACAAACCTCCTCTTCCAAGTTACTCTGTCAATGGTGTCTATTAGAAGGGATATAGCATTTCCCAGGTTTTAAGTTTCCCTAAAGAAACTTCTACTAGAATAATATACATAGCAAGTCTGCAAACCCTCATTTCCTTTTCCTCAAGGTGTGAATTAGCGTATTGGTGAGAATAATGAAGAAACTGTTCAACTCAATTCCTTCTGTTCCAGGGTTGGTAGACTGTAGCCCATGAATCAAATCCATCTCACAACCTACTTTTGTTACTAAAGTTTATTGGAATACAGACATGCTTGTTCCTTTACCTAGGGCCTATGGCTGCTTTCATACTCCAACAACAGAGGCAGAAGTTGTGATAGGACCAATCATATGGCCTGAAAAGCCTCAAATGTTTATTACCTGGCTCTTTGCAGAAAAAGTTGGATGACTCCAGTTCTCGGGCTTTCTCTTTCAGATACGCCTGCACTAAGAGTGTTGTTTTAGACTGCGCTCATACAAATGAGAATCCTACAGGATGAGCTGTGTTCCTGAAGGGGAAGGCTACAGTTGTCCTGGTAGACCAATTACTATAATAATTCACAGGGTACTCACATTTTGATATTCATTCATTTATTGAGTCTTATTTCTCAGTTTGTTCTGAGCTCAGTAGAGGAACAAAGAGGCATTCTTTTCTGTCCCCCTAAAACCCAATAGTACTATTTTCTGATTTTCCAACTTAGAAATCATCATCCTCTTATATCTTCACCCCTTCAACTATATTATTCTGGCATATCTGCCTATAAAGTATCTCACACATGCTGTCCTTATCCAAGCTCTTGTCACCTCACCTATCTGAACTACTTCAGTAGCCCTCTCTTCTACCCCATTCTTACATCCTTACTTGGTCTTTCTGCCTCCAGTCTCTTCTCATTCAGTGAACACTGCACTAGGTGCTGGAAGTAGAGATGACTAAGTAACTGTCCCACAGGATTACAATCTATTCAGGGAGAAAGACAAGTAAACAGGCAATTGCATCACAGAGTGAGAAATACTGTGTTAAGATAGTATTATTATAGCAGGGCACCTGGGTGGCTCAGTCATTTAAGTGGCTGCCTTCAGCTTAGGTCATGATCCCAGGATCGAGCCCCGCATCAGGCTCCCTGCTCAGCAGAGAGCCTGCTTCTCCCTCTCCCTCTGCCTGCTGCTCTGCCTACTGGTGCTCTCTCTATCTATCTAATAAATATATAAAGTCTTTTTTAAAAAGATAGTATTATTATAGCAATAGTATGCTATTGCCAGATCAATCCTCCTGTAACACCACTTTTATCATGCTGCTTAAGAATTATAGTGGCCACCTCCTACCTGTTAAATAAAGCCTATTTATGTGCAAAGAGGATAATGGAGATCATTTTGAGGAAGAAGGGATTTTATTCCAAATTTTTAAAAATTTAAATTCCCTTTGAGAAGAGGAAAACATTTGATAATGGGAGGAGGGTTTTGGTGTTCCTTTTTCTGGGTGAGGGCCCATTTGGGACAACGCATACATTGTTAAATCCTCTCTGGGAAGGATGTTCTAACATAGCAGTGTATAAGATGAGAAATAGGCAACACAAAACAGCTTTTTGTCCTAGTTTGGTGAATTTAATTAAAGTAACTCTGTACAAACCAATTTCAGAAGCATAGGGTAGGGGCACACATGAAAGAGACTTTTGCAAAAAGGTGTTTTTTTTTAAAGATTTTATTTACTTGACAGAAAAAGAGTACAAGCAGGGACAGCAGCAAGAAGAGAGAGAAGCAGGCTTCTGCTGAACAAAGAGCCCAATGTGGGGCTCAATCCCAGCACCCTGGGATCATGACCTGAGCCAAAGAAAGACGCTTAATTGACTGAGTCACCCAGGTGCCCCAACTTTCACAAAAGTTTTAAAGGCATAACCCCCCCATCTTATTTCATTAAAAGAAAGAACAGCTGGGGTGCCTGGGTGGCTGGGGCATTGGGCATCTGCCTTTGGCTCAGGTCATGATTCCTCCTGGGATCAAGGCCCACATCGGGCTACCCACTCACCAGGAAGCCTGCTTCTTCCTCTTCCACTCTCCCTGCTTGTGTTCCCTCTCTCACTGTGTCTCTGTCAAATAAATAAATAAAATCTTAAAAAAAAGAAAAGAAAAGAAAGAACAACACTCCTGAGTGGCCGCAGGCTAAACTATTAATCATCTTGGGTAAACCAAACAACAAATTGTGGTGTAGTAATGGCTTTGCCCTACAGCCGAAGGAGAGCTCAAAGCTTTCTTTCCATCTTCTGTAAGTCCATAATACATAAGGCTGAAAGTCAAACTGGCTTCCTAAAACCCAATCTGTCCACCATGTTACAAGGTACAAATTTTGCATATGTAAGTAGACTAAGAAAACTGCACTTTCCATTGCTTTTTTCTCAGAATTAAATCTTCCTCCTTAAGCATCCAGTAAGAGGAACTCATCACTTGTAAGGCCCAATAGGATCATGGTTGAACCCAAGATAAAGAAGGGCAGTTAAGGCCAGCTTAGTTCTAGACTTTAGGGGGAAGGGTATCATTTTCTTTAGTTTTGTTTTTCTTTGTTGCATTTTGTAAAAGTGCTCATGATAATAACAGACAAAACCAAGGTTGGGTCCTAGACAAAAAGAATCAAAGAAGCTACTTGGTCTGCTCCTGGTCTAAACCATAAGCATGAAGGACAAAAGAAGTCCTTTCAAATATAAGATCTGGATTAACAAACCAGAAGAGGAGCTTACAAAGAGGGTACAAGACCCTATACAGGAGTAGGACTGATAAAGTATAGCTTTATGGTTAAGATCCACTCTCTGGAGCTAGACTACCTGGGTTCATCTTCCAGCTCTGCTTCTTATTAGCTATATAACTTATAGCTATATAACCTTGGGTAAGTTTCTTAGCATCCCTGAGCCTCTGTTTCCTCATCTCAAAAGTGGGGAGACTAATAGCTCTAGTTTCATAAGGGTGTTTTGAAGATTCAGTGAAGTAATTTACATAAATGTTGTAGAAACACTGTACCCAATAAAAGTTAGCTCTTATTATAAGACTACGTGCCTTCCCTGCTATAGATATTCCTTGGCAGATGTAACAGGAAGGGCTGTGGCCTTAGAGTTTGGGAGGTTCTGTCCCAGTTACACAAACACTTGAAAAATCACTAGGCTAACTAAATCTAACTAACATCTCCTCATTCCTCCCTTTTCACCTTCTTCTCAATTTTATCCCTTGCTGTTATTCCCCCTTGCTTAAAATGCTTTTCCCTTTCTTTATCTCTACCTATCCAAAACTGGCACAATTTCACCTCCTAAAACACCAGTGTTTTATGCAATTTAACACTTAATTGTTCTTTAATCCTTTCATGATGCCTGCATTAGTCACTTCTATGAATTAAGACATTAAATGCCACTGTTACAATGAAAATATCATCTGGTTCATAGTAGGCACTCAATAAATGTATAGGAACTCTAGGAAAGGGTTAGGGAAGGTATGCAAACATACCTCAGCAACTAGGTCATTATCAGTCATTACTGGGTCATTATCACTCATTACTGAAATACACTTGGCATTGCATTTGGTGGTTTGTAGACCATGGCTCCAGTGTCAAACAACCTGGATTCAAATCCTATCTCCACTGTTTGCTAGCTGTGTGATCTTAAGTCACCTAGAGGGGTGCCTAGGTGGCTCAGTGGGTTAAGCCATTGACTTCGGCTCAGGTCATGATCTCAGGGTCCTGGGATTGAGCCCCACATCGGGCTCCCTGCTCAGCAGGGAGCCTGCTTCCCCCTCTCCCTCTGCCTGCCTCTCTGCCTACTTGTGATCTCTCTCTCTGTCAAATAAAAAAAATAAAATCTTAAAAAAAACAAGTCACTTACTCTCTGGGTCTTGATTTCTTCACCTGTGTAATGGGACTAATAAGAACAATCAACCTCATAGGGTTGGTGGGAGGCTTTAACGAATTTGTATAAAGCATTTAGCAGAATGACTAAGTATTGGCTTACATTTTAAGTGTTGGCTACTAATGTTACTGTAAATTGCTTTATCAGATTAATTGAACAAGACCTACTTGAAATTGAATACAAAGCATACATACTAAAAAAGAGTGAAAACACAGGGTCAGTATGGAAAGGGTAATCCTAGAGAGGGGCTGTAGGGAGGGGCCCTGGGGACCTAAGAGAAGCCATACTATGAAAGAGGACTCCTAAATTCAGAGTACACAACACAAACTTATGCAGCCTCCCGGTTTATCTTAGGCTGGTTCTTGCAGTGACTAGAGTACCCTAGCCTGTCCCAAGTTGTGCTCTAAGAAAGAGAAGAGCTAACATTGCATTTCTGAAAGACTCCCATTTGGTTTATTAAGTAATTAACTTCCTGGTGCACAAAGGACAAGCACTAAGGGGCCCTCTGAAGCCAATTAAAGCCCAAATGGCTGGATTGCTGTAAAGAATGGGTACTCAGGGAAAAGCCTTCCCTTTCTGAAACTACCTCCCACCAATCTACTAATTAGAATGGGGAGAGGAAGAGTGGATGGCAAGGAAGCCAGGAAATGCCAGCCTGTAAGAGGGGTGGGAGGTCTAGGAGCCAAAGGGAAATTAGGCAAAGCTGAGGCTGTCCCACCTAGAGCATAAAGTAGGAACCAGGCAAGTACAAAGCACCATATCTGACCCTCTGCTGGACTGGGACCACTGACCCTCTACAAAGGCCAGAGTCAATTTATAATGCTCTATAATGTGATTATCCATAGCTACTTTGGAACTACAGGCTGGCCTCCCTTTGGGCCTCTGAATATTCCCAAGAGGCCCAGGTCATTGGTACACAGCAGAGTGTCATTCTAATATTAAGATGAATCAAGCATAGTACAAAAGATAAAGCCCCCAAAATGAGCAGGTTGGGCTTTCAATAGATCAGATAATGTTACTGTCTTTCTACATTATTTGAAATTATATTTTAGATACATGTTGTTCTTCCCCACTAAGAAAAAGTCCTTGCATTGTAGAGCCATCCCTTACTCATTTCTCTTTTTCCCACTAGTGCCTAGAAAAGTGCCCATGCAAAGTAAGGGCTCAATAAACGTTTATTGAATTGAAATATGTTTGAATCTCAAAAATAGCTAAGGAAAGGAGTGCCTGGGTGGCTTAGTCATTAAGCGTCTGCCTTCAGCTCAGGTCATGACCCCAGGGTCCTGGGATTGAGTCCCACATCTGGCTCCCTGCTCTGCAGGAAGCCTGTTTCTCCCTCTCCCACTCCCTCTGCTTGTGTTCCTTCTCTTGCTGTGTCTCTCTCTGTCAAATAAATAAATAAAATCTTTTAAAAAATAGCTAAGGATGGGAGAGAGACAGAACTAGGAAAATAGTTTCTGGTCATCTGCAGCAACCTTCCTTCTCTTTGTGGATTTTCTGCTCAGTCACCAAGACCAAAAAGTCTGGGCATGTCAAGATGTGTGACAAATTATACAAGAAATACAATGCAGTGAGATCTAGATTTCCTTATGTTTCCCCATTGTCCACAATGGCCTTACTTCCCAAAAAGTACCCTCTAAAAAAGAAAAATATAAGACATATAAAGTTTTTTTTCTAATTGAGATTCAGCTCTATGTATCTTGAGGCAATGTAGTTCAACAGAAAGAGCACAGACTTTGAAGTGTATGATGTTGAGCAAGTTACTCAACCTCTCTGAGCCTTTCATATCTGCAAAATGGCAGAAAACAACCCTACCTCATAGGTTTTTGAGGCCTAATAAAGCTAATACTTCTAATACACCTAGAAAAACGCCTGACAATAGTAAGCACCTTATAAATTTTAGAAACTATCTGTATGGGGATTGAGTGAAATTAAATGAGATGAAGCATGTAAAGCAGGGTCACAGCTTAAGACCCAGACATGTTTGGGTATATCTGGTACAATCTTTAATAACTCTAAAGAAAGCTATTTCTGCAAAAACTGAGGAAGCTCCTGAAGAAGAATTGTGGTATGGGAAGGAATAAGATTCAGGGGATGGAGTGAGAGGAGTAAAATAGCTTAGTCATCAGGAATCCTGAGTACAGTGGGGTATCTCTCACTTGGATTTGTTTCCTAGCCCATCCCACATGGCTTATGTCTGAATAGGTAGTAATGGAACAGATAAGGACATTAAAGGGTATTAATAAAAGTTGTGAAGGGGAAAGAGTTAAGCATGAAGGACAAAAGAAGTCCTATCAAATATAAGATCTGGATTAACAAACCAGAAGAGGTGCTAACAAAGAGGTTACAAGACCCTATACAGGAGTAGGACTGATAAAGTATAGCTTTATGGTTAAGATCCACTCTCTGGAGCTAGACTACCTGGGTTCATCTTCCAGCTCTGCTTCTTATTAGCTATATAACTTATAGCTATATAACCTTGGGTAAGTTTCTTAGCATCCCTGAGCCTCTGTTTCCTCATCTCAAAAGTGGGGAGGCTAATAGCTCTAGTTTCATAAGGTTGTTTTGAAGATTCAGTGAAGTAATTTACATAAATGTTGTAGGAACACTGTAAGTAAGTTTACTTACTGAGCTAAGTAACTTTGGAGGTAAGTGGAGACAGTAAGACTAATGACAAAAGGCATTGTACATAAGCACCATACTCCATTTGAGAAAGTTGTTTCCCACAGGACTATGATTTAACAATTTTGATACCACTATACATGTATACTAAATTGAACAACTAAGTAAATGGATGGCAGATGGTGGGAGCCTGTTATTTTGCTATTGGAATGGGAGATCACAGATAATTAAGGGGAGAGGCTAAAATGATCCATGTGATAATAGAGTTGGAGACATCAGTTTGGACGGATGTTTAGCTTAATATAGATTCATATGGTTACATGTAGAAATATCTATAGATATATTATATACCTGTGTTAGTATAGACATACATACCTCTTTACTCTGTCAGCCTGTCAGCTAAGAGGGTCTAGAACCACTGATACCTCAATAGCAACAAGTACACCTAGTGCCCAGATCCTCGTTTCTAATACCATTTTCAAAAAAAAAAAAAAGGAAGCAGGGCTTCGTGGAGAAATGGCTGACTCTATAAATAAGGCATAAAATTAAGGAATTGTGAGACATTAAGGAACTGCTTTGAAAAAAAATCTCTCTCTCTCTCTCCCTCACCCACAAAACAAACAGATGAGGAGAGGAGACCAATCTCCTGTGCATAAGATTCCAAATAATTTATGTAAATAGTCCATCTTCAAGATACTCCCCACTCCTTAAACATTGGCTATGTATAAGACTTCCTTCCAAAGAGTATAGAAAAGTGTTTTTAAAAAAATAGTAACTTGACAATGGAGAAACCTGACAAACACTACCTCAGCCAGGTAATAAAGTTCAACAACTGTGATAAGTCACATTGACAGTAGGCACCCTTGATATAATATGATGAGAATGGCACTTTACCTTTGTGGTCTTCCTCCCAAAAAACCTATATCCCAAGTCCAACCATGAGAGAAACATTAGACAAATCTCAATTGAGGAGCATTCTATGAAACATTTGACCAGTATGCCTCAAAACTGTCAAGGTCATCAAAAATAAGAAATCTTAGAAACTGTCACAGCCATAAGGAATCAAAGGAGATATGACTATTAAATGTAGTGTGGTATCCTGGATGGAATACTTGAACAGAAAAAGGACATTAAGATAAACAGAAGAAATATGAAAAAGTATGGGCTATGTACCCTAATAACGCAAGATATTAACTAGGGGAAACTAATTATAAGGTATATGAAGACTCCTTGCACTATCTTCTCAACTTTTCTCTAAATCTAAAAACTATTCCGAAATTAGTTAAAGTTAAGTTTAAGTTTAGTTAAAAAAGTTGTAAGGTTATCAGCGGTCTTGCTTGAGGACCCCTTCCAAAAAAGTGTAATATAAAGGAAGAGAGATACATTCTCCCTTACCTTAAGACAAATTATCAAGATGCTCTGGCACCATGAATAGTCCTGTGTTCTGTTGTCGGTACCCAAAAGAACAGCCACAGGGTCAGGAGGAGACACTTCAGTTCAGCAGAGTAGGGGCAGCACCAAGAAGAGCAGAGCCTTAATGGGAGACAGCAAGAACAAATAGCTAGTTAACGTGCTGCAAACACCAACGACACATGACAGACTTGTTCATGATCACAGGGGAAATACCAACTAGGAACTTCAAGAAAAATTTAAGAGACACAACAGAGGACTGGGATCCTGCAAGAAATAGATGGAGCAAGAGGCAGTGGTATTGAATTATGTACTGTTATTATTAAGACTGCTGAGAACTAAGGGATCTTAGAGGTTACACATGCAGTGCTTAACCCATAACAGTTTGTGCAAAAGTTCAGTTGCCTACCAATATGCCAAAGTTGTCCCATTCCAGCTCACAGGAGCGAACTGTTAAATCTTCTGAAATTTTATGAGCTAGTTGTTAAACACAGCCATTATTAAAAATTATATATATCTACAATTAAGTCATATTAAAACCAAAAGAAATACTCAAAACATCATTTCCTCATTATTGTACTATATTTTATTATTCTCTATGCCCTTGAGGTTATTTACATCTATAGTCTCTGTAAGATGGAAATACCCCATAACAGTATGCTGCAACTGCATACTTTTCCAACTCCTCTTTCAGTGATATCGCAGCTGCAGTATGACATCAGCCATAGTGGGAAGTATTTACAATGTGGAATTTGAAAACGCTAAAAAAATAAAAATAGAAAATCAATCACTTTGTTGATAGTCTAAACTAAAAAAAATGATGGGTAAAGTATTAACATATATTATATTTTAAATTGTTGCTTTGGAGGCGTGCCTGGGCAGCTCAGTCAGTTAAGTGTCCTACTCTTGGTTTCAGTTCGGGTCGTGAGATCAAGCCCCACATCAGGCTCCATGCTCAGCATGGAGTCTGGTTGAGATTCCCTCTCCTTCTGCCCCTGTCCCCCCTTCAAATAAATAAATACAAATCTTTTTAAAAACAAACTGTTGCTTTGGAATATTGGGGAGCTTGGGAAGATGGCAAAGTATGAGGACCCTGAGCTTACCTCATCCCATGTTTACAACTAGATATCATCCACACCCAAATCAAAAGACCAGAGAGCAATCTGAAGACTGGGAGAACAAACTCCAGATCTAACTATAGAAAAGAAGTTACATCTGAAAGGTTAGGAAATTCAGAAAGTCAGAGGAAGGTTGCCCTCATGAGAGAGGAAACTGTGCATTTGGAAAGGGCAGAGAAACAGGTCCTTACACCAGGGAGCACATGGGGAAAACTTATCCCCATAAAGTTTGGCTTTAAAAACCAGAGGGACTAAATTCCATGTGTCTGTGAAACCAGTGTTACTTAGAGCCTGGAGCTTTAAAAGTCAGCTTACTCAGTAACAGGTGAACTAAGACAGCAAGTGATAGGTGGGTCACTACCCTTGAAGAGACAGCAGGCTGTGCAGAGATGCAACATAAAAATGGCAGTTTATGGGACACCTGGGTGGCTCGATTGGTTAAGTGTCTGCCTTCAGCTCAGGTCATGATCTCAGGGTGCTGGAATCAAGCCCTACGTTGGGCTCTCTGCTCAGTGGGGAGTCTGCTTCTCCCTCTCCCTCTCACTCTGTACTTTCTCTCTCTGTCAAATAAAATCTTTTTTAAAATGGCAATTTATACAACAAGAGAGGCAACAGGGAGACAGATCTGTTCAAACTGATTTCAGAGCATGTTGGGGAACTTCTTTGAAAACAAGGGAGCTGGCAGGTACCATTTTCCTCCCCTACCCCCCAGCATAAACACAGAGCCATCTGCAGGAGGCGGGGCTGCACAGATACTTGTAGCCTTGGCCCAGCTCAGGGCTCAGGGCAAATTTTGTTAAAATTGCACATGCACCACCCAGCTACCAGGTGCAGACTGGTTTTCCACACAGCTTGCCCAGCTGCAATCCATGTGCCCCCAGCCACTATCATGCACTGCACCCAGTCCCTGGGTACACAACTGCCACCATGTGCACTGCCCAGCTACTGCTCAGCACCCAGCTGTGCACCCACAGCCACTGTCTCATACCAGGCCCAGCCATACCCAGGATCCTCACATGGCACACCCAGCCCTGCACCCCCTGGCCACCCCAGTAAACAGACCCTAGCTGACACAGTGCTTTGGGTGACCCAGTATAGAACTAGTTGCCCACCACAAATTTTGCTAACATCACCACCCTGCTCCCAAGTTCCCCACTGGGCCACCTCAGAGCTGGCCTGTCTGGGTCTCACTAACACCACAGGGAGCAACCACAGCCAACAATGGGCAGAAGGGCAGGGCAGATGACTGTGCTGAAAGGCAAAGTGACTCAGACACAACAGCAAGGCATAAGCAACTCTCATCAAGGGCCAGGTTCTGATGAACAGGGTACACTGCACTGCAGGCACTCCTGGAGCTCCTCTACATAAAGTCCCTACTTTTAAAAAAATATGTTATTTATTTATTTGACAGAGAGAGACAGCACAAGCAGGGGAAGCAGCAGGCACAGAGAGAAGCAGCCTCCCTGCTAAGCAAGGAGCCTGATGTGGGATTCAATCCCAGGACCTTGAGTTCATGACCCAAGCCAAAGGCAGATGCTTAACCTACTTGAGCCACCTAAAGTCCCTATGTTTAAGAGCAGAAGACATAGCTGACTTTCTTAGCACAAAGAAACAGACAAAGAGGGGCAGACAAAATGAGGAGAAAGAAAAATTTATTCCAAATAATAAAGCAGGACAAGACCACAGCCAGAGATTTAAGCAACACAGATATAAGTAATATGCCCAATAGATAATTTAAAGCAATGATCATAATACTCACTGGACCTGAGTGAAGAGTGGAAGACATGAGTGAGACCCTAACACAGAGATAAGGAATAGCATAGAGAAAAAAGGCTCAATAAATGAAATGAGAAACCCACTTGATGGAATGAATAAGAGGAAGGAAGAATCAGAGGAACAAATTAGTGACCTACAAGACACAGTGATGGGGGCACCTGGGTGGCCCAGTCGTTAGGCGTCTGCCTTCGGCTCAGGTCATGATCTCAGGGTCCTGGGATCGAGCCCCACATCGCACTCCCTGCTCAGCAGAAAGCCTGCTTCTCCCTCTTCCACTCCTCCTGCTTAGTTTTCCCTCTCTTACTGTGTCTCTCTCTGTCAAATAAATAAATAAAATCTTTTTTAAAAAAAAGACACAGTGATGGAAAGTAATCCAAATGAACAAAAGAGAGAAAGAAGAATTAAAATTCTCATTTAAATGAGAATATATTTAGGGAAATCAGTGACTCCATCAAATGTAATAACATTTGTATTATAGCAGTCCCAGAAAAAGAAGAGAGAGAAAGAGGGGCAGAAAATTTATCTGAAAAAATAGTAGCTAAAAACTTCTCTAACCTGGGGAAGGAAAAAGATATCCAGATCTAGGAGGCACAGAGAGTTCCTATCAAAATCAACAAAAGAAGTCTGACCTACACCAAGATACTGTAATTAAATTTACAAAATGTGGTTAAAAAAAATCTTAAAAGCAGCAAGACAAAATTATTCCATAACTTAAAAGGGAAAACCTATAAGGCTGGCAGGAGATTTTTCAACAGAAACTTTGCAAGCCATAGGGAGGAGCATGATACATTCAAAGTGCTGAAAGGGAAAAATCTGCAGCCAAGAGCACTTTAAGGAGAGATAAAGAGTTCCCACACAAACAAAAAACTAAAGGAGTTCGTGACCACTAACCCAGCCCTGCAAAAAATATTACAGAGTATTCAGACTAGAAAGGAAAGACCAAACCTGACACTATTCAGGTAGGAAACACA
This sequence comes from Ailurus styani, assembly GCA_002007465.1. NCBI lineage: Eukaryota > Metazoa > Chordata > Mammalia > Carnivora > Ailuridae > Ailurus > Ailurus styani. The sequence continues at coordinate 327,629 of LNAC01000249.1, forward strand.
AAAGCAGGAAAAATTAATATTTCTATAAAAAAAATCAGTCAAGGAATTCACAACATAAAAGGATGTAAAATATGACAATGTATACCTAAAACTCGGGTGGAGAGGAGTGAAAAATGTGTTCAAATGAAAAGGGTCATCAATTTAATATAGCAAAGACAAAAATATGTTAAAAAAATCAGTCAAGGAATTCCAAAAAACAGGATATAAAATATAAAAACATTTACTTAACATATACAGAGGAGAGAAGAATGGATTCAAACTTAAATGACTATTCAAACTTAATATCGACTGTTATATGCAGAAAAGGTTTATACAAACCTAATGGTAACCATATATCAAAAACACTAATAAATGTGCAGAGAATAAAGAGAAAGAAATCCAAATATATCACTAAAGAAAATCAGCAAAACATGACAGATAGAAAGACAAGAAAGGATCAGAGAAAATCTTCAGAAACAATGATAAAATAAGTAGTAAAATGGCAATAAATTCATATCCATCAATAAATGGACTAAATGTTCCAATCAAAAGACATAGAGTGATAGAATGGATAAAAAGAAAAACTAGATGGGTGAGTCTGGTGGTGGGTATTAAGGAGGGCACATATTGCATGGAGCAGTGAGTGTGGTGCATAAACAATGAATCTTGGATCACTGAAAAAATAAATTAAATTAAATTAAATTAAACTAAACTAAATTTAAAAAAGAAAAACTAATTGGCTCAGTTGGGTGCAGAGCTTACTTTAAAAAAAAAGTCTCCTAAAAAACAAGACCCATATACATGTTGCCTACAAAAGCTCATTTTATTTTTATTTTATTTTAAGATTTTATTTATTTATTTGCGAAAGAGAGAACGAGACAGAAAGCATGAGCCAGGGAGGAATAGAGGGAGAGGGACAAGCAGACTCTGTGCTGAGCACGGAGCCCAACAAAGGGCTTGATCTCATGACCCGTGAGATACTGGCCTGAGCTGAAACCAAAAGCCAGATGCTTAACTGTCTGAGCCCCCCAGATGCTCCACAAGAGACTCATTTTAGACCTAAAGACATCTGCAGATTGCAAGTGAGGGTATGAAGAATTATCTATCATGCAAATGGATGTGAAAAGAAAGCCAGAGTAGCAATACTTGTATCAGACAAAAGTCTTATTGACTTTAAGACAAAGACTGGGGCGCCTGGGTGGCTCAGTGGATTAAAGCCGCTGCCTTCGGCTCAGGTCATGATCCCAGGGTCCTGGGATCGAGGCCCACATCGGGCTCTCTGCTCAGTGGGGAGCCTGCTTCCTTCTCTCTCCTCTCTCTCTGCCTGCCTCTCAGCCTACTTGTAATCTCTCTCTCTGTGTCAAGTGAATAAATAAAATCTTTAAAAAAAAAAAAGACAAAGACTGTAACAAGAAACAAAGAAGGACACTATATAATAATAAACAGGACAATCCAACAAGAAGATTTAACAACTGTAAATATTTATACACCCAACATGGAAGCACCCAAATACACAAAAGAGTTAATAACAAACAAAAAGGAGCTAATTGATAATAATACAATAATAGTAGGGACTTTAACACCCCACTTATACATCAATGGACAGATCATCTAAGCAGTAACCCAACAAAGAAACAATGGCTTTGAATGACACACTGGAACAGATGGATTTAACATATATTCAGGACATCCCATCCCAAAACAATAAAATACACATTCTTTTCAAGTGCACATAGAACATTCTCCAGAATAGATCACACATTAGCCAACAAAACCAGCCTCAACAAATTCAAGATCGAAGGCATACCATGCATCTTTTCTAACTACAATGCTATGAAAACAGAAGTCAACTACATGAAAAATTCAGGAAAGACCAAAAATACATGGAGGTTAAATAACGTGCTACTAGACAATGAACGGGTCAACAGGTAAATCAAAGAAGAAATTTAAAAGTACATGAACAGGTCTGTAAATCATCAGGCTTACACCTTTCACAGCACTCACCTGTACACCTGGGGCGAATAATACTAATTTTAAAAATTTTTTAAAAAAGAAAAGAAAAAGTACATGGAAACAAATGAAAATGAAAACACAATGGTCCAAAATCTCTAGGATGCAACAAAAGTTATTTTAAAGAGAAGCTTATAGCAATTCAGGCCTATCTCAAGAAGCAAGAAAAATCTCAAATAAACAACCTAACCTTACACCTACAGGAGCTAGAAAATAATAACAAGTAAAACCTAAAACAAGAAGAAGGAAGGAAATAATAAAGATTAGAGCAGAAATAAATGATATAGAAACTAAAAACACAACAGATCAATGAAGCCAGGAGTTGGTTCTTTGGGGGAAAAAAATGAATACAATTGATAAACTTCTAGGCAAACTTATCAAGAAAAAAAGGAGAAAGGACCCAAATAATTAAAATCACAAATGAAAGAGGAGAAATAACAAACAACCACAGAAATACAATTATAAAAGAATATTATGAAAAACTATATGCCAACAAATTGGACAACCAAGAAAAAAATGGATAAATTCCTAGAAACATAGAAACTACCAAAACTGAAACAGGAAAGATAGAAAATTTATACAGACCAATAACCAGAAAACAAACTGAATCGGTAACCAAAAAACTCCTAACAAAGAAAAGTCCAGGACCAGATGGCATCACAGACGAGTTCTATCAAATATTTAAAAGAAGAGTTAATACCTATTCTTTTCAAGCTATTCCAAAAAATAGAAAAGAATGGAAAACTTCCAAATTCAATTCTATGAGTCCAGCATTGTCCTGATACCAAAGCCAGAAAAACACCACAAAAACAAGAAGTACAGGCCAATAACCTTGATGAACACAGATGCAAAAATCCTCAGTAAAATACCAGCAAATCTAAAATCCTCACTAAAATACTGGAAAATAAAATTCAATCATACATTTAAAAATATTTCATCACAATCAAGTGGGATTTATTCCTGGGTTTAAGGGTGGTTTAGTATTTGTGAATCAATCAACATGATACATTGATATGAAAAAGGATAAGAACCAAATGATCATTCCAATAGATGCAAAAAAAAAAAGCATTTGACAACGTACAACAGTATGTTTCAAGGGAACATACTTCAACATAATGAAGGCCGTATATGAAAAATCCACAGTTAATATCATCCTTGGTGGGGAAAAGCTCTTAGTTTTTCTCCCTAAGTTCAGGAATAAGACAAGGATGTCCACTCTCACCACTTAATTGATCGTCAACAAAGCAGGAAAGTATATCCAATGGGAAAAAGACAGTCTCTTCAGCAAATGGTGTTGGGAAAACTGGAAAACAATATGCAAAAGAGAAAACTGCACCACTTTCTTATACCATACACAAAAATAAATTCAAAATGGGTTGAAGACCCAAATGAGAGACATGAAACCATAAAAATCCTAGAAGAGAACACAAGCAGTAACTTCTTTGACACTGACTATAGCAACTTCTTTCAAGTTTGTTTCAAGTTTCTTCTGCTTTTCCTGGGGCAAGGGAAACATAAGCAAATATAAACTACTGAGACTACATCAAAATAAATAGCTTCTGCACAGTGAAGGATAAAATCAACAAAAGTAAAAGACAATATAAAGAATGGGAGAAGATATTTGCAAATGATATATCTGATAAAGGATTAGTATCCAAAGAATATAAAGAACATATACAACTCAATACTCAAAAAAAAAACCAAAATAATGTTATTAAAAATCATCACAAGACATGAACAGACATTTCTCCAGAGAAGACATCCAGATGTTAACAGACACATGAAAAGATGTTCATCAGCACTTCCCATCAGAGAAATGTAAATCAAAACTACAATGAGTTATCGATAACCTCATACCTGTCAGTATAGTTAAAATCAAAAACACAAGAAACAACAGGTGTTAACAAGGATGTGGAGAAAAGGGACCTTGTTGCATTATTGGTAAGAATGCAAACTGGTGCAGCAACTCAGGAAACAGTATGGAGGCTCCTCAAAAAATTAAAAATAGGACTGCCCTATGATCCAGTAAATGAACTACTGAGTATTTACCCAAAGAATACAAAAACACTAATTCAAAGGGATACATGTGGGGGCACCTGGGTGGCTCAGTGGGTTAAAGCGTCTGCCTTTGGCTCAGGCAAAGGATCCTCAGGGTCCTGGGATCAAGCCCTGCATTGGGCTCCCTGCTCAGCAGGGAGCCTGCTTCCTCCTCTCTCTCTGCCTGCCTCTCTGCCTACTTGTGATCTCTCTCTGTGTGTCGAATAAATAAATAAAATCTTTAAAAAAACAAAGGGATACATGCATCCCTATGGTTATAGAAGCATTATTTACAATAGCCAAGATATGGAAACATCCCAAGTGTCCATCAGTAGACGAATGGATAAAGAAGATGTGGTGTAGGGGTACCTGGGTGACTCAGTCATTTGAGAGTCTAATTCTTGGTTTCAGCTCAGGTCACAATCTTAGTGTCGTGAGATTGAGCTGCAGTGAGATGTCGGGCTCTATGATCCTTCCACTCGTATTCTCTCTCTCATTCTCTCTCTAAAATAAAATAAAATCTTTTAAAAAAAAAGATGTGAAATACAATGGGACATTATTCATCCATTAAAAAGAATGAAGTCTTGCCATTTGCAATGATGTGGCTGGAGCTAAAGAGAATAATGCTAGAGCAAAATAAGTCAGAGAAAGACAAATACCACATGATTTCAATCATATGTGAAATTTAAGAAACAAAACAAATGAACAAAGGGCCAAAAAAAAAAAGAGAGAGAGAGACAAACCAATAAAGAGATTCTTAATTACAGAGAACAAACTGATGGCTACCAGAGAGGAGGTCAGTGGGGGATGGGTGAAATAGGTGAAGGGGATTAAGAGTACACTTATCTTGATAAGTACTGAGTATGTATTGAATTGTTAAATTACTGTATTGTATATCTGAAACTAATATAACACTGTATGTTAAGGATACCAGATCTAAAATAAAATTAAAAGAAAGGGTTGGGGCGCCTGAGTGGCACAGTTGGTTAAACATCCAACTCTTGGTTTAGGTTCAGGTTGTGATCTTAGGGTTGTGAGATGGAGCCCCATGTGGGGTACTGCACTCAGTGTGGAGTCTGCTTAAGTTTCCCTCTCCCCCCTCCCTCTGCCCCTTCTCTCACTCTCTCTCTGTCAAAATAAATAAATAAATAAATAAATAAATAAATAGGTTGATATGGGGGTATGTAATAGATGAATCTACAATGGTAGGATGGAGATCTGAAGTTGGAAATTTTGAATGTTATGTTATGGCATGTGGAATTTATTCTATAGTCTCTGAGTAGTGTTTTTCAGATATCTACAATGTTACAAACTTTTTAATGATTTGAAATAGGTGAAGGGGATTAAGAATACACTTATTATAATGAACTCTAAATATAGAATTATTGAATTGCTATACTGGAAACCTGAAACTAATATAACACTATATGTTAACTGACTAGAAGTAAAATGAAAACTTTTAAAAAATCATGAGTTGGGGGCAAGAAATCTAGTAATTATACAGAAGAGAAATTAGGCAATACTTTGATCAGGTTATCAAAATTTTCATCTCCAGTAAAGGACATAAGGACATCACATGGCTCCATATACTCTGAGAAGACCATCACATCACTTATACAGTATTCAGGCCAAGAATGCAAAACCCCAACCCCAATACAAGGAAACTGTAGATAAAAAACAAAATGAGTAATACTCTATATTTAAAAAGACAGAGGAGTTGAAAAAAAATTACTTGTATGCCAATGAAATGTCAAACTTTGATATTTCAAAGACCACCATCAAGAAAGTGAAAAGGCAACCCATGGAACTGGCAAAATATTTTTGCAAATCATATCTAACAATGGACTTGTAACTAGAATATTTAAAGAATTCTTTTTTTTTTTAAAGATTTTATTTATTTATTTCACAGAGGGAGAGAGATCACAAGGAGGCAGAGAGAGAGAGGGGGAAGCAGGCTCCCTGCTGAGCAGAGAGCCCAATGCGGGCCTCGATCCCAGGACCTGAGATCATGACCTGAGCCGAAAGCAGAGGCTTTAACCCACTGAGCCGCCCAGGCGCCCTAAAGAATTCTTTAAATAATAAAAAAGACAAATAACTTAAAAATGAGCAAAGGATCTAGTGACGCCTGGGTGGCTCAGTTGGTTAAGCATCTGCCTTCGGCTCAGGTCATGATCACAGGGTCCTGGGATCCAGTCCCACATCAGGCTCATTGCTCAGCAGGAAGCCTGCTTCTCCCTCTCCCTCTGCCTGCCACTCCCCTGCTGTGCTCTCTCTCTGACAAAATCTTTTTTAAAAAAATGAGCAAAGGATCTAAACAGATATTATTTCTAAGGAAGATAAACAAATGGCCAATAAGCATGTGAAAAGATGCTCACCATCATCAGCCACCAAGGAAATGCAAATCAAAACCACAATGAGACACTGTTTCACACTCTCTAAGATAGGTTAGCTATAATCAGAGTCAGATAATAACAAGTGTTGGTGAGGATGTGGAGTCATTGGAACCCTCATAGATTTCTGGTAGGGATGTAAAATAGTGTATCCACTTCAGAAAATTCTGTTAGCTCCTCAAAAAGATAAACATAGAGTTACTATTTGACCCAGCAATTCCACTCAAGAGAAATGAAAACACATGTCCTTATAAAAACTTGTACACAAAAGGTCATACAGCAGTAATCATGACAGTGAAAAGTTAGAACAACTCAAAAGTCTATCAACTGCATGAGGTAAATAAAATATGATAATATTAGAAATATTCCAAATATATTATTCCAAATAAGGGAATAGATTTGGCCATGAAAAGAAATAAAGTTCTACATGGATTAACCTTGAAAATATTATGCTAAGTGAAAGAAGCCAGTCATAAAAGACCATATATTATATCATCCTGGTTATAAGAAATGGCCAGAAAAGGCAAATCCAAAGAGACAGAACTTATAGGATACAGGCTGCCTAGAGTTGGAGAATTTGGGAGGAAATGGGCAGTGATTGCTAAATGGTACCTAGTATCTTTTGGGGTGAAGAAAATGTTCTAAAAATTGATGTAGTAATGTCATCACAGTTCTGTGAATATATTAAAAATCACTGAATTGTGCCTTTTAAAAATATATAAATATTACAGAAAATTTTTTAAAAATAAAACTTTTGCATTGTATCTATAGCCATTACATTGTAACTAACACAAAAAATGAAGGGCATTTTCTTCTGGTATTTGAAAACCATTATCCAATTCAACAAAGTTGCCCACAACACTGATGAATAAATGAAGTTCTGACATCCATATTTGTTGTTTTACTTTCATCTTATTCACTAACATAAATGAAAATATCAACCAACCCTTATTACAGGACTATATTCATTCATTAATCACAACCATAGGTTGGCTACAGATACAAGAATTCAACAAAAATCAAAAAAACATTCAGTGAGAATGAACTAACTATGTGACATTTAAAGTAAGGATAATGTCTATTTTACTATGTTTTAAATTGTGTGCTACCCATCCTTCATATCAGCAAAATTAGGAATACACACACACAAATTTTTTTTTCGATAGAGAGTCTGTTGTTAAGCTTTTACCAGCATACACAGTTTCCTGTCCCTTTGCTCTGAGGAAAACTATACAGATAAACATATCAGCAGTCACTACAGTCCTGTTTCATTGCTTAAGTTTATACGAGTGACTAGAGCCTTTTTGCCCAACAGTTCTAAACTGGGAAATGGAGATAAGAAAAGAGGGACTTCTGTGAAGCAGCTGGGCAGAGGCTAGAGAATGGGCAAGAGATACCTATGAAAATGCTTGAGGAAATAGGATCAAACCTTACCCATGTTAAGCAGTTCTGGCCAAGCTCAGCTCTAGCAGTCTTCTTCCCCCACCTGGACCAATTGCAAGCAAGCATAGCTCTTTTCATTCATCCTTGTCTTCCAAGCTAGGGTAAACACATTGAATTTGCAGAAGCTTTGGCTGGCAGCAGAAATTGCTATATTAAAAAGTGAGTGGAGGCATTTTTTTGATGGATGTTGTGAAGGCCGGGAAAAAAAGGTGAAATACAAGAGTGAATAATGTAGTACTTGTTTATATTTTGATACTACTGCTCCCTGTCAGCTTTTCCATAGCTAATGGAGAGACAACTCTATTATAAGACATGGCTCAGGGGACCTACCATCAGTATAGCTGAAGCTTGCCTTTCAGAAAGGTTCTTGTCAATTCACAGAGAGTCTTACCGAACCACAAAACTACAGTCCTTCCTGCTGTTTCTGCCCTAATTACTATGAAAAATTAGCAATCATCACCCATCCTTGACACAACCTTGACATGATAGTATATATACCAAGTCTGCAAGAAATACTTTCATATTTTTGCCCCAGTTTTGAATATGAAAAAGAGCTTTATAGTTTAATTCTATGTGGGTATTGCATGTGTGTTGTATGGGGAATGGAAAGTAAAAGGGTCAAGACTACACAGTCATAAAATGTCAGAGCTGAAGGCAATAGGATGCTGGACCCAGCACAAACTGGTTCACAAGAGCCAATTATCCATGTCTCCCAACCCTGCATTCAGGGACTACAATTTGTTAGTTTGAAATCCACCTTGATGGGAATATTTATACCATAGATTATCAGCAAACATTACAAATCAGGGCTTTTCCCTCCTAGAGATCCAGTTTATTAGCATATCACAGGCTCAAAGGGATTTTAGTCATTATCAAATATAACCCCCTGAAGAATAATTAAGAGGTAGTATTAGGACATTGGGAAAAGGGGGGAAAAGCCAAAAGGAGTGAATTTGTGAGGGACGAGGATGTTGGAGAAACCCTGCCCTATCACCATCCTCTAGGTCTTGGCTTTTGTTCCCCTTTCTCAGCCCTGCACTAGACTATAGGTATAAGAGGGCCAACATAGTAGTTGTCATAAATATGCTCCAAAGTGGAGAGTGCCACTGAGAGCTCAGCCTGTCCAACAGTGGAAGTATAGCTTCCTCTGCCTATAGCGTCAGCTCCCAGAAGGACTACAAGACAAAAAGGATCTTAGATCTCCACCTGGTCACCAGAAGAACAAAACTCCAGTACAGCCTAGCACAGTGGTCTCTAGTTATAGATTAGCTACACATAACTCACCTGCTGCTCCAAACTGCTAGGCTGAACTCAAGTGGCAATTCCTGAGAAATACAGGAATTAAATGACCAAGTTTATCCACACCCATCTCCCTGGCCCCTCTCATTTTCCCTGGGTCATTCAAATGCACACTCAGCAGGGGCACACAGTACTCAGAAAAGCTCCTTCATTGCCTCTGCCCCTCCTCTTTAGTTGCTACATTCTGAAACTGCTCAGGAAAGAAGTTATTAATGCTGTATCATAATCATCTAGTACTTGATGTGTGCACTGCATTCAACAACCAGGCCTGGCTCCACACACTTAAGTCTTCCTTTTCGGGCAAATTTTCCAACCACAAATAGAGTGCCTACTATATGTGGGCAATATACAGATACATTTATCTAAGATGATACATGCATAAATAATACATGGGTCTTGCCCTCTAAGAGTTTACAGCTAGACAAAGAAGACACACATGTTACTTTACTACAGGACAAAATGAAATTTAGTGCTGAACAGTAGCAGAGGCCCAGAGATATGTAAGTCCCCAACATCTGAAAAGATGAAGGCCAAGGAGAGTTAAAATGAAAAATATTCACTGATGTTTACTGAGCATTTATCAGTGCCACATTCCATGATAAGCCCTTCATATAAATCACTTCATTTAACCTTCACAACCACCAAGATTGGTAGCATTGGCCTCACTTTACAGCTGAAAACAATCAAGGCATAAAGAGATTAAATAATTTACCCAAAATCATAGAGTTAGTTCAGTGTTGGAATGGGAGTCTGCTATAGACTGAATATATTACCCCTAAAAATTCTTATGTTGAAACCCTAATCCCAAAGTAGTATAAGGTGGAGCGTTTGGGAAGTAATTAGGTAATTAAGGGAGTAAGCCTCATGAATTGCATTAGTTCTCCTATAAGAGACCTGAGAGAGCTCTTTTGCCCCTTCTGCCATGTGTGAGTACAAGGAAAAAAATCATAGTCCGCAATGAAGAAGTAGGTGTTCATCAAAATGCAACCATACTGGCACCCTAAACTTACATTTTCCAGTCTCTAGAATTTTGTGCAATATATTTCTGCTATTTGTAAGTCACCCCATCTATGATATTTTGTTATAGCAACCTGAATAGACTAAGACGGGGTCTATGTCAGGTCTTTCTGATTCTAGAACCCAAAATAGGGTTGAAGGGAAGCTGAAATAAGGTACCATACTCTTCTGTATAAGAATGTGAAGATCATTTTATCACTTTAAAGGCTGTTAACAGAATTTGATCATTCATTCATTCAACATGCTCCAAGTACTGTTCTTACAGTAGTGAATAAAACAAAATACCTTGCCTTCATGGGAGTTATATTACAATGAAAGGTCCTCAGAGGGAGAAAACTATGAATTGGGACAAATATTTTAATAAATGCTTGGAGCAGAAAGTGATAACGCCCATCTGATAAACACCACTAGGGATACCCTTATAGTCAGAAAAAGTTAAATTTATTAACTTGCTACAGCAAGGGGTACTGCATACCAGAGTAAACATGGACCACTCACCAAACAACAGAAGTGACAGTATTACAGTATTCCCCACCTTATGTACAGGAGATATATTCCAAGACCCCCAGTGGATGCCTAAAACCACAGATAGTACTAAACCCTATTTACACTATGTTTTTCCCTATACACACTTATGATAAAGTTTAATTTATAAATTGGGCACAGTAAGAGATTAAAAATAAAATATAACAATTATAACAGTATACTATGTTATATGAATGTGGTACCTCCCTCTCCGAAGCTTTCACTCGCTCACTCTCTCTCTCAAAATGTCTTATTGTACTGTACTCACCCTTCTTGTGATAATGAGATAAAATGCCTAGTAATGAGATGAAATGTGAGTGATTCAGGCATTGTGACGCAGGCTTTGTGGCAGCGTTAGGCTGCTATTGACCTTCTGCTGATTCGCCAGAAGGAACACCTGCTTCTTCACTGCAACTGACGGGAGCAGTGGGTAACTGAAACTGTGGAAAGCGAAACCAGAAACCACCACGGCTAAGGGGAACCTACCAAACTTTGGATCAGGGGAGAAGAGTAAAGGCACAGTGTAAATGAAGCCACAGTTTGATGGTCTTAAAGTACAGCAAGGCTGTGTAAACGGGTAAATGTCAACCCTAGGCTGAAAAGTAGACCCAGGGTCCTGTCTCCTTGGAAACCACAGAATTAAGATAAATGCGGAATGGTGTATCCCAAATCTCCATATCTGAAGCTCTGCAACTTTATTAGAAATCGAGGCTGCTTCTAGGAAAGAATGGAATATTTCACTATTACTGATACATTTTCAAACAGCAAAGTTGTGACAACCTAAGATTTTAGAGAACCAGTTTTTCAGCATTACTTTTGTTAATTAATAGAATCTGAGTTTGTACAAGTCTATGGAGGTGATTCCACAATATTAATGAGTGTTAATTGGCAACGAGGCCACAGAAGTGTTAGGAGGCTGCTCTGTCAATATAAAGGGTAAAGAATGTGGTATTGCCAGGACAGTATGGGAGGGAGAGGTGAGGAGCTGAGACAGGAGGGTCATAGGGAGAGAGAGATAAAGCAAGCCTGGGGGAGGGTAATGTTCCCCTGGCCACATACACACTGGGGAAAATCTACTGAACTCATAGATGGCTTGAGAGAGAGGCTATGTCTCACACCAAGTAAATATAGTGTGGGACAGGGACAATATGAGTGCCCAGGAAGTAGATGAGGCTCCCCTGGAAGTAACCACAATCTTTGGGATGTGTTTCAACTTCCACAGGCCATGAGGCAATTTCAAATCTTACATCACAAAGGTAGGAAAACTCTAAGCTGACATAAAACATATAGGTCACAGGGCAAATCAAAGAAATAGGATACCAGGCAAAGCAAGGAAGTGTTATTCAACTGACAAGGAATAAGTTCAGAGAACACATTCCTTCAAGATATAGACATCAGGATTCGAGCTCCACCTCTATTAGTGAACAACTGCCAAATTCAGAAATAGACCAAGAGAAGTCAAAGGGGCCAAGAAGTAAGCAGTTGATACAAGCAAAATACTAAGAATTTAAGAAAGCCAAACTATCTAAAACAGCATTATTTCCATGTACTTCTTTCTCAGGAAGCAGATGGTTCCAGAGTGTTCTTGTACCCTACCCTAAAGATAAAGGCATAACAATCAGATGCATCTGGCTACTGGAAATGGAATGTCTACAGTTGTATTGTACTAGGAATGTGGAAAAACAGCTAAAGCTGCAGGGAGGCAAGGATCATCATAAATCTGATTCTTCAAAACCTTAACATCTTAGTATTTTAAGAACATACAACCTAAACATGAGTGGCTGAGCCATTAAAAGTCACCAAGTGAATCAAGAGCCATCATCCTGAGCAGGAACCACAAATGGGCTGGAGTTATATTTTGAGACTTAGTGGGACATATCTATCCTTCATGGATATTTAATTCGTCCCCCACAGTGACCATTAAAATTTCTTTTAAAAAATTAAAAATAAAAATTTCTTTAACTTCCAAACATTTAAAAAATTCATTGAAACTAAGGAGAATGAAAACCTATGGGATACTGCAAAGGTGGTCCTAAGAGAGAAATACATAGCCATCCAAGCCTCTCTCAAAAAATTTAAAAAATCCCAAATGTGCAAGCTAAACTTCTCTCTAAAGGACCTGGAAAAACACAGCAAATAAAGCCTAAACCAAGCAGAAGAGAAATAATAAAGATTAGAGCAGAAATCAATGAACTAGAAACTAGAAAAACAGTAAGACAGATCAATAAAACTAGAAGCTGGTTCTTTGAAAGAATTAATAAGATTGATAAACCTCTGGCCAAACTTATCCAAAAGAAAAGAGGAAGGACCCAAATTAATAAAATCATGAATGAAAGAGGAAAGATTATGACCAACACCAAGAAAATACAATTTTAAGAACATATCATGAGCAACTATATGCCAATAAATTAGGCAACCTGGAAGAAATGGATGCATTCCTAGAAACTTATGAACTACCAAAACTGAAACAGGAAGAAATATACAATCTGAACAGACCAATAATCAGTAAGGAAATTGGAGCAGTAATCAAAAACCACCCAAAAAACAAGAGTCCCGGGCCAAATGGCTTCCCAGGGGAATTCTACCAAGCATTTAAGGAAGAAATAATACCTATTCTACTGAAACTGTTTTTAAAAATAGAAACAGAAAGAAAAGTTCCAAACTCCTTCTATGAGGCCAAAACCAAAGAAAGACCCCACCAAAAAGAATTACAGACCAATATCCCTGATGAACATGGATGCCAAAATACTCAACAAGATCCTAGCCAGTAGGATGCAAGAGTACATTAAAAGGATTATTCACTATGACCAGGTGGGATTTATTCCTGGGATGCAAGGGTGGTTCAACATTCACAAATCAATCAGTGTGATAGAGCACATTAACAAAGGAAGAGACAAGAACCATATGAACCTCTCAACTGATGCATAGAAAGCATTTGACAAAATAGAGCATCCTTTCTTGATTAAAGCTCTTCAAAGTGTAGGGATACAGGGAACATACCTCAATATCATCAAAGCCATCTATGAAAAGCCCACAGTGAGTATCATTCTCAATGGGGAAAAACTGAGAGCTTTTCCCTTAAGGTCAGGAACACAACAGGAATGCCCACTCTCACCATTATTGTTCAACATAGTACTAGAAGTCCTAGCCTCAGCAACCAGACAACAAAAAGAAATAAAAGGCATTCAAATTGGCGTAGAAGAAGTCAAACTCTCTCTCCTCTCAAATGACATGACACTTTACATGGAAAACGCAAAACTCCAACCAAAAGTTACTAGAATTCATACAGCAGCTCAGGAAGGTGGCAAGATACAAAAATCAATGCACAGAAATCAGTTGCATTTTTTAAAAGATTTTAATTATTTATTTGACAGAGAGAGAGACAGTGAGAGAGAGAACACAAGCAGGGGGAGTGGGAGAGGGAGAAGCAGTCTTCCTGCTGAGCAGGGAGCCCAATGTGGGCTTGATCCCAGGACCCTGGGATCATGACCTGAGCCAAAGGCAGACCCTTAGTGACTGAGCCACCCAGGTGTCCCAATCAGTTACATTTCTATACACTAACAATGTGACTGAAGAAAGAGAAATTAAGGAGTTGATCCCATTCACTATTGCACCAAAAACCATTAGATATCTAGGAATAAACCTAACCAAAGAGGTAAAGAATCTGTACTCTAGAAACTACAGAACACCTATGAAAGAAATTGAGGAAGACACAAAGAAATGGGAAAACATCCCATGCTCATGGATTAGAAGAATAAATATTATTAAAATGTCTATGCTACCCAGAGCAATCTACGCATTCAATGTAATCTCTGTCAAAATACCATTGACATTTTTCACAAAGCTTGAACAATCCCAAAATTTGTATGGAAATAGAAAAGACTCCGAATTGCCAAGGAAATGTTGAAAAAGAAAACCAAAGCTGGGAGCATCACAATGCCTGACTTCAAGCTATATTTCAACACTGTGATCATCAAGACAGTATGGTACTGGCACAAAAACAGACACATGGATCAATGCAACAGAATAGAGTCTCCAGAAACGGACCCTCAACTCCATGGTCAACTAATCTTTGACAAAACAGGAAAGAATATACAATGGAAAAAAGACAGTCTCTTCAAGAAATAGTTCTGGGGAAATTGGACAACAACATGAAGAAGAATGAAACTTCTGTTTCATTTCAAGACCATTCTGTTATACCATACACAAAGATAAACTCTAAATGGATGAAAGATCTCAAGGCGAGACAGGAATCCATCCAAATCCTAGAGGAAAACATAGGCAGTAACTTCTTCAACCTTGGCCACAGCAACTTTTTGCAAGACACATCTCTAAAGGCAAGGGAAACAAAAGCAAAAATGAACTATTGGTACTTCATCAAGATAAAAAACTTCTGCACAGCAACAGGAACAGTCAACAAAACTATAACATCCTACGGAATGGGAGAAGATATTTATAAATGACATTACAGATAAAAGGCTGGTATCCAAGATCTATAAAGAACTTCTCAAACTCAACACCTAAAACACAAATAATCCAGTCCAACAAACATTTCTGCAAAGAATACAAATGGCTAATGGAGACATGAAAAAATGCTCCACATCACTTGCCATCAGGGAAATACAAATCAAAACCACAATGAGATACCACTTTACACCAGTCAGAATGGCAAAAATTAGCAAGACAGGAAACAACAAATTTTGGCAAGGATGTGGAGAAAGGGGAACCCTCTTACACTTTTGGTGGGAATGCAAGCTGGTACACCACTCTGGAAAATAGTATGGAAATACCTCAGGACATTAAAAATAGAGTTACCTTATGACCCAGCAATTGGACTACTAGGTATTTACCCAAAAATACAGATGTAGTGAAAAGAAGGGGCACTTGTACCCCAATGTTCATAGCACCAATATCCACAATAGCCAAACTGTGGAAGAAGCCCAGATGCCCTTCAACAGACGAATGGATAAAGAAGATGTGGTTCACATATACAATGGAATATTACTCAGCCATCAGAAATGATGAATATCTACCATTTACATCCACATGGATGGAACTGGAGGGTACTATGCTAAGTGAAATAAATCAATCAGAGAAACAATTATCATATGGTTTTACTCATGTGTGGAACATAACAAATAGTGCAGAAGACAATAGGGTAAGGGAGGGAAAACTGAATAGGAAGAAATCAGAGAGGGAAACAAACTGAGGGTTATGAAAAGGGAAGTGGGAGGGTGGATGGGGTAACTGGGTGATGGGAATTAAAGAGGGCACATGATATGATGACCACTGGGTGTTATAATGTTCAATTATTCATTAGTTGAATATATCAAAAATAATGACGTACTATAGGTTCACTAATTGCATTTGAATTAAAAAATGGGAACTATCGTGTGAGAAAAAAATCAAGTTGCCTCCTCTTGAAGAATCAGGAGATCTAATGATTTGGCCCATGTTTCCACGTAGCAAAAAGAGGCTGGAGTAGATGAGAAATACATTCTCTGTTTCCCTGAAGTCCCCACCACTCTTGGATGCCTCATAACCCAGCCAGTTTTACTTATTTATACTACTTGGTGGATTCTTGGAGGAGTTTGTAATTCCTGACTCCAGTACCAGAGTCCAGAATACATTGCTTTAAAAAAAAGAAAAAAAAAGAATATATCCCATCTGTTAAGTCATATACTCACCAATGCTTTGGCAGGGGGGTAGGTTTCTAGAATATGATATTGTGTCTTGTAAAGCTGTTTTTTTTTCTGGGCTGTGCAAAGAGAATTGCTTACCCTTGCCCCAGGTTTCCTTCTTTGTTCACTATGATCAGCTTGGTGTTTTGTTTGGTTATCAGCATTTGTGAAGAAGGACAGTGTGACCTCTGGGGCAGGAAGACCCTTAGAGTGAAGAAAGCTGTTAACAAATCAATCCTAAAGTGATTTATTTCCAGGCAGTAGATAGCAAGGAGACAGTGTATATTTATCATTTGGACAAGGCCTTAATAAAGATAAATTCGGAGTTCGAGTTCTTCTAAGGAAGTGGCTTTAACTTCCGACATATGCCAAAATGCACATCACAGCTAATTAGGTGGTGTCCACATGTGCCTTGCAAGTTAGTATAGTTAGGCAATGGATAGGAATAATGTGCTTGTCTGCATTTAGATGTGCCATTGATGGTCTGAAAATTCAGGGGCAAAACTAAGGAGCACTGTCAAGATTTAAATCAAAGAGTTTCCCAAAGCCAATAATGAATGTGTGCTCATTATAAAATCTATGTCAAGACTTTGTTTAGCTTTAGCATAGAGGGCAAATGAGCAGAATGACAGTCTTACACCCATATGATGAATAAAATCACGATTGCTGAATTTCACTTTTATTTTCTCCCATATGCATTTGTCAGATCTCTGCATTTACCAAAAAGAAAGGGGATATGAGGGTTTAAAGGCCTGACTGTTACCCAAATGATCTCAGAAACCAGTACTTTAGGCCCTCTGCTTTGAAAATCAGAACCTGGATTAAGATAAGGCAAGCCAGTCCCCTAGGGCACAATATTTAAGAAGGCCATCACTCTCAGGGTCATGCAAGTACAGGGTCAGTGTGTTTGAGTGAGCACATCCTTAAATTTTGCTCCCTAGTGGCCTGGCTTGGCTCACCCTAGTCCCAACCACTTTGGGAACATTTTCGTTCTTGAATTGTGAAGCTATAAGTTCTCACCAAGGGAGTGGGAAGGCCAAAAACATGTAGAATACTTACAAAGTCATGTACAGTAATATGTGCAATAACAACTTATTAGGACGCACTGCACTGATAAGACTGTAAACCCTTACATAGTCACAGTAAGGAAAGGGAGCAGTCAGTATAAATTAGTAGCATGTCTGAATATCCTTTTCTCAATTCCAAAGGCTAATCATGGAATTAAGGGCTAACAAGGTACCACCAAGGAGAAAGCCTGTAGGTGAGAAGTGAGGACCCCACTCTGAAGTTCTGTGGTTAGTGACTGATGCATTAGCTGAGGGGCTAAGAGAAACTAAAACTTATTTCTTTACCTAGGCTAAGAATCCCTAAAATCTTGGTAACATGATTCATTTGCTTGTGAAAACTTTTTCCACACAAAGACCAAAAGAGAAACTTCAGCCCTGTCTCATTTATGACAAATTTCCAAGTAGAAAATATTTTGAGTTAGGGGTTTCATTATGCAGGCTGGACAAGTGATGCAGGACGCCTGAGGTCTCCTTTGCTCCATGTGAATCAGACTAGATTACAAAGTAGTCTCTGTTTTCTTTAAAGATTTTATTTATTCATTTGACACAGAGAGAGAGATTACAAGTAGGCAGAGAGGCAGGCAGAGAGAGGAGGAAGCAGGCTCCCCGCTGAGCAGAGAGCCCGACGTGGGCCTCGATCCCAGGACCCTGAGATCATGACCTGAGCCAAAGGCAGCGGCTTTAACCCACTGAGCCACCCAGGCGCCCAGTCTCTGTTTTCAACACCAGCCCACTTCATCTCCTCTCCCTTCTTCCACTCTAACCCTCAAGGCCCAGAACATAGGTCAGGACTGAAAAAACAACAGGCTAAAGTAGGGCCAAGCTGGGAAGAATCCTCCTCATTCAGCTTTAATTGAAACCCGACTTGCTACTTTTCAAATGGAAGATCATTGAGTGCTTCCAGGTGGGGGGAAAAAACAACCACCTCTTCAACAAAAATCATCAAACTGACTCATGAAGCTGTGTGGGTATAAAATTACTCTCATTAAACAGAGAGGCTCTCTGAAAATGAACTCCAAACATAGAGATTAGCATTTCCTTTGAAACGGTCACAGCCCTTGGAGGGGAAAGTCTGATAAAATGAGGTTTCCCTTTGCTGAATTCCACTTAGCTCAGCTATCTGGCAGATTCTCCCTTAGTCTGGGCTATGTGGGAATGGATTTTTCAACAACCCATTTTCAAACAAGTGATTGCACTAAACCTAGTCCAAAACCTGGTATAAGTAATGGTGACTTTCGAAAGTTTATGCTCCTTGTCATGATGAGCACCAGGTAAATGGAAGTGTTGAATCACCGTATTGTATACCTAAAACTAATATTATACTATATGTTAGCTAACTGGAATTTAAATAAAGACTTTAAAAAAGCTTATGCTCAACATTCTAAAGTAGTTGATACTGCTCAATTATTCAGATATTTATTAAAACTTCAAAGTGTACAAGACCATTCTTGGTGCTGGAGAGAGGCAAGGTGAGAAAAACAAAATGCCAAGGAAATCCAGAGTCTGCCATGAGAGTTAATGATCTATTAAGGAGGTTAAGATATGCACATGAATAACTACTATGAAGGAGGGAAAGTTATATCCCACAAGAGAGGAACAGAAAATGGGCTTGAACATCCATACTCATGGTGTGTTCTGCAGACCAGTGCAGGGGTATCACTGAGGAGCTTGTTAGAGATTCAGAATTGCAGATCTAGCCCTGACCAACTGATTAAGACTGTAGTTTAACAAAACCACAAGTGAGTCTTATACACATCACAGGTGGAGAAACCCTGGACTAGAGTAGTTCAGAGGAAAGAGAAATCACTTTCAGCTGAGGGGCTCAGGAAAGACCTGAAAGAAAGAAAATGGCAAATGAACCAGATTTCAACAGTGTGGCATAAACTTGGAGCTGGCCACCAAAATTTGCCCTCCATTTCTTCCATACATATGGCTAGACTATAATGCCTAGCCTCCTATAATGCCTAGCCTCCTTTGCAGTTATGAGTGACTGTGTGACTGATTTATTGCCAATGAAATGTGAAAAGTTGACATGTGCCTCTTCCAGGTATAAACCTTAAGAGAATAGACCCGTTTTATGCACTCCTTCCTCTTCCTCCAGCGGGAACCTGGATGAGGTGGGCCAGCCTTGATCACTCAGGGGAGGACTGCACCCTAAGGGATGGCAGAGCAATAACTTGTTCAACTGACAACTTATAAAAAGGCTAAGTTCTTGAATGGCCATGCAAAGCAGAACCACTGCCATTCTGAAACATGACAGAACAATCACATTCAAGAAAAATGAACTTCTGCACCTGGGTGGCTCAGTGGGTTAACCCTCTGCCTTCGGCTCAGGTCATGATCTCAGGGTTCTGGGATTGAGCCCCACATTAGGCTCTCTGCTCAGCAGAGACCTGCTTCCCCTTCTCTCTCTGCCTGCCTCTCTGCCTGCCTCTCTGCCTACTTGTGATCTTTCTCTGTCAATTAAGTAAATAAAATCTTTAAAAAAAATAAAATAAAAAAATTTAAAAAAAGAAAAATGAACTTCTGAATTTTTAAAGCCATTCTACTTTACTGTCCCTCTTTCTCAACAAAAGTCCTATGATTACCTAACAAATGCAGACACATAAACTGCAGATACGGGGAGATGGTGAGAAAGAGATACTGGCTTAAAGAACAGCATAAGTAGACACAGAGGTATGTGTGAATGTGCATGGAGTATTCAAGGAATCACAATAGTTCTGTTGGCTGGAGCACACAGTATATGAAGTTATAATAACAAATAGAATTGGAAAGGTAAGTTCAAAAGTTAGATTATGGGATATGGCATTCTGGTCAATGGTAACAGGTAACCACTGAAGATCTAATAAGGGAATATACAATGTTTTGGGAAAATTATTCAGACAATAGTGTGTGTTGGGTTGAAGTGGAGAGAAAAAAGAAATAATCCAGTTAGGTTATTACAATAGTCCACCTTAAGAATGAAAATAAGAATCTCAAAGAATAACAATAAAAACTTCAATGACGTTAATTCTAGTACAAAATAGTGATGGAAGGGTCTATTCTAGATTTAGCCATTCCTCCCAAAAAATCTGATAAGAAGCTTTGGGTTCTGGGATGCCTGGGTGGCTCAGTCAGTGTCTGCCTTTGGCTCAGGTCATGATCCAGGGTCCTGGGATCAAGTCCTACATCAGGCTCCTTGCTCAGTGGGGAGCCTGCTTCTCCCTCTGCCTGGTGTTCCCCCTGCTTGTTCTCGCTCTCTCTCTCTTTCTGACAAATAAATAAATTAAATATGTTTTAAAAAGAGAAGCTTTGATCTCTCAGAGGCAGAACTAATGACAGACTATCTAGTATAGGGTAAAATTAATCTCTCCAAATTCTATAGAAAAATAGTAAGTTACTATAGATCTTTGAACATAGACTTGAGCAACATATATCATATATCATATCATATATATATCATATGGGAAAATTTTCAGAACCAGAAAAGTCTAGTTATTATGTGGAAGTGCATCCAAATATGTTTATTCTCTGCATTTCCAGAGTTGGGCTAAAACCAAATTTTGTTAATGAAATTATTACTGCCCCCAATGAGCTTCTCTCATTTCTGAGTCTTCTCTTTGACTAATTGTCCACAACAAACACCTGACACCTGACCTTTAGTTTCTTTGCCGCAGACTACTATACAGCTAAAGGCATAGAAAACGTTTCTATATACTCTTCACTAAAGCCAAATGACTTTTTTATGTTTTAAATTTAAGAGTGCTTTTATAATTTGACTTTTTAGAAAATTTAGATTCTGTATATGGATTATGCTCTAAATCAAGGCTCAGCCATACTAAAAAATAAATTAGTTTAATGATAAATATACTCCAAGTTAGTGACTGGTTAGAATTCTAGGATTATAATGGGATCTAACTGAAGCATTCCTGAGGGTACAAAGCACACAAATATTGAACTTGAAAATTACAGGCTTCAAGAGTGTAGAGAGTGCACTAAAGAAGTTGATTGAAATCAATTATCCTCCTGAAAATCGTGAGGTGTTCAGAGAACAATTAGGAAGAGTCCAATCCATATTCATTAATAGAGAGTGGGTCTCCAAATGACAGAGATATCTGCTGTGATTAACAAAGAAGTTAAAAAAAAAGGGCAGCATCATAAACAGGCGTGGGAAAGGCTTAGAGAGCACAATAGATCGTAACATTCTTAAATTATTTAAAAAGAAGCTGCACTGTAATTCATAATGAAATGTATTTGTTAGTAACAGGAGAAACAAGGGACTCCAATTCAGGTAACGTGAGGT
Source organism: Ailurus styani (assembly GCA_002007465.1). NCBI lineage: Eukaryota > Metazoa > Chordata > Mammalia > Carnivora > Ailuridae > Ailurus > Ailurus styani. The sequence continues at coordinate 349,359 of LNAC01000249.1, forward strand.
AAGAAAATTATTCCCTGTATCATAGAAGGGAAACCAGGCTCTAGAGGAGTGACATGACCAAGGCCACACAGCTAGTCAGTGTCAAGTGTTCTTGCCAATACCCTGAAGCTGCCTTACCAATTTGGTTTTCTGGGTACATGGATATCAGGAAATGTTCTTCTGGCTATCTAACATGAGTAGGTATTCCCTGGAAAGCTCTTTTAATTAAGAATTTTTACCCAATTAAGTTCCATAAAATTTAGGAATGGCAAGTTTCCTGAGGTGTTATAGTACAAGGAAACCATACCCAATATTTGGGGCCCAGGTCAAGCTCTTCTAGTAAGGTGACATAATGGGGACTCTGAACATCAGTACACATTCACCAATGACAATTTTAGAGGCAAGCTGAAGATATAAATGATTTTTGATAGACTGCTCTTCATCAGCTCTTTAATAATAAACTTATAGACAAGCATGATTCATTAGCATACTAAGCATAGCTTACAAAGGACTCGTCTATGGAGATTTTAACTGCAAAGAGTAATTTGAGAGCTGAATTCAGCATCAGTCAAGGAATGAAGGTCAATAATAGACCTCAATTCAGCAGATTTCAAGTCAACCCTAAATCTTAAACATCATTATACTTCCCATCCTTGCCACTGCTCCAAAGGCAAATGAAGTACACCTGAAAGGCAAAATACTATCTTGCTTGGAGAATGACTTCATTCCTCTTCTGGATCTCTGCTTTCCAGATGCCTGGTGTCCTCATATGGCCTCCCATTGCTGTGAACCATCTGGTTTTGCCCTCCCTGCAGCATCTCATGTCTCTCACCTACACTTATCTGTTTAAGTGACCCCTTTCCTTAGGATATCATATGGGATTGCAAGCAGCTCTGAGAAATTAATTACAATTATTTTGTTAATGTCTGAAAATGAGCTTTGTTATTCAGCTCCACATCTATTCTACACTAGAAAATAGGAAGCAGAATGGTACAGTAAATGAAAGCTGGCCTAAAAGTCCACCAAACTGAAAGGACCACAGGGTCCTAGTTTAAGGTCTCTATGGTTGAGCTATGTGATTTATTTCCTTTGGGCATCAGTTTCTTAATTGTGAAAAGAACCTGTTACCCATTCATGGATTACCAGTGCTCCTCTGCATGCTTCCACAATCTTCCTGTGTAGCCCAAAATGAAGAGGACTTATTTTAAATTTCTGTATATTATTCTATAAAATAGGACTGGCTTTATTTACATTTATTTTTTTTTCTTCTTTTTTTTCATTTTTTTCAAAGATTTTATTTATTTATTTCACAGAGGGAGAGAGATCACAAGGAGGCAGAGAGGCAGGCAGAGAGAGAGAGGGGGAAGCAGGCTCCTCACTGAGCAGGGAGCCTGATGCAGGCCTCGATCCCAGGACCCTGAGATCATGACCTGAGCCAAAGGCAGAGGCTTTAAGCCACTGAGCCACCCAGGCGCCCTTTATTTACATTTATACACAGCTCACAGCTCTCCAGGAACAGGCTTCCCCTTCCTTTAATTGAGTCTGACTCTATAGTTCAAAGAATTGATGGACAGAGAATGTCCAAAACATTCTTAAGAGTATTTTAACTTACTGCCCAATCTTATAGAGTTGTAAATGACAAGATAAGAGTCTAGGACTTGATTCTCTATGCAGTAGAAAATCATGGAAGTTTTCTGAGAAGAGAAGTGACATGAAGAAGGATGTGTTTATAATACTAAATACTTAAATGATCGCTGTGTGCCAACACCCTTGCCAAGAATCTTACCTCTATTACTTAATCCTTAAAACAACCCAGTTACTAGGTATTTTCACACACATTACAGATGAGGAAATTAAGAAACATAGGTTACAAAACTTTTTTAAGGACACCCAACTATTAAATGATGAACTGGGATATAATCCAGGTCAGTCTGATTTCAGAGCCTATGTTCTTTACCACTGTACTGAGCAAAAAGAGATCATTTGCTTACTGAGATTCAAATTCAGAGTACATTAAGAAGGAAACAAAATTCCCGCATCCCATCTCACATCTGTCTCTACCAAATGGGGCCAGATGCCAAAGATGTCATATAGAGACTTATTCCTTAAATGAAGTCAGGTCACTTTCTACACAATGGCTCTTGGAACTGCCATCAGTCATTTTCCCTTAATGAAGGAGTTTTCCATGCTTTCCTGGAGCAGGGTTTAACAGCGGTGGGACAAAAGAAAGGTTGCAGGCTCAGAGAATCTGGGAAGGGATGAAATGGAAAGGGACAACCATTAAGGGGATAAAAAGAAGTAGTGTAGGAAACCAGTGAAGATGAGGGAGTACCAAAGAATTTTTTCTGACCTTAATTTTGCCTATGGTTGGTTTGTATATTACAGAAAAATAAAAATAAAGTTAAAAATATAAAGTAAGCTGACAGTGTTCTTTCAGACACCTGGAATGAAAAGAGAATGTTCCTCAGTATCCCAACCTGTGCAAAATAGTTCAAGAGTTACATTTTAATACTAACAAAAACTGGCTCATCTGGCCAAGAAAATGGATTTCTCAAAACTATTGTCTCAGCTAATGGCATCTCTAGTTTTTCTGTTATTTCTTTCCCCATGTTACCTCTTTCCTGACTCACATAAGTCACCTTTAACTACTGAACAGAATAGGGTTAAGTGTAGCTTTTTTCCAGATTTTGTATCTTTCTTAAGGAAGACATTAACTATGTCTGGTCTTAAGTAAAAGTGGCAGCCAGAGGGATTTATGGGTCCTAGAGCTGTCACAACCAGTGCAGCCAGGCTCTAAAAGTGTACGGGATGGCTCTTAAAGACCTCAGTTAAGCACAGAACCCTGCAAGGTAGAGAAATGCCCAGAAGACTGGGGTGTATGTGTGTGTGTGTGTGTGTGTGTGTGTGAGAGAGAGAGAGAGAGAGAGATTCATAGTTCATTCATCAGAGAAGTGACCCTCTGATGCAGAAAAGACTCTGGATGCTAGGACTTGTCTCAGTGGCTGGACCTTGTTCACTCTCCGGACACCAGCAGAGTTGTGTAAATTTAACCTCTTACGGTTGTAAAGTCAAAAACTATTTTGACCTCTTACTATTTGTCATGCAAGCCCTTGGAGACACATGTGACCACAGAGATAAAGAAAACAAAATCCCCAATAATGCCAGCTTTGGTGAACATGCTCTATCTTATTTATGTCTCTGTTACTGAACTTACCACTTCCCAGAAGGGAAGGTCCTTGAGGACAGATAATATCCTTTCTTCTCCAGTGCCTATTACAATGCCTGATCTCTTGTAGAAATTCAATACAGGGAGCAAACAAACAGGATTATAAAGTGAATTTTTAGGAGGAGTTAAGATGGCAAAATACTGGGGGGACACTGGGCTTGCCTTGTCCCTCAAACACAGCTAGATCAACAAAAAATCATTTTAAACAACTAGGAGATCAATCTGAGGATTAAGAAAACAATCTTCACAACTGGAGGGAGGTAATATGGCAGATGAAAGGTTCAGAGATGTGAATTGGGATAGAAAAAAGCCACAGTACTGCAGAGGGGTGGGAGCCCTTTTCCCAGAGAGAAGTCAGGGAGAAAAGGAAAAGTAGGAGAGAGAGCGGAGTGGTGCATAGGGTTCACACAAGGTATTATGGTGTGGGGATTCCCCTGGGTTGCATGAGGAGAGAAGGTTCCCCTCCGGGAGTGCATTTGGAAAAGGGCATATTGCATCTTCAAGGACAAAAGACCCACCAGGTAGCACTGAGTGGCCATTCAACAGCAGGGGAACAGAGGCATGTGCAGAAAGCAGATAGCCTAGTTGCAGCTTTTTGCTGTGCTTCAACATAGACTCTGGGCACTCACACAGGATTGCTACTGTTTTTCTGGGACAGAAAGGTGCTGGGTGCAGAGTTAAAAGGCTCTCCTCCAGGGAAAGGGAGTGTGTCCATGCCTGACCAGGTACTTTAAGATTTGTTATTTTGAATCCTTGCAGCTGTCTAGAGATAAAATACAGGTGAACTGTAGCACTGGGTGTGCTGACAGCTGGGCACAGACAGATTGAAGGCAGGGATTTGATGAAAGCCTGGGACATAGAAGAGGAGACGGTTCATTTTTTGTAAGGGCCTCCTGAACAGCAGCAGCAGCAAGTTCCCCTCCCTGGGAAGGAGAGGGCACGGTGACACCATCTTCTATCCGCTTGCCCACCAAAATGGCTGGATTTCAGAGAGAAAAACAGTGCTTCCAGTGGAAGTTGGAATTGCTTACACCAAACCCCACCCTCCAGCATCTGGCAGGGACATATTTATTAGGGCAGATCTGACTATGAGCCATTACAGTGGGCCTCTCTCCCTTAGAAAACCAATACAGGCCCTCCGCATGCATCAAGTCTACAGATCATGTAGTGTTCCAAAATGTCAGCTTCAGTTCAGGTCTTGTGGAAATACGACCAGGCTTTCTTTAGTTTTTCCACTTTTTAAAATTTTGTATATTTTTTCTTTTTCTTTGACATCAGGCTTATAGTTTTTTTGTTCATTTGTTGACTTGTTTGTTTCCTTTTCTCATTTTTTGGATCAGGCCTTTTCCCCCCCTCTTTCTTTTTTCCTTCTTTCCTTTTCTTTGGAATCAGGTTTATACTTTTTGTTTGTTTGCTTTCTTGTTCCTTTTCCTTTTCTTTTTTCTCAAATCAGGACTTTTTTAAAATCAGGCTTATCTTCACAAACAAGTCAAAGTATACCTAGTTAAAGATCCAAGAATTCCCCACTACAAGCAAGGAGGAACTCTGCAGAGGACTGACCTCTGGGAAAGAACAACAAAAACACAACAGCACACAACATACACCATAAATACTTCCTGAAGCACTAGGCTCTGGACAATATAGGACACCTTCTTAATACAGTATTACTCTCAAGAGCAGGAAACATACCAAGCTTTCATAGCACACAAAAGACAGAAACCTAGACATAATGATAAGATGGAAGAATTCTCCCCAAAAGAAAGATCAAGAAGAAATCACAGCCAGGGATTTCCTCAAAAGAGATAGAAACAATATATCTGCATAAGAATGTAGAACAACAGTCATGAGAATACTCACTGGCCTTGAAAGAAGCATAGGAGACACCTGAGAGACCCTGGCTGCAGAGATAAAAGACCTAAAAACCAGTCAGGCCAAAATAAAAAAATTCTATAACTGAGATACAAACTCACCTGGATGTAATCTCAACAAAGATGGAAGAAGCAGAAGAATGAATCAGTGATAAAGAAGATAAAATTATGGAAAATAATGAAGCTGAGAAGAAGAGAAAAAGGAAACTATTAGATCATGAATATATACTTAGGGAACCATGAGATTCCATGAAGTGCAATAATATCCATATGATAGGAGAACTAAAGGAGTTTGTGAACACCAAACCAGCTCTGCAAGAAATATTAAAGACCATATTAAGACCCATCAATATGCTCCTTACAAGAGACTCATTTTAGACTGAAAGACGGCTCCAGATTGAAAGGGAGGGGTGGAGAACCATCTATCATGCTAATGTACATCAAAAGAAAGCTGGAAGAGCCATACTTACATCAGAAAAACTAGATGGTTTTTTTTTGGGTTTTTTTTAATTATGTTCAGTTAGCCACTGTATAGTACATTAGTTTTTGATGTAGTGTTCAATGACTCGTTAGTTACATATAACATCCAGTACTCATCACAGCATGTGCCCTCCTTGATACCCATCGCCCCATTACCTCCTCCCCTCTGAAACACTCAGTTTGTTTCCTAGGGTCCATAGTCTCTCATGGTTCATCTCCATCTCTGATTTCTCCCCCTTCAGTTTTCCCTCCCTTCCCCTTTGGTCTTCTGTGCTATTCCTTATGTTCCACATATGAGTGAAACCATATGATAATCGTCCTTTTCTGCTTGACTTACCTCACTTAGCATAATACCCTCCAGTTCCATCCATGTCGATGCAAAAGTTGGGTATTCACCCTTCCTGATGGCTGAGTAATATTCCATTGTATATATGGACCATATCCTCTTTATCCATTCATCTGTTGAAGGGCATATCAGCTCTTTTGACAGTTTGGCTATTGTGGACATTGCTGCTATGAACATTGGGGTGCAGGTGCCCTTTCTTTTCACTACATCTGTATCTTTGTGGTAAATACCTACTAGTGCAATTGCTGGGTCATAGGGTAACTCTATTTTTAACATCTTGAGGAACCTCCATACTATTTTCCAGAGTAGCTGTACCAACTTGCATTCCCATCAACAGTGTAAGAGGGTTCCCCTTTCTCCACATCCTCTCCAACATTTGTTGATTCCTGCCTTCTTAATTTTTGCCATTCTGACTGGTGTAAGGTGGTATGTCATTGTGGTTTTGACTTGTATTTCTCTGATGGCAAGTGATATGGAACATTTTTTTCATGTCTCCATTACCCATTTGTATGTCTTCTTTGGAGAAGTGTCTGTTCATGTCTTCTGACCATTTCTTGACTGGATTATTTGTTTTTTGGGTGTTGAGTCTGAGAAGTTCTTTTTAGATCTTGGATACCAGCCCTTTATCTTAATGTCATTTGCAAATATCTCCTCCCATTCCATGGGTTGCCTCTTAGTTTTGTTGACTGTTTCCTTTTAAACCAAAGACTGTAATAAGAGATGAAGAAGGGCACTAGATAATAATAAAGGTATTTAGCCAACACAGAGATCTAACAATTGTAAATATTTATGCCCCCAACTTGGGAGCAGTCAAACATAAATCAATTAATAAGAAACATAAAGAAACTCATTGATAATAATACAATAATAGTAGGGGACTTTAATGCCCCATTCACAGCAATGGACAGATCATCTAAACAGAAGATGAACAAGGCAACAATAGCTTTGAATGACACACTGGACCAGATGGACTTCACAGATATATTCAAAGTATTTTATCCTAAAGCAGCAGAATACACATTTTTTTTGACCATACATGGAACATTCTCCAGAACATATCACATCAGGCTTCAACCAGTATAAAAAGATTGAGATCATACCATGCACATTTTCAGACCACAATGCTATGAAACTTGAATTCAACCACAAGAAAAAATTTGCAAATACCACAAATACATGGAGGTTAAAGAACGTCCTACTAAAGAGTGAAGATTTAAAAAAAAATACATGGAAGCATGTATTTTTGAATGAGAACATGACAGTCAAAAACCTTTGGGATACTCCAAAGGTGGTCCCAAGAAAAAGTATATAGTAATACAGGTCTTCCTCAAGAAGAAAAATCAAATAACAAAACCTAAACTTACACCTAAAGGAACTGGAAAAAGAACAGCAAATAAAGCCTAAAACCTGCAGAAGGAAAATAATAAGGATTAGAACATAGATCAACGATATAGAAGTAAAAAAAAAAAACCACAGTAGAACAGATCAACAAAAATAGGAGCTGGTTCCTTGAAAGACTTAACAAAATTGATAAACCCCAAGTGAGATTTATCAAAAGAAAAGAGAAAGGACCCAAATAAATAAAATCACAAATGGAAGAGAAGAGATCACATCCAACACCATGGAAATACAAACATTATAAGAGAATATTAAGATGTAATTATAACATAAGTGTAATAGAATATTATGAGCAATTATATGCCAACAAATTAGGCAAACTGGAAGAAATGGATAAATTCCTAAAAACATATAAACTACCAAAACTCAGGAAGAAACAGAAAATTGAACAGATCCATAACCAGCAAAGAAATGGAATCAGTAATCAAAAATCTCCCAACAAACTAGGCTCTAACTAACCAATAAGCACAGTTACCAAAAAAGGTAAAATTCCATACGTTGCCAGACCTTCTCATCTTCCCTCTTTAAAAACAGCCCCCACCCACTGCCTCATTGCAAACATCCATCCTCTTCTTTGCTGCCCTACTGGCAGCCCACTCCTTTGCAGTATATTCCAAACTCATTGCCTCAAGGTAGACAGCTTCTCCTCTGCTATCCTGCCCTGTCCCCCAACTCCCCTGCTGTGTATTCAATAAACTTCTATCTCCTTTGTTCTGCCTCAGGTGAATCCTTACAGTGCGCATACCACTGGTTCCACCAGATGCTTGCCCTGCATTTGGGGGCCTCCATCCAATCAAACAGATACCCCATTTAAATACCACACACCCCAACAATGTAGTTGATCTTTTAGGGAAGTTTGACAAACCTGGTCTTCCTAATGTAGGGTCACTGGCAGCAGCAATTTCTTCCAACCCCTCTTCCACCAAACAACCTCCCTGACTTAAACATACTCCAGGAGGAAAACAATGTTTCCTCCTAGCATGTGGTGAATGAACCCACCAGCTGCCTATTGTTAGGCACCAAGCAAAGCAATCAGACTTTCTTTGTATCAGCTGAAAGACTAGAAAATCACACACCCATGCCTAACTGACTCACACTTGTGCTCAAAAAGGTGGCAACAGCACTGACCATCTTGTGACCAAATCTGGAAAATTATCTACTTCAAGCAAAATGACTTTTAGTGTTTCAGGTAAGCCTCAAACTTCTCTAATAGGCTACATATGATTTGGAATACACATTATTTGTTCTTTCTTCCTGGTAATCTTTCAAGTCTATGTTCTGCCTATTGCAGGACTTCCACATCATGGCAATATGCAGAGATCCCAGGCATAGATCTAGAGTGGTCAGTCTGCAAATTAGCAGATAGTCCCTCCCTATGTGCAGAGATACCTCAAGAGAGAAACTGAAACTCAACTCATAAGCAGACTCTGTTTTTAAGTAATAATGGCAACAATTTATTGTGTGCTTACTACATGTCAGGCACTGTTTTAACCATTATCTCATTTTCTACAGGTAAGGGAACTGAGGCATAGCTCTGCTAAGTAACCTGCTGAAGACTGCACAGCTAATAGATGTGAACTCAATTAACTCCATGTGTTTTTTAATTAACTTATTCAACTCACTACTCTTAACACAATTAAAAATACTTGTGTTAAACCAGTTACCATAATTTGCTGATTTTAAATCAATAAAGCCTTTAAATTACTGTCATTTTTATTCTTTTATCTTTGCCATAGCACTTACATTTTGCTTTAGTCAGACAAATGGTAATGTCTGTGCTCCAAATTCTCTAGGTATGGCCCTTCATGGAGAATCATTCCAACTCGCCCTTCATGCTCTTCTCCCAATTCTATCCCTACCTGTCAAAATCCTATACACTTTCAAGTTCCATCTCAAATATTCCCTCCTCTCTGAACTCTTCCTAATCACCTAGCTAGATACAATCTCTTCTTCCTCATATTTCTCCTTTGGGAAACTGTTATGGTCTAGTTATTAGTGGATATTGGGGTGAATATTTATCTCCACCTTCTATTCAACCATAAGTTCCTTAGAGGCAGAAATTGGACCACACTTATCTCTGAATCCTCCACAGAGCTGAACACAGTGCCTTCCAAACAGTGAATCCAAATATATGTTAATTGAATTGTATTTTCAGTTGAGAACTACATGTACCTGTTGCTATGAAACAAAGAAGCAAGAACGGTGAGAGATGTGAGAGAAAAAATGTAAAGTGTAAAAGATGTCAGAATTGTAACAGCATAAGAAATAGCCAGAAGGCAATACCTACAAATATCAAAAGCCTGTACGAGGAAGGAAGCTGGGACTAGTATGAATGTTTGGTGGGAGAATGTCCCAGGATGAAAATGGTAAGTTCATAAAGAGGACAGCATTGTTGAAAAGAAACCCACAGGCCCAAGATGGAGTCACTTATGCTAGACCAAGTCACCAAATTACAGCTTAATACCTAACCTGTCATTTTGATCTCCCCCAGAAATGTAGTCTTAATCAGTCAGGAATTTTCTGATCAGCACCAAGGAGGTAATCTGTCACATGGACCCTCTCCCTCCCCATCCCCATCAAAGGATGATGAGACCCCCTGTACTTTCTTCTAAGGGAAAGTGACCTTGCCTGAAACAATCTTTTCTTTTGTTTTGCTATAACTTCCTTGCCCCACCCTCCTTCCTATAAAAATCTATTTTGTACAACTCCTCAGAGCTACCCTCTACTCACTAGATAGGATGCTGCTTGGCTCATTGATTGCTTAATAAAGCCAATTAGATCTTCAAATTTACTCAATTCAATTTACTTGAATTTTGTTTTTTAACAACATACAATTGCTAATATCCTGATCACAGTGTCAAAAAAATAATGGGAAGCCAGCACGATACCCAAAATGATAAAATAATTAAAATTGGTCAAAGAGACAAAGTCAAAAAGAGTTAACTAATGGAGAGAGAATAGTCAAAGCCATACAGAAAGTTCAGTTACTTAATGCAGTATAATAATAGTCAGCTGGTTAAGTGTTAAATTATTTCAATAGAAATTTGGGCAAAGAGTTTAATTTTAGGAAACTTACCATTACTGACTCTTCCAAGATAGAAGAGGAGTAGCTTCATTTTGTAACACACTAACAATTTTTCTGACCAATCAGATTTTCACAACCCATTAATCATCCTGTCAGCAGACTAGAGAATCTAAGCTATACCTAGATCTTTTAAGAAATGCTTAGAGAACTTATCAAAATCCTATAATAAGAGGACATGGTCTAGTCATGGTCTAGTCAATAGGAAAGTCCACATTTGGAATGGGTCTTTGTGAGGGACCTGTTTTAGAGTGCTAGTCCCTAGCCCATTTCTTATAGTTGGGATTAGCTCACACTTTCAGTAGGTGGTTCCCATATGCCAGCTCATGAACCTGTGCCAGTCTGTGATGGAGTTTACCCCTGCTGGAGATGAAATAAAAACAAAGATAAAGAAAACAAAGACTAACTTTAATTATGTTTTTGTCTTTTATTTCTTTGTCTAAGTTCTTTTTTATCTTTTCTTTTTACAGAGACTAAGTCATGCAATTTAATGTAGTCAACTAAAATGTTTGTTTTTATTTTAATACTGTGGCCTTCCTGCTTGCTTGTTTTTAAACTGCCTTTCCTTTAATAAAATAATAACAGTAGTTGGTAGTTGTGTGTATATGTGTTCTTACATGGCAAAATAAAATTCTGTCAATTTAATATTAGTTCTCCAAGTATATATCTATATTTATCTATCTAGACACACACACACACACACACACACACACACACACACACACAATTTTTCTTTTTTTAAACTGGCCTAGGAACCTCTGCTCAGAAAAATGTTGATAACCTTAATAAGTATATACAAGGATTAGAGTAATCCAATTCCAATTAACAGCCAAACTCAGTGGTCTTATCCTGCTGGTGGTAGGTAGCCATTTTCTTCAAGCACAAAGGACAGTACAGTTATACAATGCTATTAATTTCCTTACAGGAATCTATCTTAGGAAAACCTATTAATTAATATTATTAAGGTTAATAATCTAGTAAGACATATTACTTATAATTATTCCATTTAATATGCAGAGCATGTAAATAGTGCTTCTGAGCATTCTTAAGATAGATACATTCATATATTTACCCTTGAATCAGGCACTCCCATATTGCAGCATATTTGTATTTATAGATTTTTTTTTTCAGCCTCACAGACACTTCAGTGCAGTCTCTCACCATCCTTTTTTGCAGCTTCCTGGTAGAGATGACATTTGCTCAGCTATAGAATAGACACTTTCTAGCTGAGTTGCTCATCACACTTATACCCCAAGGCCTAGCTGATTGGCTGTTAGAGGACTCCAGCTGTTTAGCTGCCATGATGTGTCTTTCATAAGAAAAGACATTTCCTGGAATATCAACAGCTTGTTAAGGACTGGGGAGTGCTGGGGAGAAAACTTGATATTTTGGAGGAACAGAATGGTTTGTACTTGGAGGAGGCATGAAGATGAAACAAAGAAAGGGATGACCAGGAAACTTTTTCCCCATCTGTGTTTGAAAGACTCATTTTCAGAACTAATGTTATAATTTGCAATGAGCAACCCTCCATAGCTTAGAAGGTCAAGTGTTGGTAGAAGCAGTCTATTACCCACCCTGGTGGTGCACAGATCACATGAGGATGTAAAACTCATCAAAGAAGCTAGAAAACTCCTCATGAAATTGTCAGCAATTTCGCTTCAGTCCAATTTTCTTTGTGACTTGATTTCCTCTTCTAAAAATCAAGGGTGAAGAATACTCTTGGGGAAGCTTATAAGACTGCAAGAGCAAAAACCTGACCAAAGATACTTGGATTCTAAAGGCCTCTTTGGGAAGCAGAGTTGGTAGCCAGAGCACGTAGAAGGGAGGAGCAAACACAGTGCTAACGAGGTCATGCTTGCCAATTTGAAGCCCTTGTGGGCCAATTAGTCTGCTTTCTTCCACAGCCATTGACTGACCCCTGAACTCTGGGCCAGTCATCTCAAAGTTTTGTGTCATTGCTCACTGGGGTCACCGAGAGAGTATGTGGTTGGCTCTGTGAAAACTAACTACCAGATACAAAGCTCTGTAGTGTCACCTCTACATATGAGTGGAAACACAGCAACTCTTCAGGACCCCAAGTACTATTCAATGGCCAACTGGAGTTCTTCTGCCACCTGTATTTTCCACTATCACAGCTTTTATCACACTATATTGTCATTGTTGGATTGCCTATTTGTTTCTCCTGCCAAATTATAGGCTCTTTGAGAACAGAAATTGTGTCTTACTCAACTATGTAGCCCTGGCACCTTGCATGGTGTTGACACATAGTAAGTGCTCAATAAATCTTTGACAAATGAATGATGGAATGCGAAGTTCCTAGCTTTATAGTTCTTAATCATGGTTTGACAACAACTCAGTAGGTCACCAATTTCACCATAAAATTCTGAAAAAAAAATCCTAAAGAAAATGCATGTAATTCACTATGAAAACTTGAATGGATTAATTTCTTTGAAAAAATATTAGGTGTCAAGAGACAGATGTGGGTAGTAACAAATTAGTTTACCAGGGTAACATCAGCCTCTGAAGGTTGCTGATCAGTGGCTTAACCCTGGCTCATTCAATTACATATGAAACAAAGCAAGACTTGTTTGAATAAAAAATAAAATCATAATCTGAGCTCACAATGGTGATATTTTGATCCCAAATATCAGTTGATAAAAAGCTGAGGAGGTAGAATATCCAGTGAGGTAGGTTCTATTAGCATGCCCATTTTACACAGAGAGAAACTAAAAATCAGAGCATTTATGTGATTTTCACAATCACTTACTCTTTAAATGCCAGAGCCAGGATTCAAACCCAGGTCTTGTTTTATTCCAAAAGTTTATTTGGAAAAAAAATTTTTAATGCAGAGAAAGCACTGGGCAGTGGGAAAAGTCAAAAACTAAGTTGAGTGTGGTAGGAACCTCAAGTCCATCTTGGGAAACAGTGGGAGATAAAGCTGAAAAGAGTGGGAAGAGGTCTTAATAGAGCTTGTACCTATTTCAGCAGGCAATGGAGAGCTATAGAATGTGTCCAAGCAAGAATGGACACAATCAAAACCACACTATAGGTTAGTTGAATTTGTGGAAATTCATTCAATTGAATAAAAATTTTGCTGTGTCTATTATGTGCTGCAAAGAGAGGGTTGTAGAAGGGAGAAAGTAAAGACTATAGTGGGGAGTAGAAGAACTGATGAGTTATTTGTGGTCATTATCCAGGCTTAAGGCGGTGACCATCTTAACTAAAGCTATGGAAATGGTAATTGAAAGATGGAAAATTTATTGAGAAAGAAGAATTCAGAGCACTGGTGACTGGATATGGTCATAGGAAGGGTTAAGATCTCTTTCGCTTTAATAGAATATAGCTACCCTCTAGTAAGCAAATATGAACATTGGCAGCAGTTCCCATATATAATGGGACCTTGTTTTTGTACAATTGGGTGTTTTTCCATTGCCTTTGCTAGAACATGGCCCTCTACACTCCACTCTATAGTGATTGTACCTACTTGAACTTCTGTGTTTCCAGGCAGTATAAGAGGAATGTCAACTACTTCGGCCATAGCATCCAAATGTATGAAAAAATTCTCACTAGGAATTTTGCACATGGTTATTTCCAGGAAATATCAAAAGGAGGAAAACTGAGAGTTTTCCCCTTAAGGTTGGGAATATGAAAGGGAAGTCCACTATCACCACTGCTATTCAACATAGTATTAGAAGTCCTAGCCTCAGCAAACAGACAACAAAAAGAAATAAAAGGCATCTGAATTGGCAAAGAAGTCAAACTCTCACTCTTTGCAGATGATATGATATTTTATGTGGAAAACCCAAAAGACCCCACCCCAAAACTGCTAGAATTCATACAGGAATTCAGTAATATGGCAGGATATAAAATCAATGCACAGAAATCAGTTGTATCCTATACACCAACAACAAGACAGAAGAAAGAGAAAATTAAGGAGTTGATCCCATTTACAATTGCACCCAAAACCATAAGATACCTAGGAATAAAATCTATCCAAAGAAGCAAAGAATCTGTACTCAGAAAACTGTAGAATACTCATGAAAGAAATTGAGGAAAAAAATGGAAAACAAAGAAATGGGAAAACATTCCATGCTCATGAATTGGAAGAACAAATATTGTGAACCTATATGCTACCTAGAGAAATCTACACATTTAATGCAGTCCCTATCAAAATACCATGAACCTTTTTCAAAGAAATGGAGCAAATAATCCTAAAATTTGTATGAAACCAGGATAGACCCCAAATAGCCAGAAGAATGTTGAAAAAGAAAACCAAATTTGGTGGCATCACAATTCCAGACTTCAAGCTCTATTACAAAGCTGTAATCATTAAGACACTATGGTACTGGTACAGAAACAGATAAATAGATCAATGGAACAGAATAGAGAGCCCAGAAATGGACCCTCGACTCTATGGTCAACTAATCTTTGACAAAGCAGGACAGAATGTCCAATGGAAAAAAGACAGTCTCTTCAACAAATAGTGTTGGGAAAATTGGACAGAAACATGCAGAAGAATGAAACTGGACCATTTCCTTACACTACACACAAAAATAGACTCAAAATGGATGAAAGACCTAAATGTAAAACGGGAATCCATCAAAGTCCTTGAGGAGAACACAGGCAGCAACCGCTTCAACCTCAGCTGCAGCAACTTCTTCCTAGAAGCATTGCCAAAGTCAAGGGAAGCAAGGGCAAAAATGAACTATTGGGACTTCACGAAAATCAAAAGCTTTTGCACAGCAAAGGAAATAGTCAACAAAACCAAAAAACTAACGACAGAATGGGAGAAGATATTTGCAAATGACATATCAGACAAATATCCAAAAATCTATAGGGCTAATGTCCAAAATCTATAAAGAACTTATCAAACTCAACACCCAAAGAACAAATAATCCAATCAAGAATTGGACAAAAGACATGAACAGACATTTCTGCAAAGAAGACCTCCAAATGGCCAACAGACACATGAAAAAGTTCTCAATATCACTCAACATTAGGGAAATACAAATCAAAAGTACAGTGAGTTACCACCCCGCACCAGTCAGAATGGCTAAAATTAGCAAGTCAGGAAATGACAGGTGTTGGCAAGGCTGCAGACAAAGGGGAACCCTCCTACACTGCTGGTGGGAATGCAAGCTGGTGTAGCTGCTCTGGAAAACAGTATGGAGGTTCCTCAAATAGTTGAAAATAGAGCCACCCTATGACCCAGCAATGGCACTACTGGCTATTTACCCCAAAGGTACAAATGTAGTGATCCAAAGGGGCATGTGCACCCCAATGTTTACAGCATCAATGTCCACAATAGCCTAACTATGGAAGGGGCCCAGATGCCCATCAAGAGGTGAATGGATAAATAAGATGTGGTATATATATATATACAATGGAATATTATGCAACCATCAAAAAAATGAACTCTTGGGGCACCTGGGTGGCTCAGTCCTTAAGCATCTCAGGATGTCTCAGGGCATGATCTCAGGGTCCTGGGATCAAGCCCCGCATCGGGCTCCCTGCTCAGCAGGAAGCCTGCTTCTCCCTCTCCCACTCCCCCTGCTTGTGTTCCCTCTCTCACTGTCTCTTTCTCTCTCCCCCTGTCAAATAAATAAATAAAATCTTCAAAAAAAATGAACTCTTGCCATTTGCAATGACGTGGATGGAACTAGAGGGTATTATGCTAAGTGAAATAAGTCAATCAGAGAAAGACAATTATCATATGATCTCACTGATATGAGGACTTTGAGAAACAAGACAGAAGATCATAGGGGAAGGGAGGGAAAAAATGAAACAAGATGAAACCAGAGAGGGAGACAAACCATAAGAGACTCTTAATCTCAGGAAACAAAGTGAGGGTTGCTGGAGTGGAGAGGGGTGGGAGGGATGGGGTGGCTGGGTGATAGACATTGGGGAGCGTGTGTGCTATGGTGGGCACTGTGAATTGTGCAAGGCTGATGAATAACAGACTTGGACCCCTGAAACAAATAATACATTATATGTTAATTAAAAACAACAACAACAGGCTCTTACCTATAGAGAACAAACTGATGGTGACCCAAGGGGAGGTGGGTGGGGGGATGGGGGAAATAGGTGATAGGGATGAAGGCATGCATTTGTTGTGATGAGCATCAGGTAATGTATGGAAGTTTTGAATATATTGTATAGCTGAACCTACTATAAACACTGTATGTTAACTAACTGGAATTAAAACAAAAACTTAATGAAAAAGGAATAAAAAAAGGAAATACCAAAGAACACTACCACCACCAACAAAAAGTTTTCTTCCACTGACCTATCTAACATGTAAAAGTCTCACCATTCAGTAAGAGAATTCGGAAACAAAGATTCAGCATTTAGACTTTCCTGGAGTCATGTGCACTAAAATTATATGAAGATGTTTTTGCTTGAGAGAAGCAAGAGATTAGCATGGTTTCATGTATCTGCTGCCTTGATTATCTTTTTTCATTGAGTAAAATAGTGTCCTCAGAGAACAGGACTCATGAAAGTTAAGAGAGGATGGGTGGTGGAGATATTAAGAATGTCTACGACAGGAAACAGGCTCTGGTAGAGCCTGATGGGTGCTCTGATAGATCAACCAATGGGTGCACAGGCACCTAGGTCAGCTTGCTTAATGGTGTGAATGAACGGGAGAATGGGCCACCAGAATGCAATCTTAGCAAGATACGTTCTTCATAGATTTTCCAATTATCAGCGTGCTGGGGTATGGAAAGTCCGAAAGGGTAAGAATCTCTGGCCTAACTAATTCAACTTTATCTGCAATAAACCAAAGCTCTGAAACTTAAAAATGCCAGTGTCATAACTAAGGTTCCCAGCCTAGGACACCTCACTATCCTCTATACACATCTCAAATATTTCTTCCTTCAGGGCCTTCCACTCTCTCAAAATGCAGTACTAAGTCATTAAGGAGGGCCTCCAAGTTTAGCTCTCTTTCAGCATCTGCTCTATACATGTCAGTGTACTCCACGAATGCCTTCTACTTGGTTAAAGACACTGAGCAGTGAGGTGGGTGAGGATCTCAATTCACCAAGTGTCAAATAATGAATGGGGCAAGTGGAGCAAAATGAAACCAATGATCATCAGCAGCAAGAGCTACAAAGAAGCCTGCAACCAACCTTCATACCTCTCACTTTAACTAAAAAGCCACTAAAGGAAAGGGACCTATGAGGCATAGAACAAAAGATATTGCCCAGGCAGAGTAAGCGTTGCACCAATATATATTGAATGAAAGTCAGAAAAGCAGCTTGAAGCCAGGTAGAGGTACCCAGTGAGCAGAGATAGATATTTGTTTTTGTGGGGGTTTTTTAGAAAAAATCCTGCACCTCCCCTTATATTTTATAGTATCTTTTATTTTTTCCTAAATGCATGAAACTGTTTCTCATTTGTCGCTTTATAAATACTTAAGAATTGCACCCCTTTCCATGGGATCTGACTGTGTGGGCGTACTTGCCAGTGACTATGGCCTAACTTTTTGCAATCCAAAGAATGACCCTGGTTTAGGTGAGAAACCCATTGATTTGGACCCTACACATGTGGAACTGGTGATGATTTAACCAGTAGATATTGTAAATAAGATAACCAGAGGGATAGTTAAATTTATTCAAAGAAATAGCCAGATAACCATTTACGGAAAATACAAGAATAATTCTTTTTTTAAAGATTTATTTATTCATTATTTTAGAGAGAGAGGAGCATGGGGAGAGGGAAGAGAGAGACTCTCAAGCAGACTCCCCACTGAGCATGGCACCCAATACAGGGCTCAATCTCACCATCCCAAGGTCATGTCATGACCGAAATCAAGAATTGGGCCCTTAACTGACTGAGCCACCCAGGCACCACAGAATAATTCATATTAATATTTTTAAGTGGCTCTCCTAAGGACCCATATCCCTGTCAATACAACATCAAAATGCTTCATTAATTCAGACAGCTCTTTGCTCAACACTTCCATCCTTTATTCCAAAACATTGATGATATAGTTTAGTTTTGAAAAATATGGAGAGTGATTTGGCTGTACAGGTATAGCTAATGCTAAATGGTCCCTGAAAAGCTTGGAGTATAAGTTGAAAAAATTAAATACCTAATAGACCCTCTCAAATGTGGAGAGTTCTCTGAATCCACCCAAAGACATTCTCATGGGTTAAAAAAAAAAGAAATAAGAATCTTTATCCACTCTCACTATGTAGGCAGCTTCCACTTGTTAAATACCATTAAAGTCCAGTCTACCTTGAGAAAAACAAAAATATATATATTTTAGTTCTCTAGAAATGTGAAAAAATGAACCAAGTAGTTTCTAAAATGAAGTAGTCACTCTACATTGTTTATTTTTCCACTGATGAGCAAAGAAGTCTTTCCTAAGAAGTTGTACAAGTCTTTAAAACACATTTTGAGAGTTAGAGAAAGACAGAGACAGGAAAACAGAGAGATTAATTGAGCTCTAGGAAGAACTGGGAGTCAAGACCAAAATGTGAAGGCTAGAAATCCTAGCCCCTACTTGCTAAACTATACCTAGGTTGAGATTACAAGAAACCGGGAGTTCTCTATCTTAATAAATGTAATCTAACTCATTATAGTCCAGATGAGATTGGAAATGATGAAATACTTGGGAAGAAAAAAAGAATAGAGTCCATTTCTATCTAACCAACAATAGCTTTTTTCCAAAAATAAAGTATAAAATGAGTAGTCCCAACAATCCAGGTACAATAAGGAAAGTAAGAATAAAAGAATAAAACTTAATAGATTATTTTCTCTTCAATCTGGAATATTGGAGAGAGAAACTAGCAACATGGACAGGCCCAATCTGAATGCTAAAGAAGAGAGAACAAGTTAGGACAGTCTCTTCCTTTATATTTCTTTTCCAACCCAGCTCACTTTTAGCACCTCAGGGAAAAGAGGAGACATACTTGGCAGGGAAAGCACTTTATTTTTTGTTCATGAAAAAGCAGTCAGGAGATGCATCCTCTAGTCCAGCTCTGTCCCTTCCTAACTGTGGGACCTTGGCCATTTAACTAAACTTCCCATGATTCCAGTTATCTGGTGTGTAAAATTAGAACCTTGGTTTAATTGTGTATACACAATTATATATGTGTGTGTATAAAATTCAATTGTGTAAAATATTTTGAGGCTCCCTGAAGATTATAAAAAATATTATATGGTATTATAACTCCCTTAATATTCTATGATTAAATTAGTTCATGTGCCCAAGAAATAATTTCCAGAACCCAGAGATTCAGCTAAAAAGAATACATATATGTGTTTGCATGCACAGAGGAGGGAAGAGGGGAACAGCAAAGGAAACAAATGATTCATTTAGAGTGCACAAGAAAACCAAGAAGAAAATAGATGGTTCAAAAATAAATTGATGTCTAGTTACTTTGATTTACTCTAAACAAACCTGCAACAGGGTTGGGTCACAGCCTGAAAAGTGTGTCTTGGAAATTCTCTTGTGAGCCTTTAAATCTCCATCAGCTGCTACATGAAAATGAGGGTTAGATGAGGTACAAGGTGGAGAATAAAACAAGAAGACCCTATTTCTATACCATGTAAATGCCTTGTAATTGCATTTCGAGTGTAAGAGGCAACTTGCTTTGTCATTGGCAAGATAAGTATGATTTTTAAAAGACAAAGAACTAATCTATACTCAGAACAGAGATTGGCAAACATTTTCTGCAAAACATCACATAGATAGTAAATATTTTAGGCTTTGCAGTTCACATACTGCCTCTGTTACATATTCTTTGGTTGGTTGGTTGGTTGGTTGGGTTTGTTTTTGTATAATCCTTTCAAAATATGAGCACAAGGGCACCTGGGTGGCTCAGTGGTTAAGCCTCTGCCTTCGGCTCAGGTCATGATCCCAGGGTCCTGGGATCGAGTCCCGCATTGGGCTCCTTGCTCTGGGGAGCCTGCTTCTCTCTCTCTCTCTCCCTCTGCCTGTCACTCTGCCTGTTTGTGCACTCGCTCATGCACTCTCTCTCTCTGACAAATAAATCAATAAAATCTTTTTTAAAAATAAAAAAATAAATAAAAATCTGAACAAAAACAGGTAGGAGGCTGGATTTGACCTGTTGGCAGTAGTTTGATCCCTGCTCTAGAATTCTAAGCTATTAAACAGTAGTGGCAGTGAGAACTCAAATCTACCAGGTGTTTAAGTGATCAAAGTTAACTGGACTTAGAGAAAGTAAATCTATCTAGCTATGTTCCAAAATAACTGTGGAAGAATATATGAACCAAGCAGTCCTTGGAGAACAGCCACAGTGTTTCAAAGTACTACTGCTGTATAGCAAAAATTTGCATCTAGGCAGGCTGACTTCAGAGCCAGTACTCTCACCCACTGTGCATATTTTGGAATGGCACCTTGTGAGTGGCTTTACAGAGGCATCTCACATTTTAGATAAATAGGAGGTTTCTTACTCTTTTTATAAATCAACTCACTGATTTACATGAAAGTTTCAGATGAACTGTCAATATGTACTTGTTAACAAATTAGTCTTCACTGCCTCCTCCCCTCTTTCCCCCAATTTTCACTGCGAAGTACTTAATGATGTATAAACAAACACAAACACAAAAGGCAACCCAATATTTATAGGACTCCTGTAAGAATATTTTAATAAGCTGAAGAGGCCTTTCAAAAAGGGAAGGATTTCTCGATAGAACAGACTAGAAAGTCCAGAAATAAACCCAAACATACGGGAATTTAGTATATACTAAAAGTGGTATTTAAATCTGTGGGGAAGAAACAGTTGAATAAATGGTGTTGAGACAAGTAGGTAGAAATCCAGAAATAAAGTTGAATCCACAACTCATACCTGACCCAAATAAATCCCAGATAGATCACTTTTAACATGAAAAATAAAACCATGAAAAAACTAGAAGAGTGAAGTCATTTTTTAATAATCTTGGAGTGTAGGAAAAGTTCTTTCTAAGTATGACACAAAACCCAGAAGCCAAAAAAGAAAAGTCTGATACAGCTGACTACACAAAAATAAAAATTCCTCTGTGGCAAAAATTTCCATGAGGTTAAAAAATGACAAACTGAGAAAATATTTACAATTTATATCACTGAATAGGAACTTTCCTAATATAAAAAGATCTCCTATAAATTAATTTTAGAAGACCAAATAGAAAATGATCAAAGTATAATAAACAGATTATTTGTAGAAAACAAAATACCAAATTATGCATATGATAGTTGTTCAACTTCATCCAAAATAAGAAAAATACAAAGTAAAAGCCTAATTGAGATATTCCACCCATCAGACTGATGATGATGGAAGAGTTTGCTAACACACTGTGCTGATGAGGATGTGGGGAAATAGTCACTCTCATAAACTGCCGAAGGGAGTATAATTGGCACAACCTATATGGAGAGTGATTGGGCCATAAATATCAAATTTGGGATATACTTACCTTTAGACATAGAAATTCCACTTTTAAGAATTTATTCTATATATATGCTAATGTATAATAAATGACAAATGTATAAAGACATAAATCAGAGTTTTTGTAATAGATTAGAAGTATTTTAAATTAATCAATAGGGAACTTGTTCATAGATTATGATAGGTCCAATCCAAAGGGGCACCTGCACCCAACGTTCATAGCAGCAGTTTCCACAATAACCAAACTGTGGAAAGGGCCGAGATGTCCATTGACAGATGAATGGATAAAGAAGATGTGGTATGTTTGTATGTGTGTGTGTGTGTATATATATATATATACACACACACACACATACAATATACACACAGATATATACACACACACATGCACACACACACACGCACAATGGAATATTACTCAGCTATCAGAAAGGATGAATACTTACCATTTACATCAATGTTGATGGAACTGGAGAGTATTATGTTGAGCAAAATAAGTCAACCAGATAAAGACAATTATGATATGGTTTCACTTATATGTGAAATATAAGAAACAATGCAGAGGATCGTAGGGGAAGGGAGGGAAATTGAATGGGAAGTCATCAGAGAGAGAGAAAAACCATGAGACTCTTAACTATAGGAAACAAACTGAGGGTTGATGGAAGGAAGGAGGCTGGGAGAATGGGATAATTGGGTGATAGGCATTAACAAAGGCATGTGACATGATGAGCACTAGGTGTTACATGCAACTGATAAATTATTGAACACTATATCTGAAACAAAAAAAAAGATTATGATAGGTCCAATCATTAGACATCCATATGTTACTCATGGAGAATGCTCTCCAAAATATACACTTAAATGAAAAAGTAAAGGCCATAACAATGTTTATAGTCTATAGTGTGCTACCATCTGTCTAAAATTTGGGAGAAAATATATGCATATATGTGTATGTGAAAGTAAGCAGAACACAATGGTTAAGAGTGAACTCTGAAGTCAACCAGCTTGAATTTGGTTCTTGGCGCTACCACTTTATATTTATGTGACTTCTTTGTGCTTCAATTGCCTCATCTGTATAATGGGTAAAATAATATTACCTACCATGTTTGGGCTTTTTGAGGATTAAATTAGTTAATGTTTATAAAAATCTTAGAATAGTACCTAACACATAGTAAGTACTATTTAAACATTTGTTTAATAAATAAACATGCAAAGAACATACCTGGGTGGATACATCTGGTTGAAAGACAAGAATGAAAAGTGACTTACTTTTACACCTTCTGAATATTGTACCAAAAACTTAAATAATATCTACTTTAAAAATTAAATAATTTTTAAATAGAAATAATTTCTGTCCCCTAGCATTTTAGATTGCTTGGTTTCATCTCCTGCCCACCTAATTTCTACTTTGCTTATAATTTCCACTTTCCACTACTGCTTCTTATTAATTTTAGATCCCCTTCCTCTCCATTGCCTCAGTCCTTTCATTTGTCTCAAACTTTCTACACTTATTTATGATTTCACAACTTTTATTCTACTGCTCACTTTCCAGTTCACCTTTCACCAAAATGCCAGCATCATATTCTCAAGGTTTCAAATCTAGATATCCCATTGCCTCCAACTCACCATGTCAAAGTGAGCATGTCATCCCCTTTTCATCGCAACCTCCCTACTTTTTATCTCCCAAGCTAGAAACTGGATTCTTTACTTTGATTCTTCCTTATACTTCATTCCCTAGATCCACTGAATCAATAAATTCATTCTTTCACATATCTCTTCCTCACCATTTGCTTTTGCAGGAATATTGGCTTAGGCCAGAGTATAACATGCATACACATATCACCTGAAGAACTTTTAAAATGCACATACTGAATCAGTAGGTATTGTAGCAGCTGACAAGATGGCCTCTAATCATTTCCCATCTCCCACTATTTACTTCCTGTTTTGTCTCCTCCTATATTGTATCAGGGTTGGTTTGCACAACCAAGAAAATAGGACAAAAATAATGGTATATCATGTCTCAGATTAGATTATAGAAGACAATGTGGCTTTTGTCTTAGTTGCTCTGTGTCTCTCTCTTGGATCACTCAGTCTGAGGGAAGCCAGTTATCATGTTGAGACATCACTCAGGCAGGATATGGAGAGGCCAACATAGTGATAAACTAAAATGTCCAGCAAGCAGCTAGTGAAAACTGAAGCCTCCTGCCAACAGTCACATGAGTGAGCTTGGAAGCAGGCCCTTCAGCCCCAGTCAAGCCTTCAAATGACTACACCTCCAGTCAAAATTTTGACTACAACTTTGTGAAAGACCCTGAGGTAGAACCACCCAGCTAAGCACTACACTGAGATTCTTGAACACAAAAATGTGAGATAAATGTTTGCTGTTTTAAACTGCCAAGTTTTTAGGTGATTTGTTACACAATAAGGGATAACTTATACAGTAGGCCTGGGGTAGGGCCTGACAAATTCTGCATTTTTAACAAGCTCCCAGGGGACACTAAAGGTGATGCTGCTGGAACTTGCTTTAGTAGTAGGTCCTATACCATTGCAACAGCTTCTCACCTAAGCCCTACCTCAATGATCTCTCTGCTCTAATCCCATTATATCCCTGTTTCCCAACATATGATGGCTCCTTATTACCTACCATGTAATCTCATTCTATTATCAATAAGACAAAAGATAATGAGTGTTGGCAAGGATGTGGAGGAAAGGGAACCCTGTACGCTGTTGATGGGCATGTAAAATGGTACAGCCATTATAGAAAACATATGAAAGTTTCTCAAAAAATTAAAAGTAGAAATACCATATGATCCCATTCCTGGGTACATATCCAAAGAAATTGAAATCAGTATCTTGAAGAGATATTTGCAATCCAGGTTTATTGCAACATTATTCACATTAGTCAAAATATGTCCTTCATCAGAAAAGTGGATAAAGAAAATGTGATACACTCACACACAGAGAAATATCTTTCAGCCATGAATAGAAGGAAATCTTGCCATTTGCAACAACATGGATGTACCTGGAGGGTATTATGCTAAGTGAAGAAAGCCAGATAAAGACAAATGCTGTATGGTATCACTTATATATGGTATCTTTTAAAAAAGCTGATTTCATAGAAACAGCTGGTGGTTTCCAGGGGCTGCAGGGAGAGGGAAATGGGGGTGGTGTAGGTCAAAGGGCACAAATGTTCAGTCATAAGAAGGATACGTTTTAGGATCTAGTATAGAGAATGGTAATTATTTATAATAATACAGTCTTGTATACTTGAAAGTTGCTGAGAGTAGATTTTACACATTCTTACCAAACATACACAAAAAGAGTTAACTATGTTAGGTGATGAATGTGTTAATTATCTTGCTCTTGGTAATCACTCTGCAAAGCATACATTTATCGAATTACATTGTATACAAAAAAGTCCGCAGCCTGTCTTTCAGCCCCTTGGAAGCTGGCCGTATTTATGCTTTATAGTCATATTTTCCACTACTCTCTACAAGGCACTTTTTACTTCTGTCAACCTGATTTCATTGTCTCCTGCACACATCACATTTATTCCTGCTACTAGGCCATTAGTAGTATCTCTCTCTATTCCTTACCACCACCAACATATGTATAACTGGAATGCCTTCCATCCCCCTCTACAATCCAAACTCAACCTTCAAGGCCTAGCTCAGGTCCCATTTCCCCCACAAAACTTTTCCCACTTCATTTTCATCTCACAGTTTTATGAAGTATTATTTATAATATTATTTAACTATAAAATAAATAATCTCAACTTCTAAGCTAGATTTTAAGCAACTCGAGGTCAGAAATAGTGTCTCATAAGTCTTGGTAGCTTTGGGGCACCTGGCATAGAACTGGACACATAAAAAGTAGGTGTCATTCATCTGTTGATGGACATCTAGGTACTTTCCATAGTTTGCCTATTGTGGATATTGCTGCAAAGAAAGACAACTGTCATATGATCTCTCTGATATGAGGAACTTGAGGGGCAGGGAGGGGGTCATGGGGGTAGGGAGGAAAAAATAATGAAACAAGATGGGATTGGGAAAGAGACAAACCGTAAGAGACTCTTAATCTCATGAAACAAACTGAGTGTTATTGTGGGGTGGGAGGGTAGGGATAGGGTGATGGGTTGTGGACATTGGGGAGGGTTTGTGCTATGGTGAGTGCTGTGAAAGGTGTAAGCCTGATGATTCACAGACCTGTACCCCTGGGGCAAATAATAAAAAAATTTTTTTTAAAAAGTAGGTGTCAATTGACTGAGTCTGCCTGTCACATTAAATGTGGCTGCATGCCTATAAGCACAGCCAAAATTTACTCCTGGGTGTTATAGCAATAGAGAGAATCCTTGCAAAATCCACCCCTTCTCCCTACCTCCTTCCCCTATACCAAATTATTATCTCATTTATTCGTTCCACATCACTGGCAGGTAAGACGATAACATACTGAGAGAACAACTTTTATTATGGCATCAGTGAAAGGGGAAATAATGTCACAGTTCATCCAAAAACTATTTCATTTTGGATTTGAAATCCCTTCTATGATCAGGAAGGCAGATGTGCTGTGAACTCATTAGATGTCATAAACAGTGTTGAAATCATCCACAAGAACAAAATGAGAAGGGAGCCAGGGGAGATAGACCTGAGAACCTCAGTGGCTGATGAAGGAAAACTATCTGAGAAAGATAAATACTCCATAGATAACTCACAACAAAGGTAATTAAAAAAAAAACAAGTAATAGAGAGGTGGAGATAGAGAAAGGGAGGGAAAATGGAAGGAAAGAGGGAGAGAGAGAGAGAGATGACTCTGAGTCCTTGCATACTCCACACATCAGGCTATAAAGACCATTTTAAAAAAGGATAACATTAGCTTTTTTTTGTTTATTGTCAGCAACTGTGCTAAACTCTTTGCACAAATCAACTCATGTTAATCCATGCAAATTCCTGTGAAGTAGATGCTGCTACACATAGTCCCTGATGAGGAAGCTAAGGCTAAGGAAGGTTAAGTGATTTCCCCAAGATTGCACAGCTAGGAATTATTTGAGCTGGGATTTGAACCCAGGACTATCTGAAGCCAAAGCCCGTATTCTTAATCTCCACACTGTAGATCTAGCCCTTATGTCCTCATTTTAGTGTAGAGCATGGAGAGATCGATAGCAAATTCAGGAAATTTGGAAAGCAGGAAAACGTTACTATTCAGTGCCCATCCACACCAAGATACCTAGTAACCTCCTGCCCCATGACTTCCCTATAGCTACCCAGCCCAGTCTTATTCTTCCAACAAAGTAAATTCATTCTGTATTTCAGGCCCTTGATCCCACAGCCTGAGGGTTGGGAATGAATGTAATGAAATAATCAAATCCTGTTACCAGATAACTAATTGGTTACTCCTCCCAGGTTATATAAAGCATTACCTCCATTAAAACAGAAAACCCCTAAAGAGGAAACCTAATGAGAGGAATTGGGGCACCTTGGCAGACCCTCAGGGAAGAAGGTTTGGGGCCAAAAAGCTTCCCATGCCCCTCTCAACATCCTTATTCTTCCTTCTGGGTTTGATGTGTGCCTTAAACACATCATTGCTTGCACTTTTCTTATTTAACAACCAGCAGAACAAAACGTGGCTTCTTTAACAAAAATTCTAATGAAGTTTCCAATTCTCAATTAAAAGAAACATTTCTCCATCCATCTATTTATCCCTGCCAAGCATTTGTGTTTTGAAACTGGAAGTTTCATTATCTGAAATTTGCAGGCAATTACTAGGTCTAGTAACTCCCAAGATGTGAACATATTTCCCAACAGTCTAAAGTGAAAAGTGGTTTTGAGTACGAGTGTGTATGTGCTTTAAGGGGAACATCCTCTTAAAAAAAAAAAAAAGGCAAGATGAAGGCAGGTGGGGGAAAGGGCAATAGGAACCATATTGGGCCATTTATTTGTCTTATTTGACACTGGGTGCTCCAGAAGTATTAATGAGCAGCCCTCCACATCCCAGGGGAAGCTTTTGGATTTACAGCTTTAAAATAGCACTCATTTTCATTTTAGCACAAAGTCAAACCAAAATTTGTCATAGTTTATAATGCTTGTTAATGAAGAACATCAAAAATTAATGCTCATTAGGTTGCTCATTAATATGCAAAATGCTTGTCAGTTTGACTTAATTAAGTGAAACACCTCTTCACAATAGTATTGTGGCCGGGCAGAGAGAAGAGGCTGTTCAGGTCTGAAGGATGTCCCCTTGGGACAACATTACTAGCATTGCAATGTGGGGCAGCCACCAGCTTCTTCTGGAAACTCTCTGTTAGAAAACAGGACGCTCTTAGAGAGCAAGTGGCAGTAGCTCCTGCTGGGATGTCTGATTCCAGACTCCAGTTTTCCTGTTCCACAGTATTTGGTGAAATTAATTGAATTGGGGTCAGTTATACTATTAGATCTTGGCCAAGGAAAATACCTCTAAAGGGAGAGGTAAGTTCAAGAGTTTAAGCTTAAGACAAAAGATTGGGGTGGAAGGGATGGAGAATAACAAAGAGAAGATGACCAAGAAAAAAAGATACAGCAAATAAAAAAAAGTAGAGATTAGGGGAGAAACAAGAGTGAGACAGATATCCAGATACTGTCATATTCCAAAGCAGAGGACACACAGGTGGGGCATTACTATTTGCATGAGGATTTATAATTCTTTTTCTTTGTCAGTTTAAGATTTTTGACTATTCTTAAATGTTCAGGAACATTTCAAAATCATTAATTCCAGTGGGCCACTGTAGATAAAAAAAACTAACACTTGAGCTCTGGAAATTGTAGCCAGTGCTTTTTAAGAGAATCTTGAACTTGAAACAAAGGAGCAATGGAGAAAATAAAGGTGAGACAGGGGAATTTGAATCCCAGCTGTACTACTAAGTGTGCAAATGAGTGACCTTGGAGAAGCCATTTAATCTTGCAAAACCTCAGCTGCCTCATCTGTAAATTATGAGGGTGAACTGTATGAGATTACCATTTCGTTTTGTAGGTCCAAATGTTCAAATAGTAGCAATTTCATATAGTTTGACCTAATAAAAAGATTAAATAACAATGTATTTTAAAATAATTTTTAAACTATTAAATGCCAAAGATCATTTATGATCAGTCACAATTTTGTTACTTCAAAAAAAAATATGCACATGTGCTATATTATGCTCTACTAATAAGAGAAGCTAAATCAGGTCAAACCTTTCTCAAATTTTGCCAAAGGCTTTCCTGACTCAAGATTCAAGGTTAGCCCAGGTCTACCACTGTGAAGCGATATTATTGATACTGTTCACAATCATTTTTAAATTCCTGCTTTGCTGCTATAGATACTTAACAGAGAGTGATCAAACTAATTTCCAAGTAGCTCCCGAGGGTTGTGTACAAGTGTATACACATACACATGCACACCCTCAGCCATCCTTCTCTCTCCTCAGATTGACCCAAATACTGGGGAAAAAATAGTACAGAGTTCTACAAGAAAAGTAGCCATAATGGCATCACTCGAAAGTATCAATTTTATCAAGTCCAAGTACTACATAGGAGAGAAGGCAGGCCAGCAAAGTAAGGAATTTTAATAAAGATTATGCAATTTCTGAAATCAGAGTAGTCAATGGGTCTGGGCCAAGCAGGCTAAGCAAAGTAGAGTCATAGCAAAAAGGAACAGGGAAGGTGAGGGTATGAAGTGGGTCAGATGACTGGTACACAGCCAATAACCAAGAGGTCACAAACACTTGAAGACAGAATAAGACATAAGCTGGGAGCTCTGTAAAAGGTACAAATGTGAAAGAGGACAAATGACCAAATGTAGAGAAACTAAGAGATATAGAATAGGACAAAGTACAATTCAAACAAAAGAAAAATACCAGTTTGGGGGAGGATCTAATTCGATGAGGCAAAACATTGCCTTGTCTCTCATCTCAAGAAATCATTATGCTTCTTATAAAGGCAAGGCTTGATTATGGTATCACCAGACTGGGACTCACAGAAATATTTAGAATACATGGCTAGAGTGAAGAAATGAGGGTTAAACAAAAGACCATTTCTGATCAAGGATGGGAGGTTATCAGTAGGAAAGAAGGCTCTATCTGTAGTGGAAGGAAAGCAGCTAGCATTAGGGGATGTACACAGAAAGCCTGCACATACACGCAAGCCTCTGCCAATCAAGCTGTGAAGATTTGGAATCTATCAGAGGAGCAGAATATGATATTGTATTGGAATAATTTACCGTTCAATTCAGATAAGAGACGAATGACATATTGTACTGGGCACACATCCCTAATAGAGATAATGCTGCCTCCTTTGGATAGCTGCATTGTATTGTGTCTGTTCAGCAGGTAATCTGGGCATTTTTTCTTCCTAAGTCTGAGCTTCATTCTCAAACAAACTGACAGTAGGGAATTTCAGTAATGACTTGACACCCTGCTTTAGCCCTCTCCTGCTCTGAAAATATTTCCCCTTTGGGCTTTTTGTGCAGAAACATATTAGTCTGGATTTACATTTGTTGGATTTCATTGTTTCTTTACTCATTGTTGAACTTCAAAATGTAGCATTCTCCAAACTTGGGGTTTTGTTCACTGCATTGTCTTCCAGCTCATTAATGTAAATAATAAAGAGCCTGGTTTCTGATGCCATTCCCTTTCAGAGCCGTATTAATAATTCATTTCCAGCTTGACAAAGTCTTTTCGGCAGCTGCTTTGTTCAAAGCTTTGCTCCTCACAGTGGCGATAGGTCAATTGTCTTATGGTGAAATTGAACCGGAGGGCCTGAGGAAGGCATTTGTATTCCCCACATGTGACCATGGGGGATTAATGGTGTAGGGAAAAATGCACTGAGTCCACTTCTAAGGCTCCCTCTGGAGACCTAGCCTCTTGTTTCTGTGTTCTTTCCAAATCTGTTCTTTTTAGCATTAATTATGAAGACAATGAGCTCAGTGCCGATGTGTAAGAGCTGAATTCCCAGTTACACACAAGGAATGAAAAGTCTGTTTGTCAGTCAAGATAGCTTTTCTTTCTTTACGAACGGAGAATGTAATGGCCCCGTGAGGTCAGCTCAGAGTGCCTAAAGCATGCTTACTTTGCTAGAATAGCTTACTTAGCATCCTGAGCATAGTGGGTGCTTGGATTTCTGGTGAATGACAGACTTAGTTATAGTACCCGGCTCGGGAAAATGTTCCAAGGACAAGGACTGGTGGGGTAATACTCACCAAAATCACCAGCCCCCTTTTCCATCAGATATTGCTGATGAAGCCAGGCAAGAGGAAGAAATCCAGTCACGCCAGCCTCTACACAAGGTGCACCAACTCTGAATACAGAACTGAAAACCAGTTTTAAGATGGTCACCCATAGCTTCCTAGTCAGCCCCAAACACTCTTTGTTCCCTGGGTGAAAGGAAGTCCATCTGTTTCATATCCAGCCTGTCTGTACCACCTCTGAGTATACAAAACAAAACAAAAAAAATTAAACTAAAATAAAGACAAGAGGTGAGACTGAAAATGCTAACCACTGGAATCAAATTCGTACAAACTAGAAGAGGTGAGAGCACTATTCTTTAAATGTTGCATGTTTAGGGAGCACAGGTACTAGAAGATGTAGCCCTTTACGAAGACCCTCATCCTGACACCCTCATCCCCCCAACAGTTTCATCAGACCCACTTATGCCCCTTCCTTTCAAAGTATTCAGAGTCTTGCTCTCTACTATGTGAAAGGGATAGTGTTATGATTAGGTAAAAAAATATTTGCTAGAATGGGTTACACATCTCCAAAATAAATGTAACATCCTATGCTCTGAGAGGCAGAATAGTATAAGGGTTAAGAGCAGACTTTGGAATTAAAAGGAATAAGTATGTTAATATTTATAAGGCCCTTAGACAGGGCCTAGCATATAGTAAATGCAATACAAGTATTTATTAAATAAACTACACTTACTAAAATTCATTTGGAAAGTTCTTAAACAGTAATCTTCAGTAATAGGGTTAAGGCACTGCAAGAAAAGGGTATTTTGGAGCACTCCTCACATCATATTATATGAATAACCATCTACCACTAATAAGGCCTTAAGACTCTTAGATATCTATTCATCCAGGATGGATAGACTGCCCATAACTCTCCACCTTCAATGATTCCTTTGCCATCCAGTGAAAATATCCAGGACACAAGCTAAAAAGCAAAAAGGATGGTTTCTATGCCTCTGTATCTCCAGACATTTCCCTCCTTGTCTGCCTTTGCAAAGTGCTTTCAGCTAAACACAAATCAGATTCAGCTCCATTAACAACTCTGCAGACAATAGCTGAGGCTCATTGCTTGGCAATATCCACCCTCCCACTCGCCTCCCTGTTTCCTACTGAATCAACTCATGCTCCAGCCCAGGTGGTTAAGGATGTGTCGGTAGGTCACCAGCATGGGTCAATCTCTCACAGTCCGTAGCGCTGTGGAGGAGGAGAAGATGAAAATGAACTAGAGGTCCATCCTTGTTTGTATAAAGTGGCCAAACAGGAAACAGAACCCAACATCTATATGAAAAGATTTTGCCTCATGTGTTAAAGGCTCCCAGTGGGCAGTCTGATACCAACTGGATAGCTAAAAGAAAGCTGTTGCTTCATTGTGACCTGAGCAAAGACTAAGAACGATGAAATTGATGGGATTTTAATTCCTCTGGTGTGGTACTAAGTTGAAAAATCTTATGAGACGCAGGAACCTGCTGGAGCACACCGAGAACCAGGGCTTTGGAAGTGTTTTGTTCCCACTCTTTAAAAAGACAGAGATGACTGGCAGAAATAGGCACAAAACTAGATTGTTCACATTTTGAAGACCCTCACTTAGCAAGCATTTTGAATAAATAGTAGAACCAGATCTAACCTGAAACAAAACTGCGACATTCTTTTTATCTGTAACTTGTTTCCATCCCTTTGTTTCTCTACTTCCCAGTACCCTCTTACTGACACCTGGCTTTCTGAGAGTCCTATCCCCACACATTTGTCACCACAAAGAAACCTGACCCTGGGGCACGTGGCTGGCTCAGTCAGTGGAGCATGCAACTCTTGATCTCAAGGTCATGAGTTTGAGCCCCACGTTGGTCATAGATCAATTAATGAAAAGAAAAGAAAAGGAAAGAAAGAAACCTGACCATTCCCATCACTGAGACATGTATTAGCAATGTACTCACCTACTCCATCCTATTTCACTACCTGAATCTGGCCTATATCCTATTCTTTTGTAATCTGCTTCCTAAAGTATTAGTAATTTAATGAACAAAACTGTGTTAAGGTATCAAAGGCTAAAAATGTATCAGTGTGTTATCCTTATTTGGTATGGCAGAGACTGTTAGCTGTCCTTCAAAATCTACTGACTCTCCAGGCTCACTCTTCTTTTCTATCAGCTGAGTGTAGATGTCAATGAGGCCTTAGGAAATTGAGGGGCCACAAGATAGGGAAAATTCAAATCTTGAAATGACTGTGAGGAGGAGAACCTCTTGCTGACCTGAATATTCACACAAACTACTACATGAGCAAGAAATAAATTATTGTGTTGATACATTACACATTTATTTGGGTTTACTCACTGCCACAAACTAGCCTAGTCTACTCTTACAAAGATAACTAGAACATATGCATTTTTACAGATGTCTGCTATAGACACAATCCCTTATTTCAAAGGGCTGAATCTAATAGTAATAAATTGCAGGTATCACAGATGGAGATTTCAGGACACAGCTTTTTGTAGTACCCATCGCATCACCTACAGAGACAAATCACAGATGGATTCAGCCACAGAGTATGATGGAAAAGGAAGAAGGACTAAACAAAGACCCATTAACTAGGATAGGTGCTGAGGAAACCTGACCAGAATGCAGAGGCTGACCTTAGCCAGGACAGTGGAGATTTCCAGAGCAGTATCCATAGATTCAAATAATGGTCAAAAAGAGGAGATCTAATCCACCAACAAGAAATTATAGAAAGTTTCCAACCTGGAAGACCAGCATAGTGTCTGTCATCATCATGACTTGTCCATATCTTGCCAATTGATAGGATACCAAGAAATAGGCTGGGGCAAGAGTCTAGAGAAAGAAGATTGGCAGGAATTAGGAAAGATATAGGGTGGGGCAATAGCCCTAGATGGAGACAAGGTAGAACTACTGAACAAACTGGATAGAGTGAGAGATTAAAGCAAAAGTCACCTAGAAAGGTGGGGAGCACTGCAATTCAGGGATAGAATGAATGCATAAAGCTCATTCCTGGCTCAGTGTTTCAAGCTCCACTAAAAGAGGTCTGAGGTTGCTGGCATATTTTCTGTCATTTAAAAAACTGACTTAGGAATAGGGAGGGGGGTGGTCTGGGCTGCAAGTGGGGCCCAACAATAGAGTACCAAGGCACTAGGGAAGGCAAAGACAAAGGAAATATGGGGATGATCTGACAACTTAAAGACCTAGGTTTCAGATAATGTCAGTGCTGGCCAACAAATCTTCATATTTGTCAGAAAGGATGGCTAATGTCAAACCATAGATGAACAATTAAAAAAGCATAACATCGTCTTCATTAAACTGGTACTATTAAAGACCAGAACTATTAGCACATTTAAGCATGCATGACCAGTACCTCTTACTGGTTAGTGAGCAAATCCTCTTCGTCCTTGCAAGATTCCACATTAGCCAGATTCAAAGAATCATCTAGCTAATATTGGCCATGGCTGGAGTTGGGACTTCATCAGTAGAAATTGCTAAAAAATAGGTTTTCAGTCTCATTTTGCAATAGTGATCATTTCTGACATTGGATTGTGTGTTGTACATTTATCATCTGTCTCCCTCTGAGCCCTTTCACAGCAGCTACAGTACTCCCTCTCATGGTCTCTGGGTTTCACTAACAGCTAACAACAGGGCATTGTTCTTTTGGATTTTTCCTCACAATGCTTCTAACAACCCCCAGTGCCAGAACCCTGATAGCACTTAGTTCAAGCTTTGATTTAGTTCCTTTGGTCCTTTTTTTAGCAAAGAAAAAAAAACTGGTATGATCTATACTGGAAGCTGGAATACACATACACATACAAATATACAGTGTGCATGTAACATATGCATAATTTAGCAACTTCACTCTCCCTGATTCTAAAAGACTTTGCTTACCAAACACTTTGCAAAATTCAAATCAATTTTGAAATGCTGTCTTGCTAACTTAGAATGGGGTAATATCAATGGTGCCTTACAGAGGAAGAGGAATTGAAGTATCCAATCATTGAGACAAGGAAGCTGGCTGCATGGTGTGATGTGGACAGCAAAAGGCCAACCCCACCATACAACACCCTATAATTCCAACCACTCATGCCAAAAAGATTGTGAGAGCCAGGAAAAGAAGGCAGGCATTTCTGCTTGAGCAGCCAGGTTTGTAAGCAACCCTTATTATGCCTCTGTATCCTTCCCCACTGATCATGCCTTATTTGTCTTTCCTGTACTCCACGCATTCTTTCTACTTTACCCCAGATCTCCAACACCTAAGATGAGCCCCATACCCTCTTCCTGCTTTATTCCATAACTGTACTTTACTCTACCACAGAAAATCAATAACAAGAACCATAGCCCTCTTTTCTGAAGACCACGGCAATGTTATCAAGTTAAAAACAAAACAAAACAGTGTTCAAACACCAGTTCACAAAATAGTGCTGGGCTGTGATGAAGTCTCACTGACGTTTTACAAAATCAGAAAAATAAGGTCAATGTATGAGAGTTGTCATAAAGCGAAATATATTCAGTTAAAACGATTATTCTTCTGCAACTGTATCCTTCCTACTTTCATTGAAGTGGGGAAGTGTATTAAAGTGCCCTTTCATTTATGAAACTATGGTGATAGTAGTTGGTAATTGAGATTCAGTTTACTTTTGTTTTTATTTTTATTATTATTATTATTATATTACTTGGCAAAAATAAAAATAAACTACCTGGGAGAAATAAGGAATAAAGACACTGACTCATTTATCAACTTAGCTCCTTTAAACATACCAGGAATGAGATTAGAAACAGGTTAGAAAGTCAGGTTGTTCTGTTTCAGTGGGAGGAGAAGAGAGCCAAAGAAAGGCAGACGCAGCTTCAGCTCCACAGGTGAGGCATTTTTTGATAACTGCATCCTGGAAGGCAGTGAAAGGAGAAAGAGGATTGGAGCAGAAGAGGTCCTGGGGTATACTGAAAATAAACTCTTTTTGATTTTATATTGAAACCCAACTCCAACTGCCACCCTCTCATTTGCCTAATTACAGTGACTCTCAATACTGCACTTTGGGATACATTGCACTGACATAATTTGGAATTAAGACTCAAATTTTATTCTGATAGCAATTAAATTCCCAATTACCTGGAAGGCAAACACAGTTATGCAAATTATAGATGCAGGCTGACTAATATTAGAACTCAAATGGTTATCACTTCAGAAGTAGGCATTTTGCATCTCATCTCCTTTCCCTTTTTAAAGGCTGCAGTGAAATTTAGTTTAACTGGACTTCGTGAGTTACACAACAAAACTCCATTAATTTTCTGAATATAAAATGTTAGTTTAGTTTATCTGAAAATTGATCTTCCCAAGATTATCCCCTTAATCTTTTTCTCCCTCTACTTCTTCATAAATGTATTATCTCATTCAGTCACTATATTATTTATCATCTACGATTATTTATTAATTCACTAACACTATCACATAATTCAGCAATGGAATTTTGGGTCTAATGCTTTTCAGTACATTTGCATACTGAATAAAACCATATTGATTCTTAAGGATTTTAATGCTCTAGAAATGCTTGCTGCAGACAAATTTGCAAACAAATTTTTATTTGGTTTCCAAAGACATTATATTGACAAGATTTCAACTGAAGCCAACAAATCAAACCAAGTTCTGCAATAAATGCCTTCTTAATGGGTTTTACGCTATTTGTTTTAGTTGACACCATTTATTATAATTTAACAGCGTTTCCTTCCTAGGAAAGTCAAAAATCAATAAAAAATGGTGACATATGTTTGTATTTATTTGAAAATACAAATGCAACCAAAGGGCTCTGTCAGTATACGATTAATAGAGTACAAGATGTTGTGGTTTGGGGGTATCTGATTGTCTCTCTTGTAATATGAATTTTGAAATAGCTTGGGATTCTTGCTCCTCAACTTTCAGGTTAGGAAAGAATTTCACATTAATGATAAATCACCCTGGATATGTGGTTTTCTTTTTCAATTTGCTGCAACATAGCTTCATCCATTCATGGGGGAGGGAGTGGGGAGTGGGACTACATGTGGGATGAGAAGAACAACAAGCTGGTAATAAAATATTAAGACAAAGAAATAAACACATTTGAAATGTTATTATTGAGAGAGACACTAAACCTGACACAACTGTACTTTCTTCCAAATATCATGGTGCATAGGCTGGCAATGAAAAGCCCAAAGCCCAAAATTGGGCACAACATCAAGTTCTCCTCACAACAAGCCTCTGGCCTTTTAAATTCTTCTTCATATCAACAGTACAGAAATATGATTAAGGATTCCAAGGAGAAAAAATACCCTGCTCTGCCAACCCTTTCACAAACACATTTTCAGGGTCTACCTGTCCCTTGCCCCAGGTTTAGTCCCTTGGTTCTCTTCTGCAGACCAGGTACAAATGAAATTCTATCATAGAATTATAACATCTCATGGTTAGAAGCACTTAAAAGTCACCTGGTTTAGTGGCTCCCAAAGGCTAGTCCAGGGACTGGTGCCAAATCCTAATGAAATTTTGCAGGTCTGTGAAAAATAAAGGCAATGTGGTAGAAGGCTAAGTTTATTAAAGAACTTTGCTTTATTCTATTTGGGAGATATGAAGTGATGGTGTTATTCTATTTGGGAGATATGAAGTGATGGTGTTTGAAATAGTAGTTTTTTTTTTCTTAGTGTCCTCTTTAGAGGATGAACCTTCATTTCCTGTCTTAGATCTCCATGGGGAGAGAGCTCCACTAGAATAATACTCTTCTTTTATTCCTCATTTACTCCTCTCCGTGGGAGAAGTGAATTATTTGATTTAATAAGTTAGAAAAAAAAGGAAATGAGCATCTTCAACTTGGCCCCTTCTGAGTTTCTCAGTTTCTGGAGCCATCTTATTCATTGATATTCACATTCTGTGCCAAGTAGGAATGAGTCTAACTCCTACAGAGAAGATCTATGGTTATTCAGCTGGGACAAAGACCAGGTGGGCAAGTTGAGCAGGGGTAACATATTAGCATCCCTACTTGGATACCAATCTAAAGCCACAACCTCCATTTCTACTTTATCAGTGCTAGCACTGATAGTTTATCTTCCCCCTAACTCCTATACCTACATCTCAATTAAGAGCCAATAGATAACACTTATGGACTTCTTACTGTGAACAAGGCACAGTTCATATGCTTTACACTTGAGGTAGGTATTATTATTCCATTTTATAGATGAGGAAACTGAGGCACAAAAATTAAAGGAATTTTCCTAAGGTCATTCAGCTGATAAGTGGCACAGTCTATATTCAGACCCAGGCAGCCTGGCTCCAATTTCTAATGTGTTTCACTCAAGAAGAGAATAAAAGTGTTATCCATTGCCAAAATATGTTATCCCCAAAACCTATCAGGCCTCACTTAGTTAAAAAAATTAGAAGTGTGAGACCTATACTGGTACTTCAATTTTTTTTCATTTTTATTAGTTATACAGATCCAGTGCTCTATCAACAATTCACTTGATCCAAGCATTCATGTACATCTCTTCCTGCCCTACATCTTCCCGCCCTCCATATTATGTACCTGAAGACCAGTAATAATAAGAAACACTGATAAGGCTTCCCTTTCTTGTTAAGACAACCTCTAGTTGATATTGAATTGAAATCTGCTCTTAGATTTGTCATAAGTAGCCACACAGAACAAATTTAATCCCTCGTAGATGAAGCAGCCCTCCCTAAATATTTTTTTTTCACTCCTAATTAAACACCCTGGGTTCCTCTATGTTGTGACTTGGAGTTCCTTCATCCCACTGGTAATCCTCTTCTGAAAGGGCACTTGTGATCAGATCTCTTAAAAGGATGATTTCCAAAAGGAATCTAATATTCCAGGTGAAGTCTGGTCAATAATGATTATATCAGTCCCATTTCCTTGTTACTTTGGGATTCTACACTTCTATAAATACCCCCTTATTCCCCCTTCACCCAATTTAAATGAGTGATTTTGTCTAACTAAATCATCTGGAAGCATATGGCCCAGACCATAGGAGTTTACTATCTTAACTTTTATCTTAAAATTAAATGACCATCCAGTTTACATGTGATAAAACAGTCAGAGGGTCACTTATACTTACATATATGTTTGATACCAGCTGGTACTTAGGTCCTGACCAAGGTCTACCATCAGTCCCTACATTTTTCTATGGTTACTGATATTTAATGCTAGCCTGATGTGACAATTGGTCCTGTCATGCCATTTGGTTTCCCTGAAAAGGGATCTTTGATGCCAGGAGTCTTGACAGTGCCCTCAGGCCTGTCACAATGGTTTTCCCTATTCAGTTTGTTTATCATGTGTGCCTTTGACTGCATCTATAAAATACCAAAACATCCAACTTATTCTGTCAATAAATCAGGCAATTCAATGGGTAAGGATGAGTCAAGTTAGTTGTTTATCAGCATGTAGAAAAACACAGTGGTCCAAATATAAAATACTTAATAATGATGTTAAAATACATTTATGTATGACAGACCCTTTATGAATTGGGGAGTAGTTACTCCCCAATTTTTAGGGAGTGTTCCTAAAATTTTAATATTGATGTCATGAAAAGCAAACATATCCATCTTCAACAAAATTTCTCTTACTACCAGAGTTGAACGTAGAAT
The DNA here is from genome assembly GCA_002007465.1 of Ailurus styani. Classification (NCBI taxonomy): domain Eukaryota; kingdom Metazoa; phylum Chordata; class Mammalia; order Carnivora; family Ailuridae; genus Ailurus; species Ailurus styani. Next base: position 388,969 of record LNAC01000249.1, read on the forward strand.
CTTAGGCTATAGGGAATACTGTTATGACTCAATCTGGAAGGTCTTAAATTCTTATAAAAATATGAGAAAGGGACAAAATAATTCAGAGAAAGGATAACGAATATATTCAGAATGCATAAGTTAGTTATATCATAAACTAGTTGAGTACCTGTGAGATAACTTTAAAAAAGCCAGGTTCATCCATGAATCTCAAAAGATTTTCTGATCATTAATCCATAAATTCACATAATACTGTTAAAAAAAACACAGGCTCAAGATGGAACACTTACACTATGCCAAATTCCCAAACCAGGATTTAATTCCTAATCTAATTGCAGTTTCAATCTCCCCCAGAAATGTAGTCTTAACAGGTTAGTCAGAAACTTTCTGGTCAGCACCGGTGCTCCATCCCCCAGAGGAAGATGATGTAATCTGCATGACAAAACTCTCTCCCTTTCCCCAAGGGAAGGAGACCCTGCCTGAAAATCCTTTCCTCTGTTTTGCTAATAACTTCCTGGTCCCACCCTTCTTCTCATTAAAAAAAACTGCTATTTTTGTACTGACTCCTAACTTGCTAGATGGGATATACTGCCTGATTCATGAACCATTTAATATGGTCAATTACATCTTCAAATTTACTCAATTTTAATTTTGTTTTTTAACAATACTATAAGGAAATAGGATAATGATAAATTATTATTTTAAATGTAACAACCCAGAGGTTGTGCAGCTTGTCTGAGGATAACAAATAACAGCATTTAGAAACTGAAACACACAAAAGAAATTCTCAGTCTGACTTTTGTCAGTTTATAAAGACTATATGGCCCCAGTCATCTCAACAATAAATCCGTAGCAATTTAGGACTAAGTATTTGGCTTTTTTCTAACTTTTTATAAATGAAACCATAAACCACATGAAAGCATTTTGACAATGTTTTTAAGAAGATGATAGAAACCTGAGCTTTAACTAAAATGATATTTTGTTTTAAATAAATGCACTTTACCTGAATTCTAATTTGGATAATTGATTTCTTAAAAGGTCATTTAATTTACTTTTCGAAGTATCTAAGAATGTTACATAAGGAACTTTCACACTGAAAGGAATACCTTGTTTTAAAACATAGTACTTAGTGGTGAGATATAGCATCACCCCTATACTTTCTAGATACTATTTAGGTCCACAGAAAAAGTGAAGATGTATGCTCGGGAAGTCAACCGGGCTTAGGATAAATCTTTTTCCTGAAGAAGGATAAAAGGAACAGTGGACCTGTGGCAGAAGAGAGACCCCAAACAGCCCCCCTCGCAAATGATCATGGGAGAAAGAAATTCTTCTTGAGTGCTCACTTAGGCAGCACATACACTTAAAAAAAGAAATTCTTTTTGACATGTAACTCAGTATTTGTAACACATTCCATTTGGCAAGAGGGAAGAGGTGCACATAGTTACACATCTCCAGTATTCTAATGTGAGTCAATAGTAAAACAGGATTTGTTTTACAGTCAGCATTGTTAGAATACATCAGTTTGGTCAAGCAACAGATACTGATAGAATATTGAGAGATTAAAAAAATTTGTTGTCCCAATGCCTTTCGTGTACTGAATGAGTTCTATTCCTCAAAGGAATGCTCAGTTAAAAGCCTAAGACAAAAAAAGTTTTAAGAAAACTGGGGAGGAGAGAATAAAAACGACAGCAATGAAAAGGTGCTTAACCAAAATGAGTTGAAAAAATATTTTAAGAATGATTATTTTGCTCTCTCAATTTGCTTATAATTTTTATGACTGAACTTGCTACAAAAATTGTACCTTTGGTTCTATTCCAAAATAATTGCCATTTATTAGATCCTGCAACTATTCATCATGTTTACCAGTCAGATGTATCAGTCAATAGGCCCTTCTGATTTCAGTAAAAACTATATGGGAATCAAAGTTTGAGATTACCAAAATGTTTTCCCTTTCCTACCTGGAAACCATTTATCTACAGGGAGGACTGAAACTCAGGAAGGTCAATTGTCTCATCGCATTATCTTAAGGAAGACAATTTTGACCTAGGCTCCTCCTGCCCTGCTGCCCTGGCTCCATTCACTTTCTCCTTCTACTGCGTTTTGCTCTCTGCACTCTTTGAGCTTCTATTCCTACCAGGGTACTCAGGAATCTCACCGTCCCTCCTAACCTAATCACTGCAATAATCTTTTCTCTTAAGTGTTCCCTCAGAGTCTTGCTCTCTGATTTTCAATATGAAGACAAAATACTCTATAACAGAATCTGCTAGTAAGGGGAATTTAACATATTTGTTCCAGAGTCAGACTGAAATGCATTAGAATCTGCCATGTAGTAGCTGAGGGATTTGTGGGTACCACTGCTTAACTACTCTGAGCCTCAGTTTTCACATACCTAAATGGAAATGATAATACTTACATGACATGGTTGTTGGGAGGAACAACTATAGAAACGTAAGAAAGTGCCTTATTCTCAGATTTTTGCTTGAGTATTTGAGTTGGATGGGAAGGTGACAAGTTTTGAGGATATATGGTTTATAGTTCCTATGAATCACCAAGGTAATGGTGCCCCTCTGTCAGTTGGAAATAATGGTTTGGAGCTCAAAACAGAGAGGTCAGAGCTGGAGATATAGACATAAAAGTCGGTAGTCTACACTGATACTACAAAAGGAAATGCGATTGCCCAGGGGAAAGGTATAAAGTGAAGAGCACAGAGGGTTTTGGTCAGGGCTCTGGAGAGCAGCAACAATTAAGAGGTGACAGAGGAAGAGAACCCAACAAAGGAGACTAAGGAATGGACATAGAGAAGAACTGATAGGGGTGTGGTGTCAGTAACCAAGAGAAGAGAGAATTTTGAAAATGTATTAGTGAACAGTGTTGAATACCACAGAGGTGTCAGCTGAAATGAGGAAAAATATTAGTTTCTTGGATTTTACAAGTAGGAGTCTATGCCTTTTGCCAGTGTTGTTTTAATGGGGTGGTGTGGGGCAGGGGAGGGGAAGCATAACTCTTAGACACACATTTTGAAAGTCTGTAAAGTCATTTTAATGCATATAGAACATGGTTTCTGAGTAGACTACTAGGGTAAGTTTCCATTAGAAGTGATTGACAAGTGTTAAGCAGACAGTCCTGCAGATGAGAGTCCTGACAGTCTGAATTGGCTACTTCCACAGAAAACATTTAGGAAGGGAGCTTTGTTCAAGCAGATTAAGCAACAGCTAATGACTCTGGGAATGTTGCCTCTTACTATGTAAAAGGAGAAGCTGGTTTGTGTACATTGTGGTTAATAATGAATTAAAACTTTGTCTTTTGCTGCATACACTAATTATAATATAGTGTATGATTAAATGATCATGTTTGTTTTAACCCAGATTTTAGCCCACCCAAAACAGTGAGGTTCGTTATATAAACTGCAGGCTATTAATTTGCTGTAGAGCTAGTAAAAAGTACCTTTTTAAAAATTCATTTGAATCAGGGCGCCTGGATGGCTCAGTCAATTAAGCATCTGCCTTCATCTCAGGTCATGATCCCAGGGTACTGGGATCGAGTCCCATGTCAGGCTCTTTGCTCAGCACAGAGCCTGCTCCTCCCTCTGCCTGCCACTCTCCTTGCTTGTACTCTCTCTCTCTGTCAAATAAATACATAAATTCTTAAAAAAATAAATTCATTTGAATCTATTAATTAAATAGGATTGCAGGCAACACAACTGAATCTTGTAGCCTGGAGTTCTATTCCATAAGCATTTGTAGAGTGAACATATATATAAAGCTAGGTTAAGTTTATTGAAATGAAGAAACTATGCCTTGTGAGGGCTAGTTGAGATATTTAGCCTGGATATGAGCCAACTCAAAGGAACATAAACTCTTCTTCAAACATCTGACACATGAAAAAAAGGACAAGAAAATTGTGACCCCCAAAGCCATTCTAGGACCTATAGGTGGACTAGGTGGACTCTACATTAATATTAATTTTACTCAATTTTAAAAAAGTTCCCATTAGTAATAGCTGTTCCAAGATGGCTAGACCACCTCCAAGATTAGTTAAGTTCCCCAAACTGGAAATATCCAAGTCAAAGTTAAATGACCATTTGTCCCAGATGCAATTAAACAATAGAGCTGGATCAGTTTGGGTTATATTCAGTTGTACATAACAGAAAGAAAGCAAAAAAAGTCAGAAAATAAGGCATGGCTTAGAATAATATGGGAATGTATTTCTTTCTCATGTGGAAGAACTTTGGAAGTAGCAGTCCAAAGCTGCAGGGTTAACTCCATGGTGTCATCACAGATCTAGATTCCTGTCCTACTGTTGTAGCATCCTGTCAATTGTCTTCTACCTTCAAGGATTCCTCATAGTCCCTTGGAGTTCCAACAATCATATTCTCAGCATATGTCTGATGAAGGAGGAAATTCAGAAAACCAAAACGGAATCTTAAGTGTGCCAACTCCCTTTTAGAAGACTTTCTAGGGCGCCTGGGTGGCTCAGTGGGTTAAAGCCTCTGCTTTCGGCTCAGGTCATGATCTCAGCGTCCTGGGATGGAGGCCCGCATTGGGCTCTCTGCTCAGCAGGGAGCCTGCTTCCTCCTCTCCCTGTCTCTCTGCCTGCCTCTCTGCCTACTTGTAATCTCTCTCTCTCTGTGTCAAATAAATAAATAAAAATCTTTAAAAAAAAAGAAGACTTTCTAGAAGTCCCGCATGGAACTTTTGCTTACATATCACTGTCTAAAATTCTCATGGCCTTGGCTAACTGCAAAGAATGCAAGAAAGTAGAATCTTTTATTCTGGGTAAAAAGGTGTCCATGTGAAAATTAGCATTCTGTACCTAAGGAAAAAGAAGAGATACTGCAGTAGGCAACAGAGACATCTGTAACACAATAGCCATCTGATGAGTTTGAGTTGAATGAAGTATAAGATTCTTTTCAACCCTTAGATCAGGTGAACTCATAAGAGAATGGTGTGTTAAGAGAACTGCTTTCAACATATTCTTAGTCTGGGAGATAAGACTGCCTTTATAAATACTCCATCATTGGTGTAACTAGTCCTCTGCATATAATCCCTTCTGTTTCAACCACTTAGAGTGGTTTCCTTTTTTCTGGTTGGACTTGGATTAATGTAGTGCCTGAAACTATTTAATCTTATTGGTTAAAATTTCTCTTTTGAGAGTTCTTGAAGGAATAAAATATAAAATAAGGAGGTTTTAGTGAAAATCACTGGTCATGTATAGATGCAGAGAGCCTAGAGGCATTTCCTCAGTAGGGTAGGAAAGCCATGAGAGCTTTCAAGGCAGCCATGAGGACAGTTATACATTCAAATACCAAATATTTATTGAGCACCCACTATGTGCCAGGCACTGTTAAATGCAGTGATATAATAGTAAATGCAGAGATACAGTGGCAAAAAGGATAGAGACCTGTGGTAAATGCAGAGATACAGTGGTAAACAGGATAGAGACATGGTTTCTGGCCCCAATTAGAATAATGAGAGCTCAAAAAAGTATAAGAAAATTAAGAAAACTTGAGATTGGGGATGTTAGTACAGAAGCAAACTTCAATGACTTGATAATTTGGCCTTTATCTTGATTCAGAAATGTTCAAGGAATACTGACCTTGAAACTATTCCTCCTTTATCATGCCTTCCTTTGTGATTCCTTAAAGGCAGTTTTCTTCTGTGCTCACAATTTTCTAGTCCTGCTTTCCTTAATACTTCCCTTGCCTTGTTCTGGGTTATGCAGCACTGTGTCAACCCATTGTAAATATTGCTGCATTTGCAAGTATAATACAAATTCCATGCAACTTTGCCTTTCCATATTGTCTGACAAGAGGCCATTATTGTTTTAAATTTGTACTTACATACTGTAATATTTGCATTTTGCATTTAATCAATGTCACATTTTAGTGATGGGAAGTGGAGTGGGCACAACAATTCGTATCATGTATTTTGACCTGAAATAATACCCACAGCTGGGATGTTGTTTGGACCCATATAGCCTTCAGTGATTCATAACTCAATGATTTTAATGTGTCTGCTGACCTTCCAGACAGTTCAGTAATCATTGTTTTGTACGTAACTTGCTTGAAATCTAAAACCACTATATCTAAGCAAAGGAAGGCAAGCACTATATTTGAAGGAAGTCTCCATTTTATCTGGCTTTGACAACCCAACCTCCCCCCAATAGCCTTTCAAAGTGTCTTGACTTGTCCCATTTATACTCCTTGTTTATCTTCCTCAGGAATAACACACAGTTTGGACTTGACTAACAGTGTTGCTTATTAAGTTTTCCTGGCCTTTCTCAAGAGCTCGTCATCTTTCTCTGGGTGAATTGTAAGCAATTTAAAGATAGGACCAAATCTTTTAATTTATTTTTAGTCAATGACACCATAAATGTTTTTCCTTTTTTTTTTCTTCTGTTTTCTTTTTGGTAAGCCTGAGATTTTACCCATTCCCCCAAACATCCCAGCCTTCCTATTACTAGGCTCTGCTAACAACTTACCTTATGACTTTGGTCAAGTTGTTTAACCTCTCAGAACCTATTTTCCCATCCCTAGAATCAATTTACTATCCACCTCTTATTGTTGCAATTCAAAAGAAGAGAGAACCACCTTTTAAGCAATAGCACCTTGGGGTGCCTGGTTGCTCAGTCGGTAAGCCTCTGACTTTGGTTCAGGTCATGATCTCAGCGTCCTGGGATCCAGCCCCATGTCTGGCTCCCCACTCAGCAGGGAGTCTGCTTGTCTCTCTCTCTGCCCCTCCCCCTGCTTGTGTGTATTCTTCCTCTTTCATAAATAAATAAATAATTTTTTAAAAAATAAAAAATAAATAAGAAATAGCATCTTGTACAAAGCTAAGCACATATAAGAGGTTCAGTTAGTCTAATTCTCCTCTCCCTGACCCATATACCATGAAAAGAAACTTATCTGTTCTGAAACCCACACCCTCAGAGTTCTATCCTCTATTAGTGTGACCATTCTAGTTAGTTTAGTGCATTATCCTTACCACAGAATGTATTTTTATATATATATATATATATATATATTTATTTATTTATTTATTTATTTTTTTTTTACAGAGGGAGAGAGATCACAAGTAGGCTGAGAGGCAGGCAGAGAGAGAGAGGAGGAAGCAGGCTCCCTGCTGAGCAGAGAGCCCATGTGGGCCTTGATCCCAGGACCCTGAGATCATGACCTGAGCCGAAAGCAGAGGCTTTAACCCACTGAGCCACCCAGGCGCCCCAGAATGTATTTATATTTTAAGTGAAGTTCCCTTTAGAGAATGTCTTATTTCTCAACTGAACTGAGACCTGAGCACACAAGTAATTCCTTTCCAGGTATCTTCTATCATTGGTCCTGCTGTATTCATATTCATCACAGCATTTAGAGTAATTTGAAGTGAATTACTTCATTCTTTCACTTATTTATTATCTCTCCCAATAGGCTGTGCACTCAAGGGCAGAAACAATGTTTTCTTTAATCACCAATGAATTACCAGAACATAGCCAAGTGCCTAGCACAGAGCAGACAATATGTATTTTTTATAGATTGGATGGACGGATGGATGGATGGATGGATGGATGGATGGATGTAATAAGTGGAAAATTAATCAAATAAATGAAACATTATGGTGGAAATTTCAGGCTCACTGGGAAGATGGTAAGAGTAATATTCGGGGCAGACAGGTTATTTGTCACCTCAAATTGTATAAAGATAGACCTCCCTGAAGAGAAAAGGTTAAGGAAAGGTTGACTGAGTGGAGCAAATGGATTTGTACAAACGGCAAGCAAGATACATGTTGAGAATTTGCAGAGGATATTATGTCTAAAAGCACAGGAACTCCAAAACCATACTTATCAACAAATACTTTTCATACAAAAACACCAGAAGAATCCAACATATAATTCATTTTCCTCTTTCCTTTGTCTCCCCTGCCCAGAATTTAGCATTAAAGCCTGGTTACTTGGACCCCCATAGCCTAGCAAAAGTCCTTAGCTTCTGAAGTGAAAAATATACCAAGAACCTGTCACGGCTGAACAATCAGAAAACAAGTTAGGTTTGTGAGCTGTCAGGTTGAAAAGGATTTGCAAGCCCCTTCCCACCTACTCTGCTATGAAGACGGATTTTCAGAGGTTTGAGAGAGATTTGTACCATGGCTTCAAGGTTTACAAAATGCCACCCTCCTAGGAGTTTGAATTATTTCCCCCCCTGTATTTCATTTGTAATGTACTTTTGCCAGCATAAAGAGTATTAAAAGGGCATTTGAACAGTAATAAGGCCCTTAACAGGTATGAGCAGCTATTTCCCTTCCAATACAGTTGTTTTGCTGAAGGGAAATAACCAGTAACAAACTGGATTAACCCCTTGTCTTCCAAAATCTAATGCCACTTGGTGTGTAGTTAGAAGCCAGTGCCCTGAGTGATTAAATACCACAGGACACAAAAATTAGGATTTTCAGTTAAACACTTTTGATCTGCTCCATCTCTCCCGTATTCCTCCTGCCTCTTCTTCATTATAAGGGAGAACTAATCCACTCAAGAATCCCCCCAAACTGGAAAACCATCAGATTTAGTGTAAAATTCCTATGATTCAAAACATTTAGGTGAGTCCACTCACAATTAAGAAAATATCTGAATTGCATAATATTTTAACATAAAGTTTTTCACTTACGAACAAGGGGTAGTAGTGTGTGATCATTAAGAACACAGACTCTGGAGTCAGGAAGTGTCAGTTTTAATCCCAGGTCCATGTACCAGTTGTGGGACTTCTGGCAAATCACATAGTCTCTCTGAAGGTCAGTTGTTTTTTCAAATATGAAATGGGAATATACAATACCTACTTAATAGAGTTCTTGCAAAGGTTTTAAAAGATCACTGATGAAAGTATACAGCATGATCCTGGTATATTCTAAGTGCTTCCTATATGTTAGCGAAGTTACAGCTAACTTAAATACTTTTAAGTAGAGTTCCTTAAGAGATTGCCTTTGAAAGGTTATTCTTAAACTACTTGCTTTAACAACCTATCTTTTTAAGTAGAGACTTCTAATTGGTATACTAGTATTTATTTGTGAATATTTCTATAGTTCTTGAAATTTTATCTTATTGTTAACATTATTGTTCTTTTCTTTATAAATAGTATGAAAGAAAACTTCATTCAGCCAACACTCTTAGTAGCACCACATGTACCAGTTAATGATATTTTGCCATATTTTGCTTTTTTAAAGTACTTCTGGGCATTTAAACTAAAAAAAAAATGTTCTTTTCATAGCTGCATGCTCAAATGCAAACAAGAATTGTCCTGAAAGGGGTCCACAGGCTGCAGGTGAAAACTTGACATTCAGCCAAGACTTAATTCAGAGTCAATAAAGTAATACTCCTATGCCTAGGTAGATGTGTAAATTTTCTCCACATGATAAATAAGCAGGCTGTGATTTCTATCAAATCAATCTAGGCTTGAGTCAGTTCTTCTCTAATCAATAAATCTGGATGTGCACTGAATTATGAAGTCAATATATGCGGTGTTACATTCACTTTAAACTCCTTCATCACAAGTACCTACAATTTTTCTATTATTGCCATAAATTCAAATTCCAGGCTTCTTTCTTTCTTTTAACTACCACTTTAAAGGGACAATAAGTTTCAGGGTCCTGAAAAAGCTCTTACTTGGACATGGTTAGAAATCCACATAGATTCTCTGACCTAATCAATGCAGTAGCTATAATTGCATTGGAGCCGCACTATAAAGCAGAATTGGGTATGAGACAGTATTAATGAAAACTGTGGTGTTTAAAAGTTATTGCTGGGATATTTAGAGTTTTTAATAGAAATTCTAAGAAGTTGGATGTGTGAGTCATATGAAAGAGATCCACCATTTCCTAGCCAAGGATATAGGCCTTCCACTGCTTCCCTTAACGATATTCCTTTTCATTTTCATTATATGTATGTACACAACAGAGCCAGACTTATTGACGCCTTCAAGTCTTGGCAATGCAATAATTACGTGCAACTTTCTTGGAATTTTAATATTTCCAGAAGATCCCGACCTGCCCATTCTTTCTCTGTGCTCTAAACAATTATAATCAGCCCTCTTTGCTTCCTTTTAATCTTGTTTCTATTCAGTAACTGCTCCTGACACCCTTAACTGGGGGATATTGGATAATGTGGAGATTGATTCTTGCCATTATCCTATCCTACCACTACAAAGCTGTGTGTAATGAGGATCTGTGTCTCTTCCAAGCTCACTCAACTCAGAAAGGGCTATGATTTATTCTGAATTAAGTGGGTATTAAGTTGTTAACAGGTGTATTTTTAACTCCTTATCAAGGCTCAGGGGTTCTTACACTGGGATCCATAGATAGAATTTAGGAGGCCTGTGAATTTGAATGGGAAAAAATTAAATATTTATTTTCATTAACCTCTAACTATAATTTAGCATTTCCTTCAACTATGAATGTACAAATCATAGTTAATTAGCATTAACTATAAGTTTATCACCAATAAAAAGTTATAGACATTTTCATAACACATTATAGGTGCTGTAGATGTCTCAAAATAATATTTATGCTCATTGCTACTTCAAAATTATGATAGTTATCAGACCCATCAGTAGATCTCACTATTTGGCAAACTATGCCTGCTGCCTGTTTTTGTAAATAAAATTTTTATTGGAAGACAGCATGCTAATTCATGTATGTATTGTCTGTGGCTACTTTCCTGCTACAAATAGCAGAGTTGAGTAGTTTCAACAGACTATGTGGCCCAAATAGCCTAAAATATTTATTAACTAGCCTTTTATAGAGAAAGTTTACTAAGTCTTGATTTGAGAAGTACATATACTATTACTATTTTTCAAAATTATTGGTCTCCTTTTTAATTCTATGGGTTTTATTTCATTCATTTAAAAACATTATTCTGAGAAAAGTTCCATAAGCTTTATCAAACTGACAATGAGATTGTTGAACAATAATAACAAAAAGCTTAGGAATCTCAAGTCCTATTAGTGTGCATGTAGACTCAGTTTATAGTTACATTTTCACCCTCAGCAAATATATTTAGCTACTTAACTACAGACTTTTTTCTGATCTTCCTTTTACTTGACTGCTTCATTACCCTAACCTCATTTTATTGTGTTATTTTACTAAATAAATCATTCATTCATCAACTGATGTACTGAATGCCTACTATGCATCAAGCACTGAGGATATAGTACTAACCAAAACAGATGAGAATCTCTGCCCTCACAGAGCCTACATTCTGGCTGAGGGAGATATGCATATAATAAGTAAAACAGTAGTATGTAAGATGTGACAAGTGCTATAGATTAAAATAAAGCAGAAAATGTGAATATACTTTTAAATGGAATACCAGAAAAGGCCTCAGTAAGAAGGCAACTCTTGAGCAAATACCTGAAGAAGGTGAGGGAGTAAGACATGCCAGGAACTGGGACTAGGCAAAGGAAACAACTATTGCCAAGACCCCAGGGGAAGAGTGTGTTTGGTTTCTTCCAGCAAGGAAGCCAATGTTACTGGAATAGAATAAGTCAGATAGTGAGCAGTAGAAGATAAGATCAAGAGGTAATGAAGCCAGGGATTCTCAGCTCTCCCTGAGCCTCAGAATCAGTTGGGGAACTTTAAAAAAAAACTGTAGATACCTGGGCCACACCACATATTCCCTCTGGAGGACCACTTTGGATTATTTGGGAGTGAGGCCTGCACTTTGTTTTTGGTTTTGTTTTCAGTTTTTTTCTATAATTCTAATGTGTAATAATGGTTACAAACTGTTGGGGTAGAGCCATAGGTCACTATATAGACTTTAGTTTTTGCTTAAAGTGAGTTGAGCCATTGGAGGGTTTTATAAGAAAAGTAACCTGATCTGAGTTAGGTCTTAATAGGATCACTCAGGCTGTTCTGGGTTAGAAGGTTAAAGGTAGAATCAGGAAAATTAGTTAATTGGCTACTGCAATAATCTGGACATGTCATGGTGATTGCAATAAAGATGGTAAAGAGTGGGTAGAGTCTAGTTATACACTGAAGGATTAACTATTAAGATAACTTTTAGACTAAGGTGGGAGGATCAGAAAAGGGAAGAATCAGAGAGGATGCCAGGAACTGAACAACTGGAAGAATGAATGGTCTTTTGGGCGCCTGGGTGGCTCAGTGGGTTAAAACCTCTGCCTTCAGCTCAGGTCATAATCTCAGGGTCCTAGGATCGAGTCCTGCATCAGGCTCTCTGCTCAACAGGGAGCCTGCTTCCCCCCCCCTCTCTCTCTCTGCCTGCCTCTCTGCCTACTTGTGATCTCCCTCTCTCTGTCAAATAAATAAAATCTTTAAAAAAGAAAAGAATGAATGGTCTTTTTGTTTTTTAATTCAATTAATTAACATGTAATGTATTATTGGTTTCAGAGGTACAGGCCTGTGATTCATCAGTGTTATATAATACCCAGTGCTCATTACATCACATGCCCTCCTTAATATCCATCACCCATTTACCATATCCCTCCCCTCCACACCATCCCCTCCAGCAACCCTCAGTTTGGTTTCCTATTATTAAGAGTCTCTTATGGTTTGTCTCCCTCTCTGGTTTTATCTTGTTTTATTTTTTTCCTCTCTTCCCCTTTGATCCTTTTCTGTTTCTTATGAATGACCATTAATTGAAACGGGCCAAACAATGGAAGAATCAGATTATGAGGAAAATACCAGCAGTTCAGTTTGGACACATTAAGTTTCAAATTCCTATTAGATATACAAGAGGAGACAGAGGCAGTTGGATATACAAATATAGAGTTTAGAAGAGAAATCTGGACTGTGGATATAAATTTGGATTCAACAGCATGTACACGGTATTTAAAGCCACAAGACAGGATGATATCACTGAGGGAGTGATTGTGGATAGAAGTGAGAAGCAGTCTAGGACCCTGACATTAAGAAGTTGGGGAAATAAAGAAGAACCAGCAGGAGGAAACTTGAGCAACCAGAGAGATACGAAGAAAACTAGGTGTGATGCCCTGGAAGCCAAAGGAATTACCTGCTATACAAAATAGTGTTAAAAGATCAAATAAGATGAGAACTGAGAATTGACCTTTGCATTAGCAATGAGGCCATTTGTGACCTTGACAAAAGCATTTTCAGTGAAATGGTAGGGGAGAGAGAATCTGACTGGAATGATATCAGGAAAGAATAAGAGGAGAGCAAATGGAAACCGTAAATAGAGACAATTCTTTGAGAAATTTTTTGCTGTAGGAGGACAAAGAAATTGATTTCTTAAAGCAAGTGATTACAGTATGCTTGAAGGCTGATGGGAATAATTCATCAAAGAGGGAAAAATTGTTGGTGTAGGAGATTAGTGTAGGAAAGGATTATTGGAGCAATTCAGTATATTTAAGAAAGACTCAGACCGTCTTGGTCCATATCCTGGCTTTCCCCTTCTGAGTTGTGAGATTTGGGGCAAATTAACTTCTCTGTGTCTCACTTTCCACATTGGGAAGTGGAAATATAATAGTACCTACCTCATAGGTTGTTCTGACTATGGGATTAGATATGTAAAGCATTTACTGGTATATAGTAGAGATTTAAAAAAATGTTAGCCAGTAGTAGTTGTAACTACATTCTTCTCATAACAAAACATTGTTTAAGATATCTTTTTCTATAAATCTTCCTAACCAAGTAACCCCCACCCCACTTCAACCCCAGGTTCAAGGCTCTACTCATTCAACCAATCTCTTAGCAGTTAATGGATATATACGGTCATGCTGACATTTGCTTCTGTTTTCCCTTTTTTATATGTCATTTCTGTGTCTATATTTCCACAAGAACCCTCTTTCCCCAAAGGGGTAGTACTTACTACATGGGCCAAGACCACAGGTTTCTAAGTCAAACTGTCTTAACTTGGATCCCAGCTCTGTCACTTATTGACTAACTTTAGACAATGTTTTAACCTCCCATCTCACTTTTCCTATCTGTAAAATAGGGATAATAGTATTACCTACTTCACAGATCATTGAAAGGATTAAATGCGTTAATATGCAAAAGTGCTTAGAATAGTACCTGGCACATAATAAATTCACAACATATTTTTGCTGCTATTATGGTTCCTAGAAACGATGAACTATGTCTTCCAAACATTTGATACTACCCCTACCCAACATCATATTATGACCACAACACCACAACACATCCATCCTCTTCCCTAAATCAGAGCTTTATATTCAGGGGCATTTGCAGTATGCATTTACATGTTTACTAACCACCAGCCTGCCTTGGAGGCTCGTGTGCAAAATGTAATAAAAGCCCTTTTTTTCTCCAAGTGACCTTAAAGAAGTCTATCAATGGACCATTTATTCTCATTACAGTATTTATGACTGTATCTAAAAATTAAAATGAATGAGTAAATAAGATGGCAATCTGTATATACTCAACATTTTATTAGTATTAATATTTAAATCAATAAAATTTATTTAAAATGTTTTTCATTTTTATTTTTCTCTCTTTCCTTCCTGTAAAGGGTAAGAGGGAGTCTATATAACTAACTTCTATTCACCCTTCAGATCCTAAATTAGACATTACTTACTCCAGGGAGCCTTTATTCCCTGTTATGTCATCCCTCTGTGCCCCTGTATTTGTGCTCATCATAACACCAATCACACCATATTAAAATCGCCTAGTTACTAGTCAGTCTTCTGCACTCCATGTGCACATGTACTGTGTCAATCTGATTCCTTAGTGACCACAACATTTAACACATTGTTGGTACACAATACACATTTGTTTATTTGTTACTATAGCTGTGTTATTCCCAGTAGCCAATTAAGTAGGATTTTTCCCTTTTCAACCTGGAACTTTAGTGTTGTGTAGGTAAAATCATAATACAAAATAAAATCCAATGATATCAAGAAAACTTTATGTATGATCAGATTAGAAAGCTATCTCCACAGTGGGATTTGAAGGAAAATTAGAAAGCTCCTATACAAAAACATCTCCTCTACCAGACCATCTACCACAAGACTACACATTGCCACAGTTTCATAGATTATAGAATAATAACAAAAAAAGAGTAGCATTCATTGAATGCCTACTATGTGCTAGACATATTATACATGATATCTCCTTTAATCCTCACGATGGCTCTATGGTGTGTGTATGACTACTCGCATTTTATGGATGAGGAAACAAGGTCATAGCAGTTGAATAATTTGCCCAGGGATACGCAGAGAATAAATAAAGAGCTAGAATTTAAATATAGGTCTTTCTGACTCCACATTTATATGCTTTCTTTTATTCTACCTCAATACCCAGGAGACAGATCCTAGACAACTAAGTAAGGATAGAAGCAAAATATAAAAAATAACCTGAGAGGTGGCTGTGTTCATGGATGGCATGGGCAAGAATGGTTTTAGGGATGAACAGTCTATTTATGTGCTGTGGCAGGCAGAGTAATGGCCCCCTAAAAGTACCCAAGTCCTAATTCCTAGAACCTGTGAATATATTACCTTACATGGAAAAAAAGGGGGATTTTGCAGATGTGATTAAGGTTAAAGACTTTGAGAACAGATTATCCTTGATTATCCTGAAGGACTCTGTGTCATCACGTGGGTCCTGTATTAGTTTCCTGTGGCCATTGTAATCAATTATCACAAACTGACTGGCTTAAAGCAATAGCAATTTATTCTTTCAAGTTCTAGGGGTTAGAAGTCTGAAATCAAGGTAACAGCAGGAACTGACTACTTCTGGAAGTTCTGGGGAGACTCCTTCCTTGTGTTTTAAAAGTTCTGGTGGTTCCAGGTGTTCCTTAATTTGTAGCTGCTTTGCTCCAGTATCTGCTTCTGTGATCCCATTGCTGCCTCCTCTTCCTACCTCAAATTTCCCTTTGTTGTTTTTTTAAAAAAAGACACTTGTCATTATGTTTAGGGCATAGCCAGATAATCCAGGATGATATTTTTATTTCAAGATCTTTAGTTATATCTTCAAAGAACACTTTTCTAAACAATAATATCCTATAATATTCACATGTTCTGGTAATTAGGACGTGGACATGTCTTTTGGAGGACCAAAATTAAACCCACAGATCCTTAAAAGTGGAGAATGTTTTCTGTCTGTAGTCAGAGAGAGATGTGAATACAGAGCAATGATCAGATAGATGCAATGTTCCTAGCCTTGAAGATGAAAGAAGGGCTCCTGAGTCAAGGAATGAAGGTGGCTTTTAGAAACTGAAAAAGGCAAGGAAACAGATTTCCTCTAGAGATTCTAGAAGAAAATGCAGTCTTACCAGTACGTTGACTTTAGCCCAGTGAAACTTATTTTGGACTTCAGACTTCCAGAATTCTAAAATAATGAATTTGTTTTAAGCCACTGAGTTTGTGAGACTCTGTTACACAGTGATGGAAAATGTATACCAGTGCTGAAGAGAAAGCAAATGTTTGGATCAGAAACAAGTATGGAAGCCAGAGTCAAGTGGGCTAGTCATGGAAGAGAAGGATGTAAATTCTGGAAGGCAGAACAGGCAAGAATTAGGAAAGCCAAAGGAAGAAGAAGGTCAGGAAAAAGAAAGTAGAAGAATTGACATGCATTGCTAATATCCAAAAGCACCCTGATAATTGAGCATCAGGCCAGGGGACTGATCCTCACATAGGGAGCCCAGCCCCTGTAAGGGGAATACTGTTGGAAGCATGCTGTCCAGTTAGAATATGTGTGGGCCGAAGAGAGTGGCATCATCTGGCAAGAATATCCATATGGAGTTGCCTGCAGTGTTCACATTACTCACTCTTCGGGTTAAGGCATTTAAAGCTCTCCTTCAATTCAAGTTCCATACTAGTATCACCTACTTAACACAGAACTTGTTAAAAAGATGTCCTAGTGAGTCACCTAACAGGTCTGAGAGAAAGCCCCCAAGACTGGTAAGTGCAGATAAGAAGTGTTTACAGGACAGAGAATCTGATAGGCATAAGTACTGAGCCTGGCAGGTGGTAAATGCAACAAATGTCTGTTGAATGGATGAAGGAATAGATGAGTAAATGAAAACACTGAAAACTCAGAAAGTTGGTGGGACATGATGACTTAAAGAAAGATGGACAAAAATGGCATGGGACTCCAAAGGCAATCTTGGCCCACTGCCCTGAAGGCTAGTCATGACAATACTCACCTGTAACTGGCCAGTGTATCTTTTTATAGCATTTATCTCCTTTCATAGATAACTTTATTTCTTTTTAAGATTTTATTTATTTATTTGCCAGAGAGAGTGAGAGAGAGCACAAGCAGGGGTAGTGACAAGCAAAGGGAGAAGCAGACTGACCACTGAGCAGAGAGCCCAATGCAGGGCTCGACTCCAGGACCCTGGGATCATGATCTAAGCTGCAGGCAGCTGCTTAACCAACTGAGGCACCCAGCCATCCCCATAGATAACGTTATTATTTCCAATTTCTAATTTCAAAAGTAATACATCTACAAGGAAAGGAAAAAAATGTATGTAATGTCATCACCCCAACATAACTATTTTAGAGCATTAACTTTTAGTCTTACATTTTTGCCTTTAATTCTATATCTGTCTCAATCTCTTTCTTTCTCTAGTGTGTGTGTTCATATGTGTGTCTGTGTGTATGGTATTTTAAAATATGTTACATAACTCTATTTACTATTCGATAAATTGTTTTTGTTTTTAAACCCCGCACATATTTTGATTACTTTTCCAGATCAGTAAATATTCTATTACAATATGATTTTATATAACTACATAATATCTCAACATATGAGTATATGTAATTTATTTAACAAATCTCCTACTGTCTTATTCTTATAATTTTCCACCATTAAAAACAGTGGTAGAGTGAACACTTTTTATACTCAGTGCTTTATACACATCTCTAATTATTTCCTTAAGGTAACTTCTTACAAGTAGAATTGCACATTTTGTGAATTTAGATACATATTGTCATGTTACCCTATGAAGTGATTTATTTGTATTCTGTATTCTGTAGAAGTATCCATTTGTATTCTGACTTGAGTATATAAAAGTTATTTCCTCAAAACTTTGTCAATACAAGTTTTATCGATTTTTTAAATTTGCCAATGTGGTGGATTTAGTTTGTATCTGAGTGCTAATGATAGTAAATATTTCTTCATCTATTTATTGGCCATTTTTTGTTTCTTCCTTTGTGAATTACTCTTATGTCTTTTGTCCATTTTCCTAATTATGTTTTTATCTTTTCAAAATTAGTTTGTAAGAATTGTTCAAGTAGACAATCTGCTGCAAACATTTTCCCATTTGTTGTTTTACTTTAATTGCTGTTATGAATTTTTAGGCTACAAAAGGAACTTAATATATTTGTTTTTATAGCATTAACTCAATCTTTTCTTTCCAGATTTCATACCTTTATTTAGAAAGATGTTGCTATACAAAAATACATAAATACAATAAATACATATATTTTCTTTTTGTTATTTCATAGTTTTATTTTCAGATTTTAGTTTTTAAATTATCTAGCAATATCTATTGAATAGTATGAGGTAAGGGTCTTATTTTAGTTCACTCATAGTAGATAGCCATTTATGAGATAATGAATTTTCACTAGAAACTCACTGAAATAAATCCAGCAAAGAGTGTACTGATTCTTAAACTAACGAAATTTTTTTTACAAAACCTACATAGTCCATCCTGCACCTTAGGTCTCAGTAAGTAATGGATTTTGATCTGCAAACAACCCAGCATGCCAGCGTTTGCAGATGTACCCATTAGCCAACCAAACAGCAAAGCTCCTCTGCAAGCAAAAGGTCAGCTTCTCAGTGTGAAGTCTTCAGTTACAGACTCACATTCTTTCTCAAATCACCCTAACACAGAGAAAAAGACATATTTACTTTTCACACGATTCATGGGTGAATTTTGCTCTGATACAAAGTCAACAACCAGATCTCTCCTCAACAAGCTGAACCACATTTCACACTGGTCTCTGGATGAAAGGCCCTCTGGTAAACTTGGTGAGGGCAACAAGAAAAGAGGTATTTTCAGATTAGAAGAAAACCTTCCTATTTCATTACACACAGTGTCCTTTGGACCTAAATACTCTTGGTTCTGAGTTATATTTCCTATAATATGTTACTAGGGCAAATGCTCAGGGAAATAGCAGCTGGAGCCAGTTGAGGGTTACTAATTACAGGGCATCACAGGTACAATTTACAATTCTCTTTGACAGACGTGACCCATTATATTAAACATTGTTGGCATGCTCTACAAGCCAGATGCAAGCTGGGAATAGGTTGGTCCTTGAGTGAAACAGCTTTTCCTGCAAGCTTCACCATTACAAGTAGCTCTGTACAAATGTAGGAGAAACAACTGCTAACATGATATAAGAGGAATATTTTTTAAAGACCAATTGATTAAAAAATATCTCACTCTATCCATGAAGTATTGATAAGCAAAGAAATGCCTAGACAGTTCAGTTAGGTTATTAACTATGCCTATTTTTCAATACCACTAATTTCAACATTTGGGTTGAGAAGATTTTTCTGAGTCTGAGCCACAATATTCTCATTATTTTAAAAATTTAAAAATATTTTCAATGATTTTCCACCAGCTCATGCTGCATTCAAGTAACATCTATGCTATATAGAAATGAATGCTCAGTTCAAAGCATTTCAGGAAAAAGAAAAATGTCACAACTATCATTGTCTCTGTAGGCAAAACAAATAGTTGCTTGAATGGCTTTTAGACTTTCCAGTCATTCCTGGAGGTATGGCCAGAGGGTTCCTCTGACAAATAGAACTATTGTCCCCTTCACACAAGCAATGAAAAGACTCAAAGAAAAATCACATACGCCTTTAATCATTATTATTTTTCTAAGACCTCCTTTAAAGATAAAACAAAAAGATAATTTATGTTTACAGTCCTGTGACACATAAAAAATATAATTAAAGTACTAAATCTCTCCAAAGAAATGTGATGCACAGAACTAAATTCAGCATTTATCTGGAAAGGAGTCCCCTCGGAGAAATCAGGTTGATATGTGAGGGATCAATCTTGAAGTCTTGTTGCGATTTTTTTCAAGAAATGGTGTTTTGGTCAACCCTACTCTGATTTCTCCTCACAACTGTCAGTCAGAATGAATTACAAGACCTGAATCCCAAGATCTAGCCATATTAACAGCCCCTGATTTTTGTTCTTTTGAATGTCATTTAGATATCTGGAAGTTGTTCTTTTCTATCATATTTCCAGCACCCTCTGACAAAATAGAATTTAACATTTCCCACACAAGAGAGTTTTTCTTTTTGTATTGGATTTCAGAATACAGAAAGTTACAGTTTGTTTATTTTTAATCTTCTTTATTAGTTGCATAAAACTGTCAACAGCTTATGCTAGTCTTGAAAATATCAAGCTGATTTAAGAGAAATTTTCCAGACCTGGGTGGGAGTGAGGAGAGGAGATAAGAAAAATGGAAGAATACAGGAGTGGGGGGGGCAATATTCTTCCCCTAAAGGATTTCAACCTAATTTTTTTTTTTTTGGTGAAAACATAGTTCATCTTTCTAACACATTATTGGCTCTAATAACGATACCACAAACTCAAAAAGGTCAAAATATAAGCTTTAAATATTGGGCATGTTATTTACAGACTTGGGCACTGACCACATTTGCATGCATGAATCTTGAAGAAGCATTTTTGGCTCAGTTCATGAAAAATCTATTGGGAGGCCATATATTTGAAAGTGCTGTCTTCCCTCCTTGTAGGATGGGAGCCCCAATCAATCTTTTGTGTTATGACCAGGTGTAAGTCATAAAACAGCAGTTATTGCAGGTTTTATGGAGCTGAGAGCTGGGACACTCATGAGGAGGATAAGTTCATAATAGCCTTAAAGAGCAAACTATCCTTCAAGGTCTTAGGTTTCCATAGCAAGGCTGCTCCAGCGATTGGCCGCCTTACTTTTTTTACCAACATTTCTTACAAAAACACTTCCACATTTAACAACCCAGCTAGATAACGAGTATTTACTGTATTCAAAGCCTTGTGTACTGGAGGATCTTTATCCATGGCTTCGAGCCTTCCAAAAAACCATATGTTCGGCAGCCTGTACCAACCACATCTTCTGAGGTAATAAGTCTTTTCTGTTTTAAATTTGCCTTTTGCAAGATTCCAAAAGGGATCCTTAGCTATAAGTAATTGAAGTATGTCTTTAACATCCCGTACTCCATCATCCTAAAGAGCCCAATCCTTTCCTTGGCCAGCTGTCTCTAGCCCAATACCTTGATACCACATCACTCTAACCCACTGAGTGTAAATGTATAAAGATCAGAACCATTTTCATTTCCTGTAGTTCATACGGTCTGATCTCCATGTATTAGCTAACTAAATTTTAATGCCAACTCATACTAGTATAATAATGGAAGGTACCCTAAAGGTTTTTTTTTTTTTTACAGGAAACTAGCATAGATGCACTTCTTCTGGATCCTTCTGGAAAAAATGGTGTCTCCACCTTTGTTGTCTAATTTTTACTAATAGAAGAGAGAACCAAGGGATGTTTGAGGGATGAGCAATAGGATAATAAGAGTAATACATGGCGTTAGATGTAGCCTCTTAAGATTTACATAAAATTAGATCAGTATACAGGTTTCCTTTGTATAATGATCACTTTATTTAACAAATGTTGGCTCAGCGACTAACCCTGTGGGCCAATACCTGTGCTGGGTGCTGGTGATACAGTGATAAATTAGACACAGGCCCAGCCCTCAGGTACACTTCCTGGTGGGAGAGACAATCAATGAAAAAGAGAATCACAAGATTTTAAGGGCACTGTATCTGTGCTGAGAAGCTAGAAGGAAATGTTTTTGGAGGGAATGTATTCCACCTGTGGTGACAATTAAGCTTGTATAGCTCTGATTTGGGGAATTATATTACTTAAAAGTAAAATTATGCTACAAAATATAAAGAAAGCTGCCCCTTTGTTTGATTTTGCTGAAGAGTTTAATATGGAAAGGAAGTTTTTCGTAAAGCCCCTGACAAACCCATGGCAGAGTCCCAAACTGAAATAGCTGAACTTTGAATTAGCCAGAATAGCAGTGCTTTTCAGTGTTCCTGTGATCTGGAAATACTTCTTTTTCTCCAATTTTTCTGTTTCTAACTGAGAGAAAATTAACATACAATATAATGCACAGTTTTTTTTAGTTTGATACATTTTGACAAATAAAAACATCGTGGTAACCACCCCTCAAAACAAGATATAGAATACTCCCGGCACTCCAAAAAGTTCCCCTTGCCTCTTTCCAGTCATTTCTACTCAGAGACTCATTTCCACTCAGAGACAATCACTGTTGTAAATTCTTCTATTACTGTGGGTTAGTTTTTTCTGTTCTTAAACTTCATATGCAGGGAATCCTACAATTTTTACTCTTTTGCATCTGGGTGGACACACCAGCATTTGGAGCAACACACTTCAAGGGATTAAAAGACTCAAAACAATATTAAAGAAGTGAGAAATAAATACAAAACAATCCCCCACTGCAGTGTTTCCATATCTCAGTGCGTTTATAAAAATATCTACAGTTATGTATTCATTTCACTGCCCTTCAGCCCTAAATCATTTAAGCCAAACTGTTTTCTCCACAAGAGAAATTCTCACATGTTCCAAGACAAACAAGATCTTTCTTTGATGTGGCCTGGCATGGTATGCCTATTATGTCTTCCTCAAACAGGTTGCACGTGGCTCTGCTTTCATGTAGCACATATCACTCAAAGTAGATCCCTCAATTTGAGATACATACAATTAACATGATGATCAAAATTTCACTGTGCAATGGGAAGGCTTCGAAGACACTGTTGTACTGTACTACACTGGGTGAAAACCACTGGGGAGAGACATTCATGCCAAATGAAACGAGTGCATTTTCCTTCCTATGCCAGGCAATGCTTTCATTTCCTTAGTAGGTCACTGAATAACACTGTCCATCATAACCAGTTGCACCAGTTGGATTTTCTCTGCCCCATTCAGCCCAGATGCTGCTGTTGTTTTCCACTCTTTAATCAGAATACGGAATGCCACATGCTGTGTGCATTAGAGAGAAAACAGCAGAAAATACAGTTCAATAGTGGAGTTAACTGGGTAAGGAAAGAAACGATGTCTTATACCCATGACTGAAGCCTTGTATATTTCCTTCTTCCAACACTGGGAAACAGCTATGATTATATGATATTCTGTATATGTATAAAAGTACAGATCTATTATGTATATATGCTTAAATATGTATACAATAGCCTGAGACGAAAAACTAGTTCAAGATCACAAGAAATTCTCAGATATGTGACTGCTGTTTTCATTTATATTTTTGTCCTCGGCGGATTATTTTTTAACAAAATCCCCTTTTGTTTCAATTTCTACCATCTCCTTAATGGATTACCAATTAATTTATTTATCTGTGAGGAATTGGGACTCCTAACAGGAAAACACATTTTCAAACTTTCTTTGGAAACCCAATCGCACCACTATTTCTTCTGTGATTACAATCCTCTGGGGAAGAAAGTTTCCACTTAACCCCAATTTAGCAATTTACTTTTTGCTCCTCCCTGCTAAATATTGAGCAGTGTTATGTCTTTAGTCTCAGGAAAGATGGGGACATCTAAAGCTAGCCTGGTTAAGACACACATTTTAGAGAGTCTGGAAAGGTAAAGCAAAGAGTATCCTTGCCTTGAAGACTCCTGGATGTCCTGGATCTTGAATTTGAGGGAAGTTCTGAGAGTTAATGTTTTTTCAATATATGTTTTTGTGGAATAGCAATTTCCTACAGATATGAGTTACTGGATTCAGTTGTAGAAGAAAGAACCTCATGATAATCTCAATACTCTGGGTCTACGGAAACAAGAACACCATCCCTTACTATAGTCCCCTTTGGTACTAGAGGTCATTCAGCTCATTTAGCTTGGACTATAAGCTAAGGCTCCCCTGTACAACCACCAGTACCTGAAGGGAACTTCAAGCCAAGAGATCCAGGTTTACAGAATAGAGATTCTCAGGGATCTAGCTCTGGTGCAGATATTCTTTTTTTTTTTTTAAAGATTTTATTTATTTATTTCACAGAGGGAGAGAGATCACAAGGAGGCGGAGAGGCAGGCAGAAAGAGAGAGGGGGGGAAGCAGGCTCCCCGCTGAGCAGGGAGCCCGATGCGGGCCTCGATCCCAAGACCCTGAGATCATGACCTGAGCCCAAAGCAGAGGCTTTAACCCACTGAGCCACCCAGGCGCCCTGGTGCAGATATTCTTAATGATGATGTTCTCGCACTGAATACCCCTGAACTGAGTCCCCAGGAGTAGAGTGAAGGATGGCTGACTCTAGGGCTTGTTGAAAGGCAAGCAAAGTTTCCCCCTATTCTAGGCCCATGCAGCCTTGCTGGCATTTTTCTAAGTTTTATTTCAAAAGGGAATGTAGTATGTATAAATTGAAAGAAATCTGGGAGAATACAGAAGACAAGACACTCGGGTGCCATTTACCATTATCTTGATAAAATGGCAGTGACACACACTCCACCTGCCACAATTAGAGTGATAAATGCCTATTTCTTTGAGGCTTGCTTGAAAGCCAATTATGTAGATTATTTGGAGAATACTGACAGATGGCTTTCTTCCCCAAATGAGACAATCAAGCTGAACTTTGAAATGTACATAAAAAACACTGTCATCTCTCAAACAGCCTCCCTAAGAGGCTGACCAGAGGACTGGATAAAATTTTGCCATGGGCCACTTTTGATGAACCCTGCCCTTATGTCTTTTTCCCTCCCTCAGATCTCTCTCTTCTCCCATCCTCAGTGGAACCTTTCCTTCATTTCATCTTGTAGTCAATATTGATCCTCCAATCTGTCCTCAAGGTTTTGATTAACACAGAAGATTGCCACGTAAGCAGCTTTTTGTTTGTTTTCAGCTAATTCGTTTTTTATTATTCACTTGCTGCAGTAAATCTTACTTCTATTGTCCAACCACTGAACAGAGAAAAATGGATTGATTTGAGTAGCTAAATAATTCAAGCTGCAATGTGTAGTGAGGTGTGGGGGGAGAAAGGATGTAACACTGCCCTTCGTTCTTAGTTCTCTCCTGATTCCCAGCCCAGGTTACAATTTTGATTAGATTGTGAGGGAGTTTAAGGAGGTAGCATTGTGGTACTGCAGCAGTGATTTAAAGCAATAAATGTTTTAAAAATGATTGATTAAAAAGTCTTCCCTCACCAAAAAAGTTAGAGATGCACCAAATGAGATCTATTACTTGTTACTTTTCATTATATTAAGTAATTCACTTGGCACAATTATTTCAGTCCTGAGGTGTATTTATTTTTTATTCCTAATGGCACAAACCAATCTTCACTGATGTTTACTGGTTAGCACGTGGTTAACACCCAGGTTAGAAGTGCTAAACTATTGAAGTAGGTGGGAAGTTGTGAAGAAAACACCCCAACAGAACAGAGCAAAAGATACATAGATGTAAAATTGAACAAATCAAGCAAAAGACAGCTTAACTTGTTTGTTAAAGGCATCAATTTCAGGTCGGGGAGAAAGGGAGGAAATAGTGGAGGAAGAAAGAAGAGAAAAATAAGAATGAAGGGGTATTTGTCTCCAGCACATTCTCTAATGCCCAGTAATTCCAATTCTAGTCATTTATCTTAGGAAAACTCTAGCACATACAAAGAAGTAGCATGTTCAAGGATATTTGCCACAGCATTGTAATAGGAAACAATCTAGATAATCATCAAAACAGAAATGAATAAATTGTGTTATAGTCATATAGTAATACAAATACAAAGCAGCAGGTTAAATGAATGATCTCGATATGTATGTATTAACATGAATAAACATAATCATAATGTTAAATGAAAAATGCAAGTTGCAGAATGATATGTATACAGGAAACCACTTATATAAAGTTTAAAAAACAATAATACTGTATATTATCTGTGAATACACACACAAACACACAAAATACACTAACATGCATGAGAAGTATGCACACAAACTATGGGATACAGGATACCTCTAAAAACAGGGAGAACCATGTAATCAGGGAGGCTGAAGTATGAAGGGGACTATAATTTTCACACTTTATTTCTTACAAACAGGAAAAAAAAGAAAGGTGGAAAGGGCAGGACCGAATTTAAAAAGGAATACCTGGAAGCCCCTAGAGCTTACAAAATTGCTACTAGTTTTAGAAGAACCACTTTCTCCCTCTGAGTTGTACCCCTTCTGCCTTTTATAGATAAATTCCAATGTTTCAATAGTTTAGCACTTCTAACCTAGGTATTAAAACCTAAGCCTTTTGTTAGCCTCTAGTAATGCCCATGTCAATTCCAAAGCAGGATTCAGAATTACACCACATCAAAAGAAAAACCCTGTATAACATAGTAGTGGACAGTGGAGATTTTATTAGAGATTTTGTGGTGAGGAGGAAAAAAAATTACATCAAAGAGCAAATAACTAATCAAAATCCTCAAGGAATAGGCATTTTCCCCCCAAAGATACTCTTCAACAACTAGCTACCAGTTTCTTCCTCCTTCTTGTTCCTGCCTTCATTCAACCTTTTCCCCCTTTTCTTGTCCAGATCAATTTAGCTCCATCCCATCTCTCAATCTTAGGTAGTAACTAAACTGACAGGCTTCCAGCTATCTCGCCAAAATTTTCAGCAAAAGTGGGAGTGGGTTTCTCCCTAGACTGGAAAGCCATCTTCAGACATTGTCCTAAAGAGACCATAATGAAGTACTCAAAAATAACTGAAGTGCTCTGAAAAAATAAACAGACTGACCAGAGGTCAATTGTCAATCATCTATTGCTAGTAAAAGCAAAAATAAACAGTAACTCAAACTCAGTGGCTTTAAAGAACAACCATTTATTCTCATTCATGAGTCTGTAGATTAACAATGGTTGGCTGATCTAGACTGGATTCAGCTGAGTAATTCTGCGTCTAGCTGCAGGTCCAGCTGGGCTTGGCTCCTTGCTAAAAGACAGGTTCAATCTGCTTATGTATATTTATTCTGGGACCCAAGATGAAGGTATGACTCTTTTTATGGTGATGGCAGAGGCACAAAAGACACATGCATATTTCATGTCTCTCCTCACACCAGGTCTGTTAACATCCCATTGACCAAAGCAAATCATATAATTGAGTTCAAGGGATATGAAGGTATACTCATCCCGTGGAAATTGGAGGAGGTAGATATTTTTTGAAGTGTAATCTAATCTACCACATCAATCAAAGTATGTCATTCCTGTGATGGAAATCTTTCATTTCTTACCTTCCTGGCAAATGTTTCCACTGTTTACCCACTAAACTTCTAGAAATCTTACAATGCTCTCATTAGGGAATAATGAATCACATCTTTACTGTAGTGAAGGAAATAAATGATGTTGTTTGACTTGAAGAAGAATGGGTCTATGAGTAGAATGTGCGAGCAAATCATATCAAACTGATGGATTGGGAAATCCCACAAATCACTCAGTGGGTTTCCCAATTTAAAAAGTGTTATAAAGAACCCAGAGGGTCAAGGAAGATAAGGAGAGTGACTTTTAACAAATGGAAACTGTTAAGAGACAGTTTCAGTTCCTTGTTTTATTCATTCATTTATTCAATAAGTATTTATTGAGTACCTACTATGATGGGCCAGGCGCTGTGCTAAGGACACGTGGTGAGCAAAACAGCCAAGACACTTACAACCATGCAGTGCAATAAAAGAAAGGAATATAGTGCTGCAATACAGAGTAATGGTTGTGGGAAAGGAAAGGCAACTTAAAGATATAGTGGCCACGGGAGACCTCACTGAAGAGGTAGCATTTAGGCTTAGACCTGAAAGGTAGGAAAAATCTAATCACACAAAGAAATAGAGACATCATGTGGTCAAGAGGTATAGATCAGAGTTTATTGCCTATAACATTAATGAGAAAAGTTAAAGTAACAAAAGGCATTATGTGATGGATGTTATTGTAACTGCTTTAGAGAAAAATGTTATGAGAAAGAAATCTATGTCAAATAAAAAGGAAAGCAAAATTGTAGAACAGGAGCATAGTAGCACTTTGTCCTGTTGTTATCCTCAGCATTATACCCTCTACTGAAAGATGTCAAAAGCAACAAAAGTTTGATATATTGCCCAGCTCTTCTAGAAGAGCCCAAATCAGTTTTTTCAAGTGCATCCACCAAGAATCTTGCTTCCTGGGATGTTAGTAAATGTTATGCAAAAATGAGTGTATGACACTGCATAGAATTAATCAGGTTTCTTTACCACAGTGCTTCTTAGAACCCTAAAGTGTATTCACATAGATTGAGAACTTTTAAGAAGGAAACAGGCTGTGCTCTGTATTTTCAAAATTTAATTGATCAAGGATTCCCTTTCACTGGCCATATTCTAGACTCTTCCAAAGAGTACACTTTGACTCTCAGGGAAATCCCGTACTGGATGCTTTTCAAGGTCCAGTTTAGGTCCAGAAGATTCTGTGATGAGCACAATCACCTCATAGGGAGACCCTGTTGGTACGAGATTTTCTCTTAAAGGTTATGATTTATGTATGTAATCATACCTCAGTTAACCAAAAGAACTCAAATAAAGTACAATCCTAGTCTGCTTTATGCCAAAAGCTACTCTTTAGTAAACACTATAATAGCAATATTGTAAAGTGTATGTGTAGAATACAGGCTATGTTTAAACAGGGAAATGATTATCAACCAGATAATGAAGACAGGAATACTTTTCTGCTGAAGTCTGGGAGGGATGAGGTAAAAATGAAACAGGTTGAAACAGCTGAAAAGTCTAAGAACGGCACGCTTTTTTTTTTTTTAATCTAAAATGCTCTCATGTTCATGTATTCTAAAATCATACCAGAAGTTCAGGAAATAATCCATGATTAGTTGTGATTAAGTGAAAAGCATGGAACTAGCTAGCCCTTTGTCCTCTTCAGGAGACTATCGCCGCATCAATCATTTCCAGATTATTTATTATCTTTCTTCATTTTGCACCATTTGCCTAGAAAAATGGTTAAGAATTTCTTTAAGCCACTGATAATTTACCATGTCAATGAGTATGTCAGCTTTGTCGTTTCACAGGTTATTTCCCAGGTAATAGACATTCATTCATTCTATCTTTCTATGCTTCTGCCATTCTTAACAAATAAAATCCAGGGCACTAGAGTCAACCATGTGCATCCAGATTACTGACAACATTCATTTTGTCCCCAGACTGTGTGACCTTACTTGAGTGGACCTCAATTTCCTCAACTGTAAAATAAGTGATTTGGACTGGATATTTGCTTAAGTTCCTCCTAGCTTTAAAATTCTCTGATTCTGTTTTGCTTTCTGATTAAAATTACTAGAAAATTATACACTTTATTTAAAAAGTCCTCCTCCTTCCTACACACATTCTATTCTCTAAAAACATTTTTAAAATTCTTAAACTGCCAGATTTTAGATACAGAAAGAGAATTAAATACCCCAGAACATTCAAACTTACAATTCTTTCATTAATTAATGTAGTTTCATGTGGAGACTTAAAAATAAACAGAAACGGGCGCCTGAGTGGGTCAAGTGGGTTAAAGCCTCTGCCTTCGGCTCAGGTCATGATCTCAGGGTCCTGGAATCCAGGCCCATATCGGGCTCTCTGCTCAGCAGGGAGCTTGCTTCCCCTCTCTCTCTTCCTGCCTCTCTGCCTACTTGTAATCTCTCTCTGTCAAGTAAATAAATAAAATCTTAAAAAAAAAAACCAAAAAAAAAAAAAACCCCATGGTCCAGGATGGAACCTTCGAGAAAGGCCCAGATTTAGGGCGAGTGAGTTCTGGGGGGCAGGAGAGAATGGCAGCAGTGAAGTCAGAAGGCAGTGTTTCAAGAAGGGACTGGTCATCAGTGTCCAGAAAGATGACAGTTGAAAAGTGCTCGCTGAGAGGTAAAATCATTAGTTTTCTATAATATGACTGTTTAAGAAACCCAAGGTAGTCATCTGGAAAACAATTCTAGTGAGTACCAGTTCAGTTAGGTGGCCATTTTTTTTAAGATTTATTTGTTTACTTGAGAGACAGAGAGACCTCACACACACAGAGGGAGAAGCAGATTCCCCACTGAGCAGGGACCCTGATGCGGGACGCAATCCCAGAACCCCGGGATCATGACCTGAGCTGAAGGCAGCCACTTAACCGACTGAGACACCCAGGCATCCCTAGGTAGCCAGTTTCAAGAGACATGAAGAAAACCATGGACTTCTTATCAACCAACAGTAACTAACTAGAAAACACTATGGAATAGAAGACCTCATTCACAGTAAAAACCCCTTAGTCTATCCTGCCCATAGACCCAACCTGATCTGTCTCCTTGGGCACCTGGGTGGCTCAGTGGGTTAAAGCCTCTGCCTTCAGCTCAGGTCATGATCTCAGGGTCCTGGGATGGAGGCCTGCATTGAGCTCTCTGCTCAGCAGGGAGCCTGCTTCTCCCTACTCTCTCTTCCTGCCTCTCTGCCTGCTTGTAATCTCTCTCTCTGTCAAATAAATAAAATCTTTTAAAAATAAATAAATAAAATAAAATAAATAAACAGAAGCTGGAGCAATGACAATTTAATAGCTTATAATTTTAAGTGAACAGCATAAATATCAGCTTCTCTGGCCTCTCGTGTGCACTTTGATTTTACCAGTATCTTATTTTCTCACTAATAATATTTTAAACAATCACTGGTACTTATTAAGCATCTATATACAGAATGTCCATTCCTGTACTATTTGCTGAAGAGGATTAATTGACTTCAAAATCCTTCAGTTGGGGCTAGGGAAACAAAACTTGGCCCTAAGAAACAATTAAGGATTAATACCAGATAATATATAATTAGGTGTCAAATCGTACGGTATAAGCAAGCAGTTGTAAAGTCATTTCCTCTCTACAACATATATAGTGAATATGTTCCCTCTACTTGGAATAGGGTAGGGACTCAATAAATATCTACAGAATTAATATATGGATGAATCTTTATTTTACATGCTAAGATCATCATACAAGAGTATTCAAGATTCTGATAACTCAGGCTCTTCTCTCATATACAAGAAATTATATCCATCTGAGTACAAGTGGTTTAAACAGATGTCTATCATATGACTAATCTATTTGAATACACACATACACATATATACATATATAACCCCTCTCAAAATAAATTTATTATATATAAAATATAAATTTATTATTATATTATATCAATAATTATATATTAAAATAAAATTATTATTATTACATTAAGATACAATTCACAACTGGTGTTGCAACATCATGATTGAGAACATTCAGCAGAGACTATAGGTGCCATAAAAGCTCATCAAAAACAGAGATATTATGGAATGAAGTAGTTTCCAAATGCCTTCATGAAGGAGGCAAAGTAAAAAAAAAAAAACTTCTTAAAAATAGGTAGGAAAGGTATAGAAAGGCCATGAGGAGTGGGGGGGTAGAATAAATATGAAGTGAGCAGGAAGCAGTGAGAATGCAGACTTGAAGTGGGGGATCTTCGTTAGGAAGTAAAAGGAGACAAGTTTGGATAGATAAAGTACTACTGAAATATTCGGAGTTGATCCAAAGACGACAGAGAGCTATTACAAAAACTCAAGCAAAGTCTAGCTAAAAAGGGGTTTGTGAGCTCTGTGTGTCTATGTATGAACATAAGACACAGGGTTAAAAGATGAGCAGGGGAAGATTTATCTTCTTTATGGACCTTTCTAAAAGGATGACAACTGAAGCCTGTCATTTTAATACCATTTTATGAGGCTTCATACATTTTAATTAATATTAAACTGATTTATACCCCAAGGGGTTATACACAAATGGCACAATCAAATAAAATAAAGAAAGACACATGTGCACGAGTTTGCATGTGTCTATATGTATTTATAGACACATCCTTCAACTGCATTTGAGTGTGCTTCTGTTATAAATGCCAGGTTTCATCCACACCCCAGTTCTACCTGCCTTTAATCAGGAAGGAAGAATTAACAACACATGATGACTTGGGAGGTTTATTGCCCATTATTTGATCTAAAACAAGTTGAACAGTATAAAAAAGGTGCTGCTCTAAGAAGAAAAAGGAGATTAGTTAGGTATCCACTTTTCTGGCCCCTCTGTTTTGCTTTCAACTGTAAGCTGTATTTATATTTTCCATCCTAAAATCAAGTTTCTTTTTTTTAAAGATTTTATTTATTTATTTGACAGAGAGAGAGAGATCACAAGTAGGCTGAGAGGCAGGCAGAGAGAGAGGAGGAAGCAGGCTCCCCACCGAGCAGGGAGCCCAATGCAGGCCTCCATCCCAGGACCCCGAGATCATGACCTGAGCTGAAGGCAGAGGCTTTAACCCACTGAGCCACCCAGGCACCCTAAAATCAAGTTTCTTAAAAGCTTGCCATGTAACTTAATGCAATAGCTTGCATTTTTCCTTCGGGAAGGAAGAAAATAAGACTTTCCTTACATGCTAACAGAGAAAATGTCGCTCAGTTGGAAATGCATGTGTGTATGTTGCAGGGGGGTGCAATGAGATGACAGGAGGATGACAAAAGAATGAAATTGTTGGCTTTTCACTCTGGAAAACAATATGGAGTTTCCTCAAAAAGTTAAAAATAGAACTACCCTATGACCCAGCAATTGCACTACAAGGTATTTATCCAAAGGATACAACATAGTGATTCAAAGGGGCACGTGCACCCCAATGTTTCTAGCAGCAATGTCCACAATACCCAAACTATAGAAAAAGCCCAGATGTCCATCGACAGATGAATGGATAAAGAAGATGTGGTGAGTGGGTGGGTGTGTAAACACACACACACACACACACACACACACACACACGGAATATTACTCAGCCATCAAAAAAATGGAATCTTGCCATTTGCATCAACATAGATGGAACTGGAGGGTATTATGCTAAGTGAAATAAGTCAGAAAAGACAAATACCACATGATTTCACTCATATGTGGAATTTAAGAAACAAAACAGTATGTTATGAACATAGGGAAAGGGAAGGAAAAGTAAAATAAGATGAAAACAGAGGGAAGCAGACTGTAAGAGTCTCTTAACTATAGGAAACAAATTGAGGGTTGCTGGAGGGGAGTCGGATGGGGTTGGGGTAACTGGGTGATGGGTATTAAGGACGGCACGTGATGTAATGAGCACTGGGTGTTATATGCAACTGATAAATCACTGAATTCTACCCCTGAAACTAATAATACAGTATATGCTAACTAAATTGAATTTAAATAAAATATTTTTTAAATAGTCAGCTTTTCTAACCTCATAATCCCCAACAGTAACTACAAATAGACCTCCCATAAGTGCAGGAGAGGAATTAGAAGCATAAAAGAAATAAGTCTTTAAATTTATAAAGCATTGTATGCTTTATATCTTTTCTCACACTTGATCCTTATAATATAAAGGGCAGGGATTGTTTTTCTCCTTTATTTGACAAAGGAAGAAACCAAAATGTAGAAATACTGAGTGACTTGCCTAAGATCTCACACAGGCCACATATTCACCTTTAGAACAACTTTACAGAGATATAATTCACTACCATGATATTCATCATTTTTGAGTGCACACTTCAGTGCTTTTTTAGTATATTCACAAGGTTGTGCAAGCATCACTGTTAATCTAATTCCAGAACATTTTATCTTCCCAAAAAGAGACCGCATACCCATTAACAGGTCACTCTTCACCTCCTACCTTCTCCCAGCCCCTGGGAGAAGACATCTACTTTCTGTTTCTATAGATTTGCATATCCTGGACATTTCATATAAATGGAATCATATAATGCATGGCCTTTTGTGTCAGGTGTCTTTCACTTAACATAATATTTTCAAGATTCATTGATGTTGTAGCATGCCTCATGTTTTTCCTATGCCCAAATAATATTCTACTGCACACATATAATACATTTTTTATCCACTCATTAGTTGACGAACATTTGGATTGTTTTCAGTTTATGAATACTGGCTTTCATTTCTCATGTCTAGGAGTATATTTGCTGGGTCATATGGTAATTATATGTTTAACTTTTTTGAAGAACTACCAAACTGTTCCTCAAAGTGGCTGGCAATCCCACCAAGGAAGGATGGAGGATTCTAACTCCTCCACATCTTTGCCAATACTTTATTATCTGTATCTTTATTATAGCCATCTTAGTGTACCTGAAGTGGTCTCTTATTGTGATCTTGAATTACATTTCTCAACAGCTACTGATGTTGAGCATCTTTTCATGGCCCATTCATATATTTTCTTTGTAAAAATATTCAAATTCTTTGCCAACATTTTAATTGGACTATTCACATTTTTCTTATTGAATTTTAAGAATCCTTCATGTATTCTGTATACAAGTCCCTTATCAGATACATGATATGCAAATATCACTCGTTCTCTGGGTTGTCTTTTCACTTTCTTGATGGTGCTGTTGAAGCACAAACTTTTTAATTTTGATGAAGTCCAATTTGTCTATTTTTTCTCTGGTTGCTTGTGCTTTTGCTGTCATATCTAAGAAACTATAGCCTTCCCCCAAGTTATGAAGATTTACTGCTCTATTTTCCCAAAAGTGTTTTTTTTAAGATTTTATTTGAGAACAAGAGAGAGAGCACACACAAGAGAGATGAGTCTGGGTGAGGGCCAGAGGGAGAGGGAAAGGGAGAAGCAGACTCCCTGCTAAGCAGGGAGCCTGCCAATCAGGTCTCAATCCCAAGGGATTGATGACCTGAGTCAAAGATAGACGCTTAACTGACTGAGCCACCCAGGTACCCTGCTAAAAGAATTTTAAAGCTTTAGGTCTGATATTTAGGTTATTGATCCATTTTCAGTTAATATGTGTATATGATGTTTGGTAGAGAAACAAATTCATTCTTTTGCATGTGGATACCTAATTGTCCTGGCACAATTTGAAAAGACTATTCTTTCCCTCATTAAATTCTCTTGGCACTTTAGGGGCACCTGTGTGGCTCAGTTGGTAAGCATCCCACTCTTGATTTTGGCTCCAGTCATGATCTTAGGGTTATGAGATCAAGTCCTGATTTGGGCACTGTGCTGAGCATAGAGCCTTGCTCAAGATTGTCTCTCCTTCCCCCCTCCCATGCCCTCTCTTTCTCAAAAAAAATAATAAATAAAAAAATTGTCTTCACACTTTTGACAAAAATCCAAAATGGGTTTATTCCTAAAACCTCAGTTCTATTCCACTAATCTATATGTCTACTTTTTTTAGGTATCATATCATCTAGATTACTGTGGCCTTGTAGTAAGTTTTAATACCAAGACATATGAGTCCTCCAGTTTTTTCTTCTTCTTGAAGATTGTTTTTGTTATTGTGGGTTCTTTGCATTTCCATATGAATTTTATGATTAGCTTGTCAAGCTCTGCAAAGAAGCCAACTGGGATTTGTTAGGGATCATACTGTGTCTGTTGATCAGTTTGGGGAGTATTGTCATATTGACAATATTAAGTCTTCTTATCTGTGAACATGGGATGTCTTTCCATTCATTTCAGTCTTCTTTAATTTATTTCAGTGACATTTTATAGTTTTCAGTGTACAAATTTTTCATTTCCTTTGTTAAAATTATTCCTAAGTGTTTTATTCTCTTTCATGCTATTGTAAATGGATTGTTTTTTTGTTTTTTTAACTTCATTTTCAGACTGTTCATTGTTGGTGTTTCAAAATACAGTTGATTTTTGCATATTGAGGTTATATCTTACAACCTTGCTGAACTTGTTTATTCTAACAGTTTTTTGTGGGCTCCTTAGGATTTTTTATATAAAAGATTATATCATCTGTGAATATTTTTATTCCTTCCTTACAAATCTAGATGCATTTCATTTCTCCTTCTTGCATTATTGCCCTGGCTAGAACCACTAGCATAATGTTGAAGAGAAGTTATGAATTCGGCCAAGCTTGTGTGTTCCTGATTCTGGAAGTATCCTGACTTTCACCATTAAGTGTAATGTTAAATGTTGGCTGTGAGGTTTTTTGTTTTGTTTTGTTTTTTGTTTTTTTAAGATTGATTGATTGATTGATTGATTGATTTATGTGAGTGAGAGAGTGAGAGAGCACAAGCAGGTGGAGTGGCAGAGGCAGAAACAGTCTTCCTCACTAAGGAGGGAGCCTGATGCGCGACTCATAACCCAAGCTGAAGGCAGACGCTTAACTGACTGAGCCACCCAGGTGCCTGAGGGTTTTTTTATATTAATATATAATGTATTATTTGTTTCAGGGGTACAGGTCTGTGATTCATCAGTCTTACATAATTGGCTGTGAGTTTTTCACAGACAGTCTTTATCAAGTTGAAGAAGTTCCCTTCTAGTCTATTTTGGCAGATAGCATATTGAGATTATACTAGGAATTAGGTCTCCGACTCTGAGTTGAATGTACTTTCTATTATACACTTTTGCCTGCCCCTATTTCCTGCTTTGTTTAAGCACAGATTAAAATACAAATTTTCAGACTCCAATTGAATACAACAAACTATGAACCAAATCTAAATTTCAACATAGTTGATAAATAGATGATAGCTAGATGATGCAATCAAACAAGCAAATTCAAAATAAACTTTATTCCAAATAAGATTTCCCTTTCTGAGTCTTAGGATAATTTTGGATTCCATGACTGTACTTATCTTCATCATAGCTCAGGTGGACAATACTAAACAAAAACTACACCCAGGTCCTTTAGCTGGTGAGTAAACAGACCAAAAAGACACACTCCCCAAAGAATTTGACTCAGCATAGAGACTAACTTCAGAAACTGTGTTCAGAAAGCATACCTTTAAAACAGACAGAAAAGTATCTGTGATGGTTGATTTTATGTGTCAACCTGACTGAACTAAGAGGTGCTCAGACTAAACATTATTTCAGAGTATGTCTATGAGCATGTTTCCAGATGAGATTAGCATTTGAATCAGTGGACTCAGTAAAGTAGATTGCCACAATGTGGGTGGACATCATCCAATCAGTTGAGGACCTGAATAGAACAAAAAAGTAGAGGAAAGAGGAATTCACCCCTCTTTGCTTTCTGTCTGCCTGCTTGAGCTAGGATATCAGTCTTCTGCCCTTAGAATGGGATTTATGCCATCAACCTTCCTGGTTCTCAGGCCTTCAGACTCAGACTGGTATTACACCACTGAAGTTCCTTGTTCTTTAGTTTGCAGATAGCAGATCATGGAAATTCTCAGCTTTCATTATAGTGTGAGGACACCACTATTTCACAATAGCGAAGACACACCAGGTTTTATTAGGTCATATCACATGTTGACATGTGTGAATCAATAGGTTTTATATATATGTTACATATATATATAGAGAGAAACAGATTTTATATATATGTTTAACAGATTATATATATATAAACAGATTATAATGTATGTTTTTATATATGTATGTTTTAATATATGTATGTTTAAACATATATATAACATACAAAAACATATATAAACATATATGTTTATAATCTGTTTCTCTGGATAACCCTGACTAATACAGCATCCAAAGGAGAATGGTCCTAAACCTTCAGTAGAACCATCTCTTGAGCCAGGATTCTGATCCTGCGGGAAGGAAAAAGTAGACAGGAGCATCAGACAGTGTAACCAGATCCTTGGGTATGAGGAATGATCTAATTCCAGGCTTCACAAAGCTGGTCAGGTATTTAAGAGGTGCAGAAAGACACTATTAATAAACACCTTGACTCTAACACCACTGACTTAGTACTGTAGCAGTTTTAATATGACCATATATTCAACTAGGAAGAACGAGTAGAAACAGAGGCAAGTCGCTAATAATCTTTACCTATTTCAAAAGAATACATCGACAACATAGTTTCTACTGGGCTCCATGACTTCGAATAAGTATTTCCATATATCCCAATATCTCTCTTCATCTCACCATGTACACTTCCCTTCTGCTCCTGTCCCTTGAGTACCTCTGACTCTCAATTATCAACCTGAATACTGTACACCTCACTCTACTACCCACCGCACATTCACATACCCAGCAGCTGTCAGATTAGAAGGGAAAGAATCTGAATTTTTCACCATGTCAAGACCTATTCAGTAAGGTGAGGTATTCCAACAACAGAGGGCCACATATAAATATCACCTACACACTTTGGAACACCCTAATGGAACTCTTATTACTTAAAAGTATTCTGTATTAAAAGGGTAGCTACATTCCTTTCAGAAGGTGGAGAAAGAACTTTAGGGTTGAAGAATCCCATTTAAAAGAATATTTTTAAAAGGTTAAGACCATCAGCAGATCCAAAATAGAATCAGCAGCATTTACTTCAACAAAGAGTAGTAAGAATTTCTATGACTAAACACACCCTGAAAGGTACAAATTTAATGAATGAAGTAAAGCATCCCCTGAATTACAAAGGACTAGAAGGAAGCTTCTAAAAGTCATTTTATCAGTCTAGGAAGTACTGGGAAAACAAAGGAAAAAATATTGTGTAAAAAAAAATCAAATATCTATAGCATGAGTTTCATTCATGAAATGAATTCCTAAATATGCTGCAAGTAAATTGAACTCATGAAAACCAAACTCTACCTTCTTCACTTACCTCTCCAAGGTGTTTTCTCTTACTGTAGATGAACTTCCTTGAGTATTTGGTTTTAACACTTTTTTCCTAAAGTTTTGCTGTCCCCTTTGGTCTTTTTCTCAAGTGTTTATGATCTAACAACAAACAACGTGTTAAGGAAGCTCTATGCTTCAAAGAGTTGAGCATCATTTGGTAAACCAAATAATCATTTCTTAAGTAGTAATCATTTTTTAAGTAGTAATCATTTCAACATGAGAATATTTCCCTAATTTATATGTTTCCTTAGGTCAGATTAGTACAGTATAGGTTCCTAAAGGAAAACTTATCTAAGTAAAATAACTAAAGCAATAGCATGGGGTCCTGAAAGCAAATGGTCTCCTTTTAAGGATCCTACACAAACATATAAGTAAAAGAGAAGTAGAAATACATGCACATGTCTTTTCCTTTCCCATTTCATTAGCAATACCTTACTGATCCTATGCCCCTGTTACTCAGGATCCTATCTTTTGTAGTAAATAAGAAATAATGGATACGGTACACCTGGGTGCCTCAGTTGTTAAGCATCTGCCTTCGGCTCAGGTCATGATCTCAGGGTCCTGGAATCGAGCCCCGCATCAGGCTCCCTGCTCAGCAGAGAGCCTGCTTCTCCCTCTCCCACTCCCCCTGCTTGTGTTCCCTCTCTCGCTCTCTCTCTCTGTCAAATAAATAAATAAATAATCTTTAAAAAATAATGGATATGATAATCAGATTAAACTGACCCCTAATGATGTATTTGCATATTTTTATGTGACATAATGTTTTCACTCAGTTTAAATACATATTTCTTTGGCAAGAGCCTTAGGGTGAGATACTTAGGATGTGATGCTGATCATGGGAATAACCTCAGTCAGGCTGATAAGAGAAAGCCCCCTTTAGATTAAAGAGGATTTCTGATGCCCTTTACATCACCTATCAATTCTACTTAATGTGAACAGCCAAACTTTCTCACAGATTGAACCATTCCCCAAATCTAGCCATCTACATCCACCTTCTCAATTCTTTCTATATTCATGAATTATCAGTACTATGATTTTCCATTCATCATGCATCAGCAGGACTATTATTTACTCAATATTTTTTCTCTAGCCTCAGCAATCAGACAACAACAACAAAATAAAGGGCATCCAAACCAGCAAGGAGGAAGTCAAACTTTCACTATTTGCAGATGACATGATATACTATGTAGAAAACCCAGAAGACTCCACCAAAACATTACTAGAACTGATACACGAATTCAGCAAAGTCAAAGGATATAAAATAAATGTACAGAAATCTGTTGTATTTCTATATACTAATAATGAAGAAGCAGAAAAAAGAAATCAAGGAATTGATCCCCTTTGCAATTGCACCAAAAACCGTAAGATACCTAGAAATAAACCTAACCGAAGAGGTAAAAGATCTGTACTCTGAAAACTATAGAACCCCTTTTATTCTCATTCTATGCTATAATATATATAAAATCATGGGTCTTTGTGTTAGCTATATAAAATCTTTTAGGTAGTACACAGATGGAAATTTTTATTGCAATATTTGTGGATTTATTTTAATGTATAAATAGTGAAAAAAACACATTTATCTATGTACTACCTGAAAGAATTTAATATACTAGTAGTGGCACATATACCACACTTAGGAAACAAGTTTGGAAAACTAGTCCAGCCCCAACATTTTGAAAATCATGAGATTTCATCAAATATAAATATGCAAATGCTAAAAAATGTATATAGTACAAAAAGATCTTTAAAACTGTTTCAGAGGGCGCCTGGGTGGCTCAGTGGGTTAAGCCTCTGCCTTCGGCTCAGTTCATGATCTCAGGGTCCTGGGATCAAGTCCT
This sequence comes from Ailurus styani, assembly GCA_002007465.1. Taxonomy (NCBI): domain Eukaryota; kingdom Metazoa; phylum Chordata; class Mammalia; order Carnivora; family Ailuridae; genus Ailurus; species Ailurus styani. The sequence goes on from LNAC01000249.1 coordinate 429,298, forward strand.
GCATCGGGCTCTCTGCTCAGCGGGGAGCCTGTTTCTCCCTCTCTCTCTGCCTGCCTCTCTGCCTACTTGTGATCTCTCTCTCTCTGTCAAATAAATAAATAAAAATCTTAAAAAAAAAAAAACCTGTTTCTCCACACCCAACATCAGCAACAGTGACACTGTAAAACCAAGCCCTGATTATTCTACAGCAAAACGTCAACAATGATTGACCAGGCTTCTCTGAAAGCTCCAGAACACCCAACCACTAATTGTTAGTCAAGTGTGCCCAGTGTCAAAACCAAACCCCAGTTCGTATAATAAAATTTACATTAAAAGTCAAGGTTTTGATGAATGTCACACTTGGAAGCCAATTAAATGGGCTAAAAGGAAGACACAATTTCCCATTGTCTAATTGGCTTACAACACCTTCAAGGTAATAAATATGTCACATAGAATTATTAGTGAGAAACAAATATTTGACTTGTTGCCTTCAATAGAAAATAGTTCGTTATTGGGTAAAATTGTTCTTACCAAATAATAAGTCTGGCACTAGGGGAGCTTAGGGACAATGTGACTAAAAATTGTATTTTTCTTCATCACTGTATTTTCCATACCATGTATCTTTTTTTTAAAGATTTTATTTTTTTTTTATTTGACAGAGAGAGAGAGATCACACATAGGCTGAGAGGCAAGCAGAGAGAGGGGAGGAAGCAGGCCCCCTGCCGAGCAGGGAGCCCGATGCAGGCCTCGATCCCAGGACCCTGAGATCATGACCTGAGCCAAAGGCAGAGGCTTTAACCCACTGAGCCACCCAGGCACCTCCATGTATCTCTTTAAAACAAAATCTTATGATCATTTTAATAGGCAGAATTGGTACCTTTAATTTAGAGTTTAATTCTTCATTAATTTTCATTGCATAGGTTTAATATGTTTCTCTAATGTTTTCAGATACTCAAACCTGTGATTGTGGTTAGGAAAAGGAATTCCATAGACCTTATTATTATTTATTCAATATTTCCTTTAAATCAATTCCCTTGTTTACTTTTTACATCTCCTAAACCATAGTATCTATAAAATCATGGGGTTGATATGTGAATTGTAATGTTTTTCAACTGTGCATCAAAGCAAACATGAGACTCTTTAAATATAAAATATTAATCTGTTTACCACATGTAAACTTCACCTATACACTTTGGATGATACTGCACATACCACATTTTTTGAAACACTGCATTAAAAATGATGTATTTAAACAAAGTGTGTACTTGAGAAAATAAGGGAGGAAGAAAGCGTGCAACCTACAAAATCAAAATTTCAAAACATTCTTTTTGGGGAGAGACTTGAGACCTACTATTTTTTTTTCTTTTTTTTTTTTGCCCCAGGAGTACAGGTCTGTGAATCATCAGGCTTACACCTTTCACAGCACTCACCATAGCACAAACCCTCCCCAATGTCCATAACCCATCCTCGGGACCTACTTAATTTGTTTTTCTTTTATTAAGAAATCCACTACTACCACCCCCACCGCACCCCACCAAACCCTATTTTCTGCCTTCTTAAAGCCGTGCCTATTCTTCTTTCATAAAACCCTTCCTGATTCCCCCAATCAGTTCTGATCTTATTTTCCTCTGAAATATCATAACACTGTGTATTCCTTTTAGGGCCTTTATCATATTCTGACAACAGCTGTAGTTATGTTTGCTCTGTACCTATTCCTCTCATTAAACATTGTATTCCTTGAGGTGGCTAACAAAGTACTATGAATACTAGGTGCTCAATAAACATCCTTTTGAGTTGAAAGACTATTGCATAAACCAGGATATTTTGCCAAGTCTAGCTCACCTCACATACCTTTGTCTATCAACGTTCTTAAATGTCTATTATCTAAACACCAAATCTCAGTGTCCAGACATAGAAAATAATGATGAAGGTATAGGATATTTGGGTGAACATATAGAGACTGCACATCTTGTTGGATGCAGAGAGTCTCATTCAGCTTCCATCCAAGTGGCAAGGAGTGGATTTTTGCAATGCTCTTTCCATAAGCCTGCCTACTGGGACAACATATCTTATTTGATGGGTTCAGCAAGTAGCAATTAGGTTTTCTTACATAGGCCACATTTCTTGATCATGTCGGTGCTGTGTTCATTATGCTCCCTCCCTTGACATCAATAAGTCATTTTGAAAGAGCATCTGATGCTTTACAGGGTATTATGGAAAGTTCTCTTTCTGAGTAATGCAGTTTTTCTCATTGTCCCAGCTCTTCAATGGAAAATGGGATATTATATTTTCTGAAGATTTATTCCTCTTAGCCTCTCTCAACCTTATCTCCTAAACCTAAGGTCCAAAAGTAGAATAAAAGTAACATATCTGGAATAATCAGGCCTAGGTATAATCAAAGTATTTTTAGATTTTTTTTTTGACAGAGAGAGAGAGGGAGAGATCACAAGTAGGCAGAGAGGCAGGCAGAGAGAGAGGAGGAAGCAGGCTCCCCACTGAGCAGGGAGCCCGATGCGGGCCTCAATCCCAGGACCCTGAGATCATGGCCTGAGCCGAAGGCAGAGGCTTTAACCCACTGAGCCACCCAGGCACCCAATCAAAGCATTTTTAAGCATGCACAATTAGGAGAGTTATTTTATGACCCTTTTCCTGCCTAGGCAAAGGACTGTACAAGCAGACATATCATACCTACTGTAGCAGACAAGAAATGCCAAGATGACATTTATTCCAGCCCCAATGAAAGTAAAAGAGGAGTTCTATGGTTGGTACCTGCATACAAGTTTACAGAAGACTACTTACCCAAGATGCTCATATCCACTGCACTTCTCACTGTTAAAGGCACTAATGGGTTACTTTTTTTCCACTGATTTTTATATTTGGTAAAGGATTTGAGATGCCTTATAATTAAAGATATGATAGGAAAGGGAAAGAGAGAGGGAGGGAAATGAACCATTAAAGCCAGAATAATGGAGCCAAAGTATTGTAATAGAGGAAAGAGATATTCGAAAAAGAAAATATGATAGTTGTAACAGTACAAAAAATCGCCCTGAGCTTCCTGAAAGTCAGTACAAGACTGGTATAGAATGATTATACAATATTCATTACCCAATAACAAGGAGAAGCAGATAAAGTAATTTTGTCTTAGCACTGAATTCTAAGAATTTTTTTTTTTGATGAATCATTTTAAAAAAAAAATGAACAGCATAATATAGTCTATCAAACCTCTACTCAGCTAGGGGCCTAGAATTCAAAAGCAAATAAGAGCCAATCATAGAATTTAAGATACTAAAAGTAAAATTTGTATAATATAAATATGTGGAGATATGCACACATTTATGTGTAGATATGATTCCATGTACTTAAGGTGAATTCCTTTTTTTAAAGATGTATTTATTATTTTATTTTTTTTTAATTTTTATTTATTCATTTGACACAGAGAGAGAGATTACAAGTAGGCAGAGAGGCAGGCAGAGAGAGAGGAGAGAGGAGGAAGCAGGCTCCCTGCTGAGCAGAGAGCCCGACGCGGGCCTCGATCCCAGGACCCTGGGATCATGACCTGAGCCGAAGGCAGCGGCTTTAACCCACTGAGCCACCCAGGCGCCCGTATTTATTATTTTAGAGAAAGAGAGCATACAGGGTGCGAGTATAGGGAGACAGAGTGCCAAGCAGACTCCACGCTGAGGACGGAGCCCTACTTGGGGCTCAATCCCACGATCCCAAGGTGTCCACCTGAGCTGAAACCAAGAGCTGGACACCCAACAAACTGGGCCACCCAGGCGCCCCATTGAAGTGAATTCTGAAAGAAAGTGTTCTGAAGAGAAATTATCTTACTGCTTATTTTTGGGTAGAACCAGAGAGGGATATAGTAATCTAGTATGATGGTCCTCAAAGTGTGGTCGCTTCAGTACCAGCAGCATTTGAATCATCTGGGAACTTGTTAGAAATGCAAAACTATGAAGCCCACTCCAGACCTACTGAATCTGAAACTCGGGCTGGGGCCCAGAAGTCCATGTTTTAACTAGTCCTCCAGTGGATTCTGGTATAATGTAATATTTGAGGTCCACTGGCTTAGTAAAACCCACCCCTAATCTTTATTACCCTCTTTGGGATCCAGGTCCTGAACTCTTTCTCCCCAGCTGAAGAATTAGATTACTTTTCACTCAGATGGCCTTTCAGTCCCTGCTCCTTCTCCAGAATGCCTCCTAAAGCACAGAACAGAATGATACAGACATAGTCTAAAATAAATTTCTCAGAGCCTACTACATGCCTTACCCATATCAAACCTTCAGAATTACCTGGGATAATAAACTCAAATTCAAACATAAATTTGATCTGTTCTGAAGATACAAGTATAGCTAGAGATAAAGCAATGTAAATGATTCTGGCAGTAGTATAATAAATTTTGGAACTTTCTTTAGACTTCGAAATAAACTGCCAAACAAACTATTCTATAAATGAGGACCACAGAAATACAGTAATCTGTCATATTTCATTCAACTAGATATCACTTTTTCAGAAATCTCATCTATCTGCAATAAGGTGGGGAAAAGGAAAATAAGAAAAAACAAAGCTAACAAAAAACAAGTTTCAAAGAAGTACAAGTATCTATGACTTAATGTGATTTAATTTGCACATAGGGTAATTTCTCAGGCTGATATTCACATACTGTTTTTATTTTAGAAATAGTTTTAATAATAATTTAGTGGGGTTATTTGGGGTTTATCCATTGATGGCAGCAAGAAATTCACCTGGGGTACAGAGGAGACCAAGGAGAAGGAGATAAACTCCTCGACACCAGAACCAGAAGACATGCCATGGCTTCCAGTCACATATATAGTCCTTCCCCATACAAGTCTAAGTCAAATCACCAAAATTTGCCAGTCAGCCTCATGGTCAACTTAACAACTGTCCAATGACTTAAATTCCTTGCTTTTTTACCTACTTAGTTTTAGTTTTCATTGTCTTCATAACAGCTTTTTAAGAAACTTTCAATTTATCTCTGCCTTAGCTCCCTACTGCTACAGCTGGGAGATGACAGAGTGAGACTGACGGTATGAGGAGAATGCATTCATAGAATATTCTACTTTATAAAAAGAAACCTTATGAATATTTTTTCAAGAATATACAAGAACACTTCATATTCAAGTGCACAGTCAAGAATGTATTCAAGGATATATTTAAGAACCTATTAAATATATTTACTATATTCAAGGAGATATTTAAGAATATATTTAAGAGTTTATTCAAGAATATATCAAAAGTATATTTAAGGATATAGTCAAAATACATTAAATGTACTTAAAATATATTCAAGAATATATTCTTCATAAATACATTTTATTTCAAAAATATTCTCATTTGAGTTTTTAATATATTTAATGAATTTGAACAAGAAAATATAATCATTTCATAATGATTATATTTCCTTGTTCATACAGTCTTGATATTTGTGATAGCTTGTTCAAAAATGAAAGTAGAACAAAATTATCCATGATATTTGTCTACTTTCCTTCTTTGGCATAGTCCAACAATCTTGCTTCAATTTAAGCAAAGATAGAGTATGTTCACAAGGTAACACAGAACTAAACTTTCTTTACCTCCTGTCAAAAAGAAACTACAGGGGCACCTGGGTGGCTCAGTGGGTTAAGCCTCTGCCTTCAGCTCAGGTCATGATCTTAGGGTCCTGGGATAGAGCCCTGCATCAGGCTCTCTGCTCAGCAAGGAGCCTGCTTCCCCCTCTCTCCCTGCCTGCCTACGTGTGATCTCTTTCTCTCTGTCAAATAAATAAATAAAATCTTAAAAAAAAAAAGAAACTACACAAAACATCACACTACATACACATCACAATATAAACATGTTTTCTGACCACGTACAGAATTCCATGACACTATCACTAATATAACAAATCAAAATCTTAATAATAATTATTTTAACTTGAGAATAATGTTTGTGTAATTTTCAAACTAGAAAACATTTTACTAAAAATATTATATTCGTTTTATGCTATATACATTTATGGCCTGGAGATCATCACTATATCACAGTCCAGTGCAAGAGAGAGTTCTCATAATGATGGCACAGAATTTCAAAAATTAAAATAAAATATAATAATATTAAATTATGTTTAGTATACTTGGTTTACAAAAGAAATATACAATTCATTGTAAAAAGATTTCCAACAAAGATTTTAAAAGAATAATCAAAAGTAAAGTTTTTGCACTTAAAGGAGTAAGCATCAATTATTAGGAAATTAAGTTATGTGTAAAGGAATATGTCATGTTTTTTCTAGGTACTATTATAAAATTTCTCAATAAAATATTAGCAAAGCAAATCCAAAAGTAAATTTTCAAATATTTTTTCTAGCTTTATTGAGATATTATTAATACATAACATGTAAGTTTAAAGTGTAGAACGTGATGATAGATAGATATAGATGATAGATCGATAGATCGATTGATCGATCTAGATATGTATATAGCCACAATCAGGTTTATTAACACCTCCATCTTCTCACATAATTACCATTTTTTGCAGCAATAGCTTTTAAGATCTACTCTCTTAACAACTTTCAAGTATATAATACAGCACCATTAATATTAGTCACCATGTTTTACATTAGATTCCCAGAACCCATTCATCATATAGCTGGAAATTAATACACTTTGACCAACATCTCCCCGTTTTCTCCACCTCTCATCCCCTGTCAGCCAACATTCTACTCTATTTCTATGAGTTTGGCTTTTTAGGAATCCACCTATAAGTGAGAACATGCATTATTTGTCTTTTTCTGTCAGATTTATTTCAGTTAAAATAATGTCCTCAAGGTCCATCCATGTTGTCACAAAGGGCAGGATTTCCCTCTATTTTATGACTGAATAATATTCCTCTGCATGTGTTGGGGGGGTATTTAGCATATACATGCCACATTTTCTTTATCCATTCATCCATCACTGGACACTTAGGTTGTTCCATGTCTTAGTTATCATAAATAATGCTTCAATAAGCATGGGAGTGCAGATATCTCTTCAAGATAGTGATTTCATTTCCTTCAGATATGAATGCAAAAGTAGAATTTCTGGATCATATGGATCATATTAACTTATACTCCCACCAGTGGTGCACAGGGGTTTGCTTTTCTCCACAACCTTGCCAGTACTTGTCTCTTGTCTTTCTGATAGCCATTCTAACATGTATGAGGTGATATATCATTATGGTTTTGATTTGTACTTCTTTGATTAATGAGGTTAAGTATCTTTTCATGTATCTGTTGGTCATTTGTATATCTTCTTTAGAAAAAAAATGTTTATTCAAGTTTTTGCCCACATTTAATTAGATTATTTTTTTGCTACTGAGTTTTATGTACCTTAGATATTAACCACTTACCAGATAGACTGTTTGGAAATATCTTATCTCATTCCAAAGGTTGCCTTATCATTTTGTTCATTTTTATTTTGCTGTGTAGAAACTTTTCAGTATTAAGCAGTTTCATTTGTTTATTTTTGCTTTATTTTTTTAAGAAAGATTTTACTTTTTTTTTAAGATTTTATTTATTTATTTGACAGAGAGAGAGAGAGAGAGGGATCACAAGTAGGCAGAGAGGCAGGCAGAGAGAGAGAGAAGGAAGCAGGCTCCCTGCTGAGCAGAGAGCCCAATGCGGGCCTTGATCCCAGGACGCTGAAGAAAGATTTTACTTTTAAAGAAAAGACTTTATATGAGAGAGAGAGCGTGTGCATGAATTGGGGGAAAGGCAAAGGAAGAGGGAGAGGGACAAGCAGACTCCTCGCTGAGCAGAGAGACTGACCCAGGGCTCAATCCCAGGAACCTGATATCATGACCTGAGCTCAAGTCAGAAACTTAACTGACAGAGCCACCCAGGCACCCCTAAAGATTTTACTTTTTAAGTAATCTCTACACCCAGTGTGGGTCTTGCACTTAACAACCCCAAGATCAAGAGTTGCATGCTCTATCAACTGAGCCAGCTAGGCACCCCTAATGTTTCCTTTTGTTGCTTGTACTTTTGATGTCATATCCAAAAAATCATTGACAAGGCCATTGTCAAGGAGATTTTCCCCTGTTTTCATCTAGTAGTTTTATAGTTTCAGATCTTACATTTAAAGTCTTTAATCAGTTTCAAGTTAAGTTTTGTGAGGGTTGTAAGAAAAAGACCCGATTTCATTATTTTGCATGTGAATATCCAGTTTTCCCAATAGCATTAATTGAAGAGACTATTCTTTCCTTGTTGTGTATTCTTGTCTGTCTTATCAAACACTAGTTGCCAATATATGTGCAGCTTTATTTTTGGGCTCTCAATTGTTCCATTTGTCTATGTGTCTGTTTTTATGTCAGTATCATATTGTTTTAATTATTATGGCTTTGGAACAAAGTGTAAAATCAAGAACTGTGATGCCTCCAGCTCTGTCTTCTCAAAATGGTTTTGATTATTCAGGGTCTTTTAAATAGATTGAATTAGTTATCATAAGAACTTCCTACAGAGAAAAACCCAGGTCCAGATGGCTTTCAATGGTGAATTCTACCAAACATTTTAAAAAGAATTATTACCAATGTTTTAATTATTTTTCCAAAAAAAGGATGAAAGCACTTTTCAACTCACTGTATGAGGTCAGTATTACCCACATATCAAAACCCAGATAAAGATATCACGAGAAAAGAAAATTACAAACTAATGCCCCTATAAATACACATGTAAAAGCCCTCAAAAACATACTAGCAAATTAAGGCCAGAAACATATAAAAAGGATTATATACCATAACCAAGAGTGATTTATCTCAGAAATGTGTGGTTGATTCGAAACATTAAAAAGCAATATAATACATGACATTAATAGAATAAAGGACAAAAAACCATAATCATCTCAGTAGATGCAGGAAAAACATTTCATAAATTCCAATAGCTTTTCACACATTAAAAAAATACTCAACAAACTAGATACAGAAAGAAACTTTCTTTTTTTTTAAAGATTTTTTATTTATTTATTTGACAGGGAGAGAGAGATCACAAGTAGGCAGAGAGGCAGACAGAGAGAGGAGGAAGCAGGCTCTCTGCCAAGTAGAGAGCCCTATGTGGGCCTCGATCCCAGGACCCTGAGACCATGACCTGAGCCGAAGGCAGAGGCTTTAACCCACTGAGCCACCCAGGCGCCCAAGAAACTTTCTTATGATGATAAATAGCATCCCTCATAAACACATAGCTAACATCATACTTAATGTTAAAAGACTAAAAGCATTATCTCTAAGATCAGGAAGAAGATAAGGATATCTGCTCTTGTCTCTTCTACTCAACATTGTACTGGATGCACAATGGTAAATAAGGGGGGAAAGGGTACCCAGGTTGAAGAAGAAGAAATAAACTAATCTTTATTTTACAAATGACATGCTATTGTGTAGAGAAAATCTTAAGGAATTCACTAAAAAGACTATTAGAACTAATAAACAAGTCCATCAAGGTTTTAAGATATAAGATCAATATAAAAACCAATATACAGAAATGAATATTGTTGCTATATACTACCAATACAAAATAAAATTAAGAAAAACATTATCATTTACAATGGCATTAAAAAATGCTTAGGGATATAGCTAACAAAATAAGTATAACACTTATATGTTAAAAACTACAAAGCATTATTGAAAGAAGTTAAAGAAGACCTAAATAAATGCAAAGATACCCCATCTTCATGGGATATTGTTAAGATGACAATACTCCCCAAACTGATCGACAGATTCAACGTGATCCCTAGCAAAATCTAGCTAATTTCTTTGCAGGAATTGACAAGATGATTATAAAATTCATTTGGACATGTAATGGATTTTATGTAGCCAAAACAATCTTTAAAAAGAATAAAGTTAGGGTCCCTAGGAGGCTCAGTCAGTTAAGGGGCCAACTCTTAATTTTGGCTCAGGTCATGATCTCAGAGTCCTGGGATTGAGCCCTGCATTGAGCTCCATGCTCAGCAGGGAGTCTCCCTGAGGTTTTTCTCTCTCCCTCCCACCCTTCCCCTGCTCACGTTCTCCCCTCTCTCTCTCTCTGACATAAGTAAATAAATCTTTAAAAAAAGAAAAAGAACAAAGTTAGGGGTGGCTGGGTGGCTCAGTCGGTTAAGCCTCCAACTCTTGATTTCAGCTCAGGTCATGATCTCAGTGTCCTGAGATGGAGCCCTGCATCATATTCCCTCTGGGCATGAAGTATGCTAAAGATTATCTCTCTCTCTCCCCTTGTAATCCTTCCCCACCATGCTTTCAATCTCTTTAAAAAAAAGGTTTGAATAAAAAATTAAAAAAAAAACAGAACATGTTACAGTCATACTTCCTGGTTTCAAAATATACTACAAAGCTACATAAATCTAGGTGGTATGGTACTGATACAAGAATAGACATATAAATCAATGAAAAAGAGTAGGAAGTCTAGAAAAATAATATACATTATAATCAATTCATTTTCAACAATTGTACCAAGACAATTCAATTAGGTTAAGGATAGTCTTGAACAAATGGTCTCTGGACAACTAGATATCCACTTAAAAAAATATAAAATTATTCCCCTTCAAAACACTGTGTACAAATATTTACTCAAAGTGTAACAAATACCTAAATACAAGATCTAAAACTATAAAACTCTTAGGAGAAACATAGGACAAAATCATCATGACCTTGGACTAGACAATTGTTTCTTAGATAGGACACTAAAAGCACATTTAGTCAAATAAAAAAAGATGAATTTGATTTCATCAAAATGTAAAATTTTTGTTTTAAAGACCATCGTCAAGAAAATGAAAAGATAACCCACAAAGTTGGAAAAAATATTTATAAATCATATATCTGAGAAAATATTTCCTATGATATGTGTTAGAATGAGCAGTTAGTTAGGTTCTAACAGGATACCTGGAAGCCCACAAAGAGGAGGTCATGGCCAACTAGGAGGAAGTCAGAGGCCTGTCCTGGCAGCAATCCAAAACAAAATCACAAGAAACTGGATCAAACCAGACAGGCCCAAGATGGCTGACAAAGTAGGCCAAAGTTCACATTATTCCTTCATTATACAACATTACCATATTAAATCTCCTCCCTAAAGGTGCCATGATAGGAAACCCCTAACCAAATAAGGAGGAAAAATCACATAACCCATATTCCTGGAAGAAAGCAGCCCACTTCCAAGAAATCCCCACCTCAAGTAATAAATATTCCACTCCTTTGTTAACAATTGTCAATAAAAGATAGAAACCCAAACCCCAGTGGCTGCAGCTCTCCCTTGAGCTTGCCAACTCTAATATCTCAAATGTGTACTCTCACTTTAATAAACTTTCCTACTTGTACTGCTCATTCACTATGTTGTGTCTATCCTTCAATTCTTTCTTGTGGCAAGACCGAGAGCTTCTGGTGACATCTTTTGGATGGCTAGATTGAGGCTTCAGGGCTGAGGACTCTCCAGTCCACCCAGAAACAATATGTATCTAGAATATATAAAGGTCTTTTTTAACTTAATACAGAAAGGCAAAAAAAATTTAATGTTTCAATGATCTGAAGAAATTTCTCCAAAGAAGATATACAAATGGCTAAATATAAAAAAGATAGTAACAAGCGTTAGCAAGAATGTGAAGTAATTGGGACCCTTATAAATTGCTGTTTGGAATGTAAAATGGTACTACTATTTTGGAAAACAGTTGAACATTTTCTCAAAATGTTAAATATAGACTTACTATATGACCTAGCAAGTCTACTCCTGGGTATATATTCAGGAGAATTGAAAATATATGAATGTTAATAGCATCATTGTTCATAACGGTCAAGAAATGGAAACAACCAAAATGACCATCAACAGATGATTGCATAAATAAAATGTGGTATATCCTTACCATGCACTAATATTTGGCAGTACAAAAGAATATACTATAACATGCCACAACATGGATGAACCTTGAAAATATGCTAAGTTTAAAAAGCTAGTCATGAAAAGAAACATATTGTATGATTCCATTCAAAAGAAACTTCCAGAATAGGGCGCCTGGGTGGCTCAGTGGGTTAAAGCCGCTGCCTTCGGCTCAGGTCATGATCCCAGGGTCCTGGGATCGAGGCCCACATCGGGCTCTCTGCTCAGCAGGGAGCCTGCTTCCTCCTCTCTCCTCCATCTCTGCCTGCCTCTCTGCCTACTTGTAATCTCTCTCTCTGTGTCAAATGAATAAATAAAATCTTTAAAAAAAAAAAAAAAAAGAAACTTCCAGAATAAGCAAATCTATAGAGACAGAAAGTAGATTAGTGGTTGCCGAGAGATGAAAATGTGAATGGGAGTGACTGTTGATGATATAGGATTTCTTATTCAGTGACTATAGGGTTCTGGTTTTAGACAGTGGTGGTGGGTTATACAACTCTATTAATATGTTAAAAGTTACTGAATCATATACCTTAAGAGGATGAATTTTATGGTATGTGAAGTATATGTTATAAAACTTATTTAACAAACTATGAGTTTTCCCAATTGCCAAAAAAAAAGCATTCAAAGTTTGTACTATCCCATGACACAAAAACAAACCTCTAGGCAATCTAGAAATAGGAGGGAACATTTTTAATTCAAAGATTACTCATCAAAAACCCACAGTAAATATCATACTAAATGTTAAAACACTATAGGAACGCCCATCAAAGATTAGGGTGTCCATTAAGGCTCTTATTGTTCTAATTGTTCTGAAAGTCTAATTTAACACAGTAAGACAAAGAAAAATATGAGGTTGAAATGTTGAAAATGAAATTTAATTTATCATTATTTGCAGATGATATAGTCATGCAATACAAGATACATACCCATGTAATACAAGAGACAACTATAAAACTATAAGAACTAAGGAGGAACTTCATTGTGATAGAAACAAATGAAATACACAAAATTCAAAACATTCCTATTTCAAAGATGAATATACAATAAAAATAAGAAAATGTAATGGCAAAAGGACACCATTCACACATACATACACACACTTTAAATACAGAGTAATAAATGTAACTATAATCACACAAGATCCATATGTAGAAAGCCTGAAACTTTACCAAAGGACACAAAAGAATACCTAAATAATTGGAGAGATATATCTTGTTCCTGGATGAGATGTAAAGCAAAAGAACTTTCATGCCCTACTAGTAGGAATCTAAATTACTATAACTTCTTTGGAAAACTAACAGCACCTGATAAATTTTAACATATGCATATTCTTATTACTCAGAAATTCCAGTCTTAGGTATATATACAACAGAAATAAAATATATTTACAAGAATGCTCCTGGAACCATGAAATGTTAATGCCCCCAAACTGGAAACAATCCAAATGTCCCTCAGCATTACTACAGATAAATTGTGAAATACTATACAATGATGAAGACAAACAAATGCTTGTTCCATGAAACACCATGGCCGAATCTCAAAAACATGATATTGAATGAGAAAAGCCAGATCCAAAAGAATACATATCATATGATTCCACTTACACGAAAGTGAAAAAGAAAGGCAAATTAATCAATAATTCTAGAAGCCAGAATAATATTTACTCTGGGGAGGAAGGAAGGAGTAGTGGTAGAGAGGAACACATGAGGGGAGCTTCTGGTGTGCTGGTGATGTTCCATTTCTTGAACAAGTGTGTGCTGGTATCATGATGTTTTTACTTTGTTATAAATCAGTGAACTATATGCCTATGACTTATTCTCTTTCCTATGTGTATATTATACTATAATAAGTGTTTATTTTATTTTTTAAAGATTTTATTTTTTTTTTGAGAGAAGGGGCAGAGGGAGAAGCAGACTACCTGCTCAACAGGGAATCCCACATGGGGTTCTATCCCAGGACCCTGAGGTCATGACCTGAGCCAAAGGCAGACACTTAACCACTTAACCAACTGAGCCACCCAAAAATGTTTATTTTTTAAAAGTTACTTTTGAAATGGTTATCCATGGGGGAGAGAGGGAGCACAGTGGAGGGAATAGGGATAGAAGTTAGACTTGTAGAAATACTCCTTGATTTTTAGATTTGTAACTCTGGATCTTTGTAATATCATAATTATACAATTAAATTAAAATTTAGGAAGTGATCACTACAAAATGAAATAAAATTGAAATAATAATGCATATAGAGTTGATGCCATAACAATCCATAAAAGAACTATTTCTAGTGATTTTAAAACAGTAATTTGACTCTCCATTCCTAATCAGATATACCTTAAGGACTGAGTTAATTTTTAAAAACCTTAAAATATGTTTAGTAATCTTACTATTGGTGATAGTTCAGTGTCATTAAGAGATGAATGAAATAAGTGCTTTTATTAGTGTTATTAAGAAGCAGGATTTTGGGCATAAACAAAAGGAGATATAGACTTAAGATTGATGATGCCAAGCAAAAACCTTGCAGTCCTGAATCTAATCTAGAAATATCCTGTAAGTCCATGACGTATTTTACATTAAAAAAATTATTTTCTAGTTCTTTTCACTGAAAAAGGCCTAGAAACAGTGACAAACCCATTAGCAATGAGCAGTCTTAGCACTCAGCTTGTCATGTATGAATACCATTTTCCACTAAAAGGAACCAAGTTCCACCATCTCCCAGTTACAAAATAAATAACTCATAGGGTTAAAAAGTATAGCTTAGGGAATATAATTAATAATATTATAATAACTTTGTATATTGACAGGTGATAACTATACTTATTATAGTGAGGAATTCATAATGTATTTAGTTGTCAAGTCACTATATTGTACACCTGAAATTAAGATAATATGTATGTCAATTATATGTCAATTAAATAATTAATTACCAACAATGTTCTAGAAGAAAGGGAAAAAAAGGAACCAAGGCTCATTGGAGAAATTACAGATTCCAGGTCTGGGATAGGAAATGTTCAAATTGAGACTGGATCAACTTGTCATACCACATAGCAAGGAAGCTACCAAAAATAAATAGGTCATGTCAAAGGACTCAGGAATCAATGTGAAGAGTTTGAACAATTACATAATCAATATAATTGATAACTGCAGAAAATATTACTGCAATGGATTGAAATGCAAAGTTTATTAAAAATATGAGTTCATGATGATAATAAAACAACTCATTGATAGTGAATGCTAGTGCACCAACTCATTATTTTGAAAACTGGTAAATAAAAAGAAAGAATAAAGAATTTACCTTACCCTTCTTATAGATGTGTACCTCATTGAAACTGAATAGTTGGTGAGGGGAAGTTTGTCTTTGTGAAGGTATTCAAACTAATAAATGAAGAAGGGATATTAATAGTAATAGGATATCACCATTTCATAACCCCTATAGATGTAGGCAATGAGTGTCAGTGGCTACTGACAACACAAAAAGAGAAACAAAAAGTATATGCTTCCAGATGGAAGTATGTAACCCCACCTATAGGATATTCTCATGAAAAGATCAAACCTGAATTTGATCAAATATTTAACTTTAACTACCAATTTATAGGAAATAGAGGACAGAGAAATATTTTGAGGGACACCAGGATGCAATCAGCAAAATCCAGACTAGGAAACTCTATAGAACAAGAGATTTGGTTTATTAAATAAAGGAATTATAAATGAAAGAGAAAGATAGGGAGGGAGAGAAAGAGACTTAAAGATTAAATGAGATTTAAGAAACATCAAATAACTGCAATGTATGGGTCTTATTTTGATCTTTATTCAAACTGTTGAAAGAAAATTTTATAAGAATCAAGAAAATTGATACTTAACTATATTATTTGATGACAACTGCTAAATTTTTAGATATGATAATGGTAGTGAGAATTTGATTTTTATATTATATAATCATATATATTTATATATTATATATTTATATATTTTATTTATAAAATATGATTTATATACATATATATTAAAAATATAAATGAAACATCTAAGATGGAATGAGATGATATCTTGGACTTGCTTCAAAATAATACTGGGTAGGAGAATGGAATTATACAGATGAAACAAGATTGACCATGAATATTTGTTGAACCTGGGTGATGAGTCCATGAGAGTTCACTTGTTTTCTATTTTGGTAAATGTTTGAAGTTTTCCATAATGAAAGACATTTTTTAATGGTACAAGAAAAATAAAGCTTATTAAAATTGCCCAATCTCCCCAATTAATCTATAAACCTCAGAATGTCCAGAGATACTTAAAGATATAAGTAATTACAGTTGTAATAAGTGTTTCTTTGGAAAAGGGAGTTTATGAACTCCCTTAAACATAAATTTATATGAAAGCTTATGTCAAAGGGGCTCTGCACTTAGTTATTCATAATATGATTGATAGTGGATCCATATTTTTCACCTGTTCCATTTCAGTTGGTAATCTTACGTCAATTTATTCATTATGGAAAAAATGAATCAACTTTCTCAGTAATGGGAGAAAAACAACAAAGAAAAATAAGTAAAATATATAGTTCATTAATTTTACCTTTAGGGAATTGAATAGTTTGAAAGTATCATTTTAAAAAAGAGTTCTAAGTGAAGTTCAATCTCTTTAGAGCTCATCTAGAGATCTGCGTTTGGTCTTGGATGTTACATTTTAAGAAAGATATGAACAACTGTGGTAGAGCTAGAGGAGAATAATCACAATTGTAAGGCGATCTCTAAATCCTGTCAAATGAAAAGGAACTGAAAGTACTAGGAGACTTTAACTTGGATAAGAAAAGTCTTGGATGTCCATTCAAACAGCATTCAAATATATGAAAGGACTGGCAAGCAGTTGGTGGATAGATTTACAATGTGTCACTCAAGAAAGCCAAAATGGGTTAAAGTTGCAGAATAGTAGGTTTTGTCTCCACTGTAAAGAACCTTCTAACTGTGAGAGCTCTCTATCAGTAGACTCTGGGCCTTAGATGATATAAAGCTCTCCCCAGAAGTGGGCAAACAGACAAGACAACACAACATCCCAGATTTCTCCCAACCCTAAGGTTCTGAGTCTAAGCTGTTCAAAAAAGTCTGCTTAAAGCCAAATGGGAAGCTTCCTTAGCTTAAAAAAGTTTTCTTTAACCAGACAGATACCTATTTATTCAATAAACACAAATACAGAGGAGATATTTTGGGGGGAGGGAGATCAATACTTTTAAAAATAAAACCCATCAATGTTACTTGTGTCAAATGCCTAGAGTAAATTAAGTTTACAACTTCAGCAGACTGTCATGTGAAAGTGTGGCAGTGACTAACAAATTGAATTACCATAGTACTACATCACTCACAAAAGTATTATTGATAGTGACAAAGGGATATTGAATTTAAATTATTCATTTTTATTGATTGAACAACACATCTTAACTAGGAAACAAGAAGAAAAGAGCTGAGATGTTAGACTTGAATTTTTGCCTCCCATTGGGAATGACCCCAAAAAAGAATATGTGTATATGCAGTTGAGCCCTGTAAAAATTAACTGAGGTTTCCTCAGGATACTCTATACAGCCGGCTTCTCTGTCCATGCCCACCTCAGGGGGACATAAATACCCAGAGCTCTGTTCTTCAAAGTCCCCTCCTTCTTGCATTCCCACCTTACCCTGTTTCCTTGGCACACTAGTGGCCTGGTTTCATTCCTTATTTCAAAACACTTATTGAATACTTTTTCTGTGCTAAACACCATGCTGGGCATCAGAGATGCATGGAGGAGTATGGCTTTTCCTCAAGGAAGACACAGTCTAATCAAGGGAAAGAGCCACATAAAACAAAACAAAACAAGCTGCAATAAAGTGTTGCACATTCTTCCCTTACCATTCAAAATCCACTATCCTAAGTTTTGTCATCCTCCTATCTAAGGAGATTCTTACCCTTTGGGGAATTGTGGGATCCGTCTGAGAATTCTATATAAGCTATGGACTCTCTCTAGAAAAAAATTCACAAAAAATATATAATACATATATATACATATAATATATATAAGGTATACATATAATATGTATGTATATACATAAGTATTTGATTAAATTTGGGGGGGTTCAGAGATCCTCAGAAGCCTAAATAAGAAGCCCCACAGTGAAAAGCCCTTGCCCTAAGATGTTCAGAATCATTAAGTACTGTTTTCCTAATTCTGAAGCATTTTAATTGTCATGGGGAATTTCTGGAATCTAAATGCATCAAGGCAAAAGAATTAAATGACAATGGGAATTTTAGGATTCTTAAAAGTTCAGGAAAGGTAGGGAAACCATTATTCTCCTGACCAAATTGCTCCATGCAGGGGGCCTAAATTCAGAGATATACTGTGCCTAGGTCTTGTTCACTGTTATGAACTGAGTGTTTGTGTCCCCTCCATATTCATAAGTTGAAGTTCTTAATCACTAATATGACTATATTTGGATATGGGGCCTTTAAGAAAATAACTAAGGCTGGGGCACCTGGGTGGCTCAGTTGGGTAGGCAACTGCCTGCGGCTCAGCTTGTGGTCCAGGAGTCCTGGGATCAGGTCCTGCATTGGGCTCTTTGCTTGGCGGGGAGTCTGCTTCTCCCTCTGACCTCTCCCTTCTCATGCTCTCTCTTCCTCTCAAATAAATAAATAACATTTTTTTTAAAAAAAAGAAAATAATTAAGGCTAAATGGTCTTAAAGACGTGGCCCTGATCAGACAGGATTAGTGCCCTTATAAAAAGAAATAAGGCTTTGGGCATTCTATCTTCCTACCGCCTCCCAAACACACACAAGGAAGAGGTCACGTGAGAACAAAGCAAGAAGGCTGGCACCTACAAGCCAAGAAAAGTGTCCTCAGAATGAAACCCACCTTGCTGACACCTTGTTCTTGGACTTCCCAGAATCCAGAACTGTGAGAAATAAATGTCTTTTCATTAAGCCACCCAGTCTGTGGAAGACTAGGAGACTAATACATTTACCAAAGAAAAATTCTTACATATAAGTACTTTGTAGCACTTTCAAGCATCTGTCCATCATTTCCAAAATCTCCCTTGTTTCATTTTTTAATTAAACAAAGACAGGAACATTATTCCATCCCTTCAGAAAAAGAACAACACAATTTACATCCATGAATTTTGTAGTTACAGAGATGTTTATCTTAATTGATTTGGGGTCTTTCTTAATTAACACATATATGGTTTTTGGTAGAGCTTGAAAATTAAGGAGCTACCTTTAGGTCCTCAGGCAAAGAAATTTCTCTGCAGCAGAAGAACAAACAGCCCCAAGTAAACAACAATCACCTAGCTAGCTATACCCATCACCCCTGCTATGTGCAAGGCAGTAGATATACAGCAGTGAATGAAATGCCCTGTTCTCTGGGTGCCTGGGTGGCTCAGTCGATCAAGCATCCAACTATTGATTTCAGCTCAGTTCATGATCTCAGGGTCATGAGACCCAAGCCCTGGGTTGGGCTCCCCACTAAGTGGGAGTCTGCTTCCCTCCTTTCCCCTCTCTCTCTGCCCCTCCACTCACTTGTACTCTCTCTCTCAGATAAATCTCTTTTTAAAAAAAGAAATCCCTTGTTCTCATGGAGTGCCCACTCTAAATGGAGGAGGCAGATAATAAACAAATACATATATCAATTAATGATAAGTGCTATGAAGAAAACTAAAGCTAGGACTAGTTAGTGATGGGGGTGCTATTTCATATAGAGTGGTCCAGAAAGTTCTCTTTGTAAAGGCAATACCTGACCAAGACCTTAACGAAGTGAGAAAACGCAGATATCTTATCTGGGAAAGAGTTTTCTGGGTAGAAGGAATAATATGGATAAAGACCCTGTGGTAGGAGTGCGCCTGACATGTTCAAAAATAGAAGAGGTCAGTGGGAACATTATTAGAGAATATTCAGAGAGGTAATGGTGGGAGTATGGACAGGTCCTACTGGACTTTGTAGGCCATTCTAAGGATGCTAGCTTTTACAGCCTGAGAAATAGGGAGCCATTGGAGAGTTTTAAGCAGAGAATCAAAATGACGTCTGTTTTTATAAAATTAACTCTGGCTGCTGTGTAGAGAACAGACTGTACGAGGTGAACTAGTTAGGGTAAAGCTAGGCTGCTGTAACAAAGAGACTCAACCTTATGGTAGCTTAGAGACCAAAGGAATTTGCTTTTCTTACTTAGCCCTAATGTGAACAGTTCAGGTCCACAGAGCCAGTCTATTGCTCATGGTAATTCATGGACCTTTCCAAGTGGTTGCTCTGTCATGACCGAGGGACTTGTCATGATCTCCAAGGTCGAAGCAAGATTATCAAGATATCTAAGTTCCAACAGACAGAAAAAAGTTGAGGTCATAGAGGAAGCAAGCCCAAATGTCAGAAACCCTTGACTCAGAAATGGCACATGTCACTTCTTCTAACATTCTGTTGATGAGAACTTAGTCACATGGCTACTACTAAGTGCAAGCAATGTTGGAATATGTAGTCCAGCAGGATAGCTGTGCATCCAGTTGTATTCCTATGGATATATAAAGAGGATTAAATGGGTTCTGATGGACAGCTAGCAGCATCTATCATAAAGGACGAGGGCAAAAGAAGGGAGAAATTGCAGTAATCCAAAGAAAAGATGATTGTGGCCTGGACTAAGGTAGTGGCAGTGGAAGTAGGAATGAGTCATTGGCTTATGGATATACTATATTTTAAGGGATTTACTGATAGACTTTATGTAGGTGTGAAAGTCAAGGATGTCTCCAAACATTTTGATCTGAATAACTTGAAGAAAGGAGTTAAATGAATGATCAGATAAAAAATATTCCAACGGAGCCAGACATTTCTCTTCTCCCCATTTCCTAAACCCAACACTACATCTTAGTGTGAATAAGACTCAAAGTCCTTCTTTGAAAGCCATATTTCAATATTCAATTCTACTATTTTCTACATGTGTGATTTTAAGCAAATCATTTCATTCTACTAGGTCTTAGTTTCCTTCTCTATAAAATAGAAATAATAACAGCACCTACGTCATCAATTCAGTGTGAATATTAAGTAAGATAATGCACAGAAATTACATAGCATAGTATAGGACACATAGGAAGCACTTTGTAAAAAGCAATTCAAGACTTATTACAAGGATTAAATAGGACTATATATACCTTGAAAAGCACATAACACAATTCTTGACACATGGTAACTACTTATAAATGGCAGTTATTATTAAAAAGCTAGAATTGCCAAAGACAAATTCAATGACTTCCCAAGTTCCTTCAGAGATAGCACTGAGAAGAATATGTTCTCTCACCACAGTGCAGAAACTAAATGAGCATGCTGTATGGAGTTGTTGGACTGCTAGAAAGTTTTCTTAGACCCTGGCTTATAAGTATCAGCCATAGTTTCTCCCTATCTCTAGTATACAGGACGATGACATCCTCCATCTACTAGTGTCAGAGAGTAATATAAATGATCTTCATTCAAACCATATGTTGCTGCAGTTTCACTAACCAGTTATAATGCCTACACCTTTCGAAGGAACAAAGCATCCAATGAAAACTAAATTCAATCCAGTCTACATGAATGCCTGCATTTGACAGGATAAAGAGACTTGCATAAACCAAACAGAACAAGGAGAGCTGTGAGAGCCACTATTATCCTTTTCCTTCCTGGTCCTAAGGCTCAGTCATTGAACTTAAGAAAGAAAATATATTTCTGATCAAAAAATGAGATTCCTATTATGACCCATTTGTTACAATCTATATATCTATGTATCATCCTACACAGTTTCTAAAACACTCACACATATTGATACTTTCAACAATTCTACAAGTTATTAACTCTATTTTACAGATAAAAAACTAAGAGTTATAATGTAAAATAACTTGCCCCCATCCACACAGCTAGCAAGCAATTTAATTCATTTATTATAAGGTAGGGAGCTGCTACAGCTTGGATTTAAGATCTTTATACTGAAATTCTAAATTTGCATCATCATACTTGTGTTTTCACACAATCAACAAGGTTTCCTAGTGTAGGTGCCCAACCCAAACTAGAATCTGTGAATCCTGAGCACCCCCTCCTCATCTTAGTGAGACACAGCATTTGAGTTTGTTAGCTTATTCAGGTTTTTTCCACATATGACTAGAAGCTGGGCTATACCTGAGCAAAATGTTTCAGAAAGCAATGTTTGTTCCATACCCACTGACCAGATTGTTTCCCATGATAGTACTTGCCTTCTGTTTGACTTGAGTTAGAACGATGAGTTCACCTTCTGAGAAACACTGTGCAAATTACTTGTTCTTCTCAGCCTCAATTTCCTCAACTGTAAAATTGAGATAATAGTAGTGTCCACTTCACAGGACTGTTGTAGGAAATTCAGGTACATACTAGTCATCCAATAAATGATGACGCTGTGACAGAGGTAGTAGTGATTGCAATGGTAGTACTAAGTATAATTATGGCTTCCAGATCATTCCCTAGCACTTCCCATAAAAACCTTTTTTTAAGATTTTATTTATTTATTTGACAGAGAGATAGAGAGCATGAGTAGGCAGAGCAGCAGGCAAAGGGAGAGGGAGAAGCAGGCTCTCTGCTGAGCAGGGAGCCTGATGCGGGACTCAACCCCAGGACCCTGGAATCATGACCCGAGCTGAAGGCAGCCGCCCAACTGACTGAGCCATGCAGGCGCCCCTCCCATAAAAATCTTTATACCAGTTCTCCTCAAAGCCATATGTGCTTGCCTAACCTATAGAATCACCTCCTAACCTGCTGATAATTTAATGTGTTACTTCCACTAGATAATATATATGGATTTTAATAAGACACTTAAAAAATACTTTTCCCAAAAAATAACCAAACCAAAACTGCTGTACCCCAAAGAAAGAGATTTGGGGGCTAGTTTTACTTTGGCTATACCTACATTCTGCAGGCAGACCCTTATTCTATCTGGTATAGATCTAGGGCTGACTGGTTGTGTTGGCTCCACATGTAAAAGAAAAAGAAGGAAGAATAGGTTTTGCCAGCTATTCCAGAAATTGACTTCCAAGCCAAGCTATTTGAAAATGTTATTTTGAAAAAAAACAACAAACAAACAGAATAAAATCAAATAAGCCTTTGTCATTACAACCTCCCTAGCTCCCTACCTGCCTGCATCCTAGCCCAACCAGAAACACACACATATAAAACAAATATATATAGACTCACATAAACTGTGTAAAAGATTATAATAGTCTGTCACAGTGGGGCCAAGGGTAAATGTTGTACTGCACTGTAATCAAATGCATTTGATAAGAAATAATGCATGAGAAGGGGAACACAGGTATTGTCAGAAATGTGCAAAAATACCTGTAGACTTCTCAGAATCGATAAACATAAAAAGGCTGAACACAGAACAAAATCAGTCAGAAACCTTCTTTTTCTGAGAATATTTGATTTTCCATAGTTATTTCTGAACACCCTTATGGTGCACAAGGAGTGATAAAATCTTTTAGATATAAGTTGATCTTTTCCAGAGGAGCAGAATATCCTGGCTAGGGTATCTCGCTGCTATGGATTTATACATTTTAATCAGACTCTGGTAAAGCTTTTTTATGTAAGACAAAAGGGCCGTGTCATATATTCACTGAAGTGAAATTAATAATACAGAATGCCACCCTATTCCTCAATTTATAATCTCTTTCAGGAGGGTTGTCATCCTTGGTAACTTTCCAATGAACTGAAATCTGAAGCCTCTTAGCTATGAGACTGTAAGCCTTCTAAACAATGATTTTATCCAAGAAAATGGAATTATCCATGGATCCTGACTGAAGTGTGCTTTTGAAATCAAAGGTATTGCATCAGGCACTAAGACAATTAATTCAGAAAATTTTAAGTACAAACCAGGGCCAGCCTCACTAGGAGTGGCTGTCTATGTCTATGACAACTTCCCATCAAATTGTCATATAATATTAAAATTTGATCTTTTGGAGTAAAACATAGAAGTGCTGTTTAACAGGTATTGCCCCAAAAAAGGAGTATGCTTATATTGGTTTATTAGGAAGGGCCTGATCTTGATAGAGCCAGAGCATTTGAATATTACCAATGGATATAGGTCTGACAAAGGTCCTGGCTTCTGGAGTTTGGGGGTGGGGGAAGTGGAACAGATGTTGAAAAAGACTTGAGGTAGGATATCAAATTACATCATCAATTAAACAATTTTGCCAAGAATCAGACCTTTTAGGCTTCCCCATCTCTAAACATCTTCTTACTTTACACTAGCCCCTGGAGGACCCTGAGTGATAACCACGCATTATCACCTTGGTAGGGTTTAAACAGCCTTATCTGATAACCATGAAAAGCAAAGAACACATTTCTTCACTTCTGGTGGTGCTTTCCATGACTCCTCCCTCACTTCTTCCCAGGAAGATGGAACTCAGGTACCTAAGTGGTCAGAAAAAACCTGTTGCATTTGTCCTAGCCCCTTTATCTACTCTTGGTCTTGGGGGTGAAGCTGTGTACACAGAATGTATATTCTGTTCTGCCCTCCCATGCAGAAAGTGTTATAGGAATATAAATATCCCTGGGGAGGGGAAGGGATATGTGATGGTCTAGTGCTACATCTGGGTAAATAAGTCTGGGATGCAGTATTAAGAAGCTCACTTATCCACAGATATAAGCTACATTTTAAAATATCAGCTTAATTGGGAACAAAGGGGTTATTTTCATTTCCCACCCTCCTTTCTCTTTTTTTCTTAAATATCTGTTGGTTCAGAATTCAAGGTGTTATTCATTGGACTTCCTTCAATCCAAACACGTGATGCATTGGACCACGAACATGGAGAAAAAAAACTAGGACTAGAATTAGCAGACTAAAACAACATGAGGAGGATCTCTGGGTGGGTCCAGGTCACATAGTTATAGGCCTTGACCTTCAGTATATAGACAAGATATTTTAAACTTGGCAGTCTGTAGAGTCTTACATTAGGCCAAGAGACTAGTTCTTATAATTATGCAGTTGGATTTTAAATACACAGGCCAAAATTAACTACTTAATGAGAAATTTCTCCAAATTGGCTTGAAGTTCACAGATCATGGACTCCAGATATTTGAGTAGACTGACATCCCTGTCAAGGCTAAAACCAAAGTATCCTCCGTCTGTAATTTTTTCCTCAGGTAATATTGAGTTTCCACCATTATCTTTAGCAATTCTGAGTACTAGACATAGTATAATTTTGTCCAGAACAACTTCTTGGGTAATTGGTCAGTGTATTGGTGGTCTGTCACTGAATAACAAATTATCCCAAAACTTAGTGACTTTAAACAAAAACATTTATTATCTCACAATTTCTGCAGGTCAGGAATCAGGTGCAGCTTAACTGGACCTTCTATGTCAGGGTCCTTCACAAGCCACCGTCAAATATTTTTCAAGGCTGCAATCACCTCAAGGCTCAACTGGAGGAGGAGCCACTTCCAAGCTCACTCACATGGCTGTTGTTGGAATTCAGTTCCTCGGACTGTTGGACTGAGGGCCTCATTATGTGCCACATGGGCCCTCCTAGGGCAGCTCATAACATGGCAGTTGACATCAATTCATAGAAGTGAAAAGAGCCAGAGGGGGAGAAAATACTAATGAAGTCCGTCTTTTGTAACTTAATTATTATAGTTACACCCCATCATTATGACATATTCTATTTGCTAGAAGCAAGATGGAAGGTCCAGCCCACACACAAGGGAAAAGGATTCCAAAAGGGGTGAATTGTAGGGAGGAGGGATCAATACGAGCCATGAGGTGGCTATCATAGCTTGTTAGTTTGTTAATTAACAAAAAATTATGGAGCCTGGGGCACCTGGGTGGCTCAGTCATTAAGCATCTGCCTTCAGCTCAGGTCATGATCCCAGGGTCCTGGGATCAAGCCCCACATCAGGCTCCCCACTCCACAGGAAGCCTGCTTCTCCCTCTCCCACCCCCTCTGCTTGTGTTCCCTCTCTCGCTGTGTCTCTCTCTGTCAAATAAATAAAATCTTCAAAAAAAATTATGGAGCCAGTGATGTGATTATCTTGTGGCTTCTATTAATTCTTTGAACTCTATGTAACATTAGAGACTTGGCATTGAACAACATAAACTCTGGGGCCCTGAAATGACCGCACCCATTCCAATAGGTAATAGCACAGGCTAAAGCTGCTGAAGAACCCCATTTGGACACAGAACTTCAGAACTTTTCTAGTTAAGATTGAGCAGAAAGAAAAGATAGGGAGGATATATTTTGGTCCTTAAGTTCTTTGAGCTTTTACTCATGAGAGCAAGAAAGCTTTGTTTTGAATTTTAAGTTCTTCAGATTTTAAGAAATTTAGACTTTTCTCTGGACTTTCAGTGAAAAGTGCAAGGGAATTTAATGTTTGGACTTTAATGTCCCCCTAGAATTATGATAAGGGCAGACTATACTCAAATGAGTGGTATCTTACTATTGCACATTATTATTATAGTGTCTTAATATCCTTTGATCTCACTGTATATCCTCTGATAGATGACTTAAGGCAAAGTGGCTGGACATTATTTGAAAAGGTTAATGGAACAGAGGATGAGGGGTGCCTGGGTGACTCAATCAGTTAAGCATCTCCCTTTGGCTCACATCATGACTTCAGGGTCCTAGGATCAAGCCCTAGCTGGGCGTCAGGGTCACTGCTCAACAGGGAGCCTGCTTCTCCCTCTCCTCCCTGCTCATGCTCTCTCTCACTATCTCTGTCTCTCTCTCTAAAATAAGTGCATAGGGCGCCTGGGTGGCTCAGTGGGTTAAAGCCTCTGCCTTCGGCTCAGGTCATGATCTCAGGGTCCTGGGATCGAGACCAGCATCGGGCTCTCTGCTCGGCAGGGAGCCTGCTTCCTCCTTTCTCTCTGCCTGCCTCTCTGCCTACTTGTAATCTCTCTCTGTCAAATAAATAAATAAAATCTTTAAAAAAAATAAATAAAATAAAATAAGTGCATAAAATCTTAAAATGTAAGAGGGTCCTGTAATGGTATGGCACAAGCTGTGATGGAGGGGGTAAGTCTCTCTAACACAGGGACACAGTATTAGAAATCCCACTTGCTCGTAGATCTATATAAGGTGTACTTCACCCTAGACTTTATCCATATTAAAGGAAATATTTTAGATTATCTTTAGATTCCTTTGAATTTCTCAATTGTTCAGAACTCAAGGTAAGTAAAATACTATACTACTGATTGGCGTTCCACTTGCTCACAAACATAGGTGATATGTTTATGAAGGGCAATTTGCTTCTCAAGATGACATGAAATAGAGAATTCCTGTGGAGAATGGGTAGGGGGACACTGCATGGACAACATGAAAATCTTGGGAGGTTGTCACCCAAAGCAGAGAGTAGGACCCTCAAAAGAAATGAGTCAACCACTTGGCTGGGGGCAAGCTGAGAATAACAGAACTGTTCTCAGAACTTTACTTGTGAACTCAAAAATCCCTTTAAGCCATAGAAATGCTTATTTTAAAAAAATTCTCCTGATTCAACAAGGTCTGAAGGCTGAAGCAGAATTGAGCAACTGTGATAAATAGCAATATGATCAGTGGCTTATTTGCTCTCACAAATTCCTATTGCCTCTGGGGATTTTCCTGATACTCGGGGACATGAATTTGCAAATAACGTCTTTCTCTGGGTCTGGAAGAATTTCTGTCATTTTCTTCATTTTTGTTGACATTTCCCCAATAATTTATGAGCTTCCCTTGATATGTGGAAAGATCAATAGCTATGTGTGTCTTTGGGAACTAAGTGACAAAATAACACTAACATGCTCCAGTAAAAAGTGCCACATTTCTCTTGTCATGGTCAATATTTGAAGTTGGTAAAACATAGAGGTGACTCTTTCTTTGTGCATATCTATGTCTCCTCAGATATTCCGAAGCATGGATTCCTTTCTAAATGTCAAAGGGCAGTAGTTTTTCAAAAGAGCTAAGAAACAGCATTAGGGGTGTCAAGGAACCTTCTCAGGGGCTGCCATGGAAATGAAGAGTGATGAGGTAGCCTCCATGTCTTTTCCAACTATACCTGGGACATCTTTGTTTTAATCTGTTTTATACATCAAACTTTCCTGAAGTATATCATTTGAACACAGAGTCCTAAAATTTTAAAAAGTTTGAAAATCCAACAGCAAAAATATAAACAACCCAATTAAAAAATGAGAAAAGGACTTGAAAAGACATTTCTCCAATGAAGGCATATTGATGACCAATAAGCACATGAAAAGATGCTGATCCTCACTAATTATTAGGGAAATGCAAGTCAAAACTACAGTGAGATACTAGATCACATCCATTCGAACACTTGTGTATTACTGGTGGGAATATAAATAGTGCAACTGCTGTGAAAATTATATAGTTACTCCTGAAAAAAAATTAAACATAGAATTACCATATGATTCAGCAATTCCACTCTTGCATTTATACCCACAAGGATTGGAAGTAGGAGCTCAAAAAGATATTTGTACACCCATATTCATAGCAACATTACTAGTAATAGCCAACGATAAGTGGATAAACAAAATGTTATATATATCCATACAGCTTTTAAAAGGATGGAAATTCTGACACAAGCTACAACATGGATGAAACTTGAAGACATTATACTAAATAAAATAAGTCAGACACAAAAGGGCAAATACTGTGTGATTTTACTTATATGAGATAACTGTAATAGTCAATTCATAAAGACAGAAAGTAGAGTAGTAGTTGCCAGGGGCTGGAGGGAGACTATAATGGGGAAATACTGTTTAATGGGTACAGAATTTTAGTTTGGGAAGATGAAAATATTCTGGAAATGGATAGTTGGTGATGGTTGCACACCAGTGTGAACATACTTCATGAAACCAAATGGTACACTTAGTTCAAATAGAAATTTTTATCACAATTTTTAAAAGTTTAAAAATCAATGTTCTATGACACTTTATCATTTTGTTGATAAGAAATCTTTTGAAGTGTGTGAGGTAGCTTACCTTTCATCAAATGGTATCAACATGCTCTTTAGGATGAAAAAATTTACAGATATTCTATTTTCTAAATGTAAACACTACCTGGCATGAACCAAATACAAACACATTGAGACCGCAGCACAGATTCAAGAATCAAATCCATCCTAGAGGAGAGCTCAGGAAATGGGACCCAGAATATGTATGTGTGTAGAGAAAGGCCTAGAGCTTCAAGGACTTATTGGTGCCTAGCTCCACTCATTGGGGTCAAAATTATGGCCCTATGTTATCAGTAACCTCCATAATGGTTTACTAAAGGTACACATTAACAGACAAGGTTTTAAGAGCAAGTTAGTGGAGGAGAAAAGTTGAAATTTAGGAAGTAAAGTGGATTCAGTTGGATGCAGTTAAACCCAGATGCCAAAGTTGGACTGAAAAGACACAAAAAACTGGAGCACACAAAGAAGGTAGTCAACACAGAGAGCAAAATAAGGATTGAACTAGAGGCCTAAATGTAGCGTGACAAAGTTGGGCTGGTAGGAACAGTAGTGCCGAACCATCATTTATACTCAGGACAGAGCACCTCAAACACTATACCACTAGTGAAGCTAACCTAAGCTCTCCCAAAAATTCTGAACCAGGTAAGGGGAGGACAGTGACAGGAGAAGCTATTTTGAATTCCTTAAAAATAACACCCCCCTGAGCCTGGTGATGGGGATTAAGAAAGGCAGGGATTGCATGGAGCACTGTGCATTATACACAAACAATGAATTATGGAATACTATATCAAAAACTAATGATGTACTGTATGGTGACTAACATTAACACAATAAAAAATACCACCCCCCATATTGGAGAGAAATACCTGAGGCCCAGAAGACCACAGGAGAAGAAAGGGAGGTGCCATTTTCAAAATAGTCTATTCACATATGGATGATCAAGCATTAAACACAACACTAAGCTGAATCACCTATCGGGTTTCCATTGTCATCAAGAACTAGGTAGTTCTTGCCTCGACTGGTGTCCATTTTAAAGAAAGCAAGTGGGGTCCCTGTGTGGCTCAATCAGTTAAGCATCTGCCTTCTGCTCAGGTCATGATCCCAGAGTCCTGGGATCAAGCCCCGAATGGGGCTCCCACTAAGTGGGGAGTCTGCTTCTCCCTCCCCCTCTCCCTCTACCCCACCCCCACTCTTGCTCCCTCTCTCAAATAAAGAAATAAAACCTTAAAAAAAAGAGAAAGTGCTTCCAGAAACACCAGATTTCTACATCAACAGTAACTAAATCTTTTTTAAAAGTCATTTATATGTTATCTTCAAATCTTAGTATCATCCTTGACTTTTCTCTTTCTCTCATACCCCACATCCAGTCTGTCAGCAAACTGCCTTCAAAATAAATGCAGAATCTGTCTCCTTGTCATCTCTTCTACCAAATCACCATTATTTCTTGCCATGTCTACTCCAATAGCATCCTAACTGGTCTCCCTGCCTCTACTTCTGCCTGTGGTGTGCTCTAAATAAAGCAGCCAGAGGGAGCAATTTAAAATATAAATCAGATCATTTACATGATGACAAAAAGGCAGTATAATGCAGACTCAAGAGTGCAAGTCTGGAGCTAGACTGCCAAAGTTCAAATTCTAAATCCATCACTTCCTAGCTGTATGATCTTAACCAAGAAACTTAATCTCTGTGTAACTTCCTCTGATCCTTACAACAAAGATAATATTAGTAGCTATATTATAAATATGCTCAAAGATTACATGAGTTGATAAACACAGCACACCTAGAATAGTTCCTGGAACCATAAATATTAGCCATTTTTATGTCATATAACTGCTCAAAATCCTCCAAAAGATTCCCATCATGCTTAGAATAAAAATCTCAAGTCTGTACCACAGCTTAAAAGATCCTACTTGAACTTGCCTTTACATACTTCCCTGATTTCACTTTCCTCCTTTATGCTTTTCCTTGTTAAACTAATTGTATTTACACTGGCCTCCTTGCTGTTACTAAAACACACTGGACATTATAATATATATAGTTTGTAATTTCACTTGTTCATTCAATAAATATTTGTTGAGCAACTACTATGTAACAAGAACAGTTCTAGTTATTCAAAATACATTAATGAACAAAGCAGATGAAAACCCATACTCTTTATAAAGAAACCTATGTCCGCCCCTCCCATCTTTGTCTCCTAAATCCTATTTCCCCAGGCAAATCAAAAATAAGTGAAAGTTGACCAGGAGGAATGTGGGGCCAGGTAGGGGCAAATGAGACAAGTGAGAGGGCAGTGGGAGTCCTAGTTTCTCACATGAATGTCAAGTTTCCAAAAGTTGGATGGTTTATTAAGGAGTCCTGAGAACTTGGGGCCAATTACTTAATGATATCTCTCAGTCCCAAGCCATACCAATCTGCCCAATCAGCCAGTCCCAACCTCCCTGGGCAAGGCCCATGCACATAAAATTAATTCCTCTCATGTCCCCAGCTGAAACATTAAAGGACTTCAACCCAACATCGTGAGAAAATGACTTATTTTGCTAACACAATAAATGTGACATGGTCTAATAGGTCACTACTGAGGGAGCTCTTTAGGAGATTATTTTTAAAACATATGACTAAATTGGGGCACCTGGGTGGCTCAGTCGGTTAAGCAACCTCAGGTCATGATCCCGGGGTCCTGGGATTGAGCCCCTACATCAGGCTCCCTGCTTAGTGGGGAGCCTGCTTCTCCCTCTCCTACTCCCCCTGCTCATGCTCTCTCTGTCAAATAAATAAATCTTTTAGAAATATGACTAAATTATTGAGATGTGGATAGTGGATTCTTTTTATTAATGAATACTGAGGGGAAGAAAATCCACAATATTTTTAAGTTCATTACTAAACTTCTGAGTTTCGAGACTTTTTTGTTTTCTATAAGGCAATCAAGAACACTAATCACTGAGCTAGTCCAATAGGAACCTAGGACACTCCTGGCCCAGGCCCCAGGATGACCCCTCCTGCACATGGCCCAGCCTTCTCAAGCTCATTTGCACAGGGCTTAACCAAGGAGCAGAGGGATAAGGCAAAAAGTAAGGACACCTACTGAAGACCTTAGGTTTCCAGGGTCTGTACATGCTACAGGATACAGGCTGCAGGAACTAACTGAGAGTTCTAGGGCTAAAATAAAATACTGAAGAGCCAACCCAGCACTAACAAAGCTGGTTTAAAAAAAACCCTAAGATGGGCGCCTGGGTGGCTCAGTGGGTTAAAGCCTCTGCTTTCGGCTCAGGTCATGATCTCAGGGTCCTGGGATCGAGGCCCGCATCGGGCTCCCTGCTCAGCGGGGAGCCTGCTTCCCCCTCTCTCTCTCTGCCTGCCTCTCTGCCTCCTTGTGATCTCTCTCCCTCTGTGAAATAAATAAATAAAATCTTTAAAAAAAAAAAAAAACCCTAAGGGTCATATACCCTAACCACTCCTCCCTCTATTTAGCATTGGGCCTAGCTGACCGCAACAAATGTCTGTGAGTCAAGGTTGCTATTTATAGCAATCTGGTAGTAAATCTTTCTTTGAAGCAAAAATGACCCCAAAATTCTTCTGCACATCTACACTATGTCTATGGATTTTCTGTTTTCCCACTGTGTATGATTTTAATTATACAAGTACTATGTGGATACATTCTTGTAAAAACACAATTGGTTCACATAAAGTAAAAGGGCCCTTTAACCACCAATTCCCTATTCTATTCCCCTACCTAGAGAGAACCACTATGATCAATTTTCTCTATATCCCTCAAAGCCTTTTCCTATTCATCTTCATTCTTGTATATATTTGAATGTACAAAGTTGTTTTGAGGGATTTTTCTTTTAAAGAAATAGTGTCAAACTGTTATATTTTCTGCTTGCTTTTTCTCCTTGACAATATTCCTTAGAGATTTTTACATGTTAGTAGATACAGAGTTATCTTATTCTTTTTAACTGTTACATAATATTTCATAATAAGACTGTACCTTAATTTATCTAATCAATTACCTTTGAGGGAGCTCCCATGTTTTCTTTACTTGGGCTATTCTTAAAATTTCCAAGAGATTCCTGCTAGAGACCAAATGTTCGTTTCTCCCCTATAATTCATATGTTGAAATCCTAACCCCCAAAGTGATGATATTAGCAGGTGGGGCCTTTGCAAGGTGATTAGGTCATGAGGGTGGAGCCCACGTGAATGGGATTAATGCCCTTATAAAAGAGACACCAGAGAAGTCCCTTGCCCCTTCTACCTCATGAAGACACAGTGAGAAGACAGCTGACTATGAACCAGGCAGTAGGCCCTCGCTAGACACTGAATCTGCCAGTGCTAGACCCTGGACTTCCCAGCCTTCAGAACTATGAGAAACAAATATCTGTTGTTAATAAGCCACCCAGTCTGTGGTATTTTTTTATATCAGCCTGGACGGACTAAGACAATATCTCATTACAGGAAATAACATATTTTCCTTTGTCCTGTAACCACTTTGTTTTATTCTTTTTTTTTTAAGATTTTATTTATTTATTTGACAGAGGGAGAGATCACAAGTAGGTAGAGAGGCAGGCAGAGAAAGAGGGAGAAGCAGGCTCTCTGTTGAGCAGATCGATGCGGGGCTCGATCCCAGGACCCTGGGATCATGACCTGAGCCGAAGGCAGAGGCTTAACCCACTGAGCCACCCAGGCACCCCCACTTGGTTTTACTCCACTTTTCACGTTCCCCCCACTAATTCTCTATTTGAGGGACTGTTGCCTTGACTTAGACTGAGAGACTATGGAATAGATTGCTCTGATTTTCCCTCTTTCACCAGATTGGTAAAATTTTTCTATCCCTACCATAACAGTATGATTTATTCACAGTCACTCCCTGTTCCATCTCCTGTTTACCCCTCAAAGCCAAAGCCAATCTATTCCCTCTTCTGTGGTTTCTAAGACAACTTATTTCCAGAAGCAATTATCTATAACTTCTAAAAAATATACCACCTTCCACAGATGTTATTCAAAATATTTAGCAATCATATGAACCAGACACAGACTAATCTTACTGGTTGCCTGAACAGAGCAAACACTGTCATGCTGACACCAATTGGCGGAGTACCAGGATTTCTCACAACTCCTTTATAAGATTGTCTGCCAAACATGTGTCTGCTACCAAATCACATTTTTGTTCCCCAAACTTCATTCATCCATTCAAAACACGTTTATCAGGAGGCTACAATGTTTCTTGTATTTATGAATTGCATTAGAGCAAGGTTTCTCAACCCCAGAACTATTGACATTTCAGAGAGGATAAATATTTGTTGTCGGGGACTGTTAACAGCCTTCCTGGCCTCTACCCACTAGATTCCGGTAGCAACTGCCTTCTCTCCAGTGATGACAACCAAAAATGACTCCAGACATTGCCATATGTCCCCTGCAGGGACAAAATCACCCATGGATGAGAACCACTATATTAGATGTTGATGATCTATAAGACAAAAAGACAAAATTTCTGCCCTTGGTTAGATTACAGTCTCATTTAACATTTCATTTAATTTTGGGCCAGCCTAAAATATGTTTCTGTTGTTACAGTTATATAACCTCCATATTCAATCTTTACCCAAAGTTATTTAGAAGCATCTTCATATTGGCGGCCTTGGCCCTAGGGG
This sequence comes from Ailurus styani, assembly GCA_002007465.1. Classification (NCBI taxonomy): domain Eukaryota; kingdom Metazoa; phylum Chordata; class Mammalia; order Carnivora; family Ailuridae; genus Ailurus; species Ailurus styani. The sequence continues at coordinate 463,734 of LNAC01000249.1, forward strand.
TAAAAGCAGTAGTTAATGAAAGAAATGGGTCAATGCTTATAAGCTTCATAAATGGAAACTGTAATCACAACTCTACCTTTTCTATGCAATAGCTGAGTCCTGAAGAATTATGGATAAATGCAATTATATTTTCCCACTGACAGAATTTAATACCCCTGAATCACTTTTTTATCTCCACTTGATCCTAAATGGATATAGTCTCCTTAGACTTTAGGTATTGATTAAGAACATGTGTGTAAATCAACTAGCCCAGTTCTAAGTGCTTGTCATGGATTATCTCATTCATCACAACAAGCCTATAAGGTAGGTGCTATTATAATCTCAGTTTTAAAGATGAGGGAATGGAAGTGCGGAGAAGTAAGTGGCCTAAGGTCATACAACCATTACATGGTGCCCAAATCTTCAACTACTACATGGCATTGCCTCAATAAAGATGAAGAAGAGAAAGAATATTAAGCAAAAGGAAGAGAAAGAGGAGTAAAGAATTAAACTTACCCATCTCCTCCCATCATTTTGAATGTGGCCCAAGTACCAAAAGAAGGAGGTTCTTCTTTTTTTAAGATTTTATTTATTTATTTGAGAGAAAGAAAACAGGCACAAGCAGGGGGAGCAGCAGGCAGAGGGAGAAGCAGGCTCCCCGCTGAGCAAGGAGCCTGATGCAGGACTCAATCCCACGACCCTGGGATCATGACCAAGCCAAAGACAGATGCTTAACCAACTGAGCCACCCAGGCACCCTGAGAAGGAGGTTCTGTATTACAAATGCCCCAGACCACTATGGAACTTGATTATGACCACTTCATCATCAGGTGTCACAGATCCAAAGTCCAGTCCCTGGCAGGTCTTAAAGATGTGTTCTCAGAGGGTAGATAAAATTGGCAGGAACTACTAGCCTTGCTCAAGGTCAGAGAAGCAAGAGCACAAAGTCCAAATCCTTTGACAATATCTCACTACCTATTCAATGCACTACACTCCAAAGAAACAGAACTGCTTGCTGTGGAAGAGAATGCTCAAGGTCAGAAGAACACGAGACCCAGAAGCCAGAATACCAAGTAACTGTTAGTGAGGAAATCCACCAAAGGAGTCTTTAGATAGAGGCTCTGAATGGTCCACCACCAAAGATAAACATCTCCACTGTACTTGAATGTTTCTCTTCTTTTTCTTTTTGCCTCTGCAACACAGAATCTTTACTGACCTGATTTTCCTTGTTTGCTAAGTCCACCCAAATACATTGTATGAGGTAAGTTAAAAATATATATAGTCAGCTATCAAAAGAAACGAAATCTTGCCATTTGCAATGACGTGGATGGAACTGGAGGGTATTATGCTGAGCGAAATAAGTCAATCACAGAAAGACAATTATGATACGATCTCTCTGATATGAGGAACTTGAGGAGCAGGGTGGGGGGTCGTGGGGGGTAGGGAGGGAAAAATAATGAAACAAGATGGGATGGGGAAGGAGACAAACCATAAGAGACTCCTAATCTCACAAAACAAACTGAGGGTTACTGGGGGAGTGGGAGGGTAGGGATAGGGTGGGTGGGTTATGGACATTGGGGAGGGTTTGTGCTATGGTGAGTGCTGTGAAAGGTGTAAGCCTGATGATTCACAGACCTGTACCCCTGGGGCAAATAATAAATAAATAAATAAATAAACAAACAAACAAATAAATATTATTCAATTCCAAAAATAAAGAAGTCTTTAGAGGATTATCTGACATTCAGAGAATCTTCACATCAACCAATACTTAATAAGTCCAACTGAACTAAACAGAGAGAGAAATAGCCCCCAGTGTCCATTTTTAATTCCTTCCCTCAATTTTTAGCTTTTGATATCTGATTCCCTCCTCCTAGAATAATCTTTCCTTTTGTGGTGGTTTTAAAAATATGTCCACAATTTTTTTATACTTCCCCATTTCAAGATGTGAAATTTAATCCCTCTCCCCTTAAGTATGGCCTGGACTTAATGACTCACTTCCAACAAACAGAATAGAAGTGATGGTACATCACTTCTGAGATTAGGTTATAAAATAGACTGTGGCTTCCATCTTGGTTTTATGTCTCTCTCATTGGGATCATTTACCACAATGGAAGCCAGCTGTCATGCTTTAAGTTTCCCTAAAGAGAGGGCCATGTGGCACGGAAAAGAGGCCTTCAGTCCAACAGCCCACAAGAAACTGAAGCCTGGGGCGCCTGGGTGGCTCAGTGGGTTGGTTAAAGCCTCTGCCTTTGGCTCGGGTCACGATCTCAGGGTCCTGGGATCGAGGCCCGCATCAGGCTCTCTGCTCAGCAGGGAGCCTGCTTCCTCCTCTCTCTCTGCCTGCCTCTCTGCCTACTTGTGATCTGATCTCTGTCAAATAAATAAATAAAATCTGTAAAAAAAAAAAAAAAAGAAAGAAACTGAAGCCTGCCAACAATCATGTGAGTAAACCTGGAAGCAGATTCTCCAATCCCAGTTGGGACTTGAGATTACTATACCCCTGCTGACAGTTTAATTGCAGCCTCTTGACAGACTGAGCCAGACCCATTCACGTAAGCCACCACCAGATTCTTGACTCTGAAATACTGTGTGAGATAATAATATTTGTTGTTTTGAACTGCTATGTTTGGGGCTATCAAGTTAATGATAGTTATCTATCTACTAGCAATAGATAACTAACACGACTCTTCCCCACTTGTTTTACTTCCATTTGTTCTTCAAGCAGCAACTAAAGTGTAACCTAGTACACGAAATCATGCTGACCACATTCTGCTACAAGGCCCACTAAGTAATCTTTTTGTAGTCTTAGTTATATATTTTTCAGTCCTTAAATATTCATTTGGTGGTTGTTTATATTTTCGGTGTCTTTGCTGAGACTTTCTATTTTTCCATTTCTTTCAATGATATTGCCCTTACTTGTTGGTGTATTTTTATAATAGCTGCTTTAAATTTTTGCATATAATTCCAACATCTGTCATCGAGGGTGGCATCTGTTGATTTTCTTTTCTCATGTAAGACTTTTCTAATTCTTTATATGCTTAATAATTTTGAATTGCACCCTGGATAATTTAGATGTATTCTGGATAATTTAGATGCTACCTTATCAGATCTTGGAAATTGTTTAAATCCTATGAAGAATGTTGATACTGATGGTTTTAACAGTCAGTCAACCTGATTAGGTTTAAGTGAAAGTTCTGATCCAGCTTCTGTGGGTTATGATTCCAAAGTCCATTCCATTTTCAAAGTCTTTATAGCACTATCCAGGTATGCTTCACATGTCCACCATTCAGTGAATAGTCTGAGATCTGGGTGGTGGTATGTTTAGTTCTTAAAGAATTTTGTCTGCTAAATAGGATCTAATCCACACATGTTCACTCAGGGTTGAGTTCCAGAGTTCATAAACAACTTTATAAGGTTACTTTCCCAATCTTCTCCCTTTCTTTGATCTCCTCAGCACTTCCTGGTTCCCTGAGGCTCTTTTTGTTCAGTCCTCTGGCCTGAAAGCTGAGGCTTTAGTTATCCTATTCTACTATGCACTTTTGCAATGTGTCCTTGTTTAGGTCCAATCAATAGGGGATTGAGAGAGGAAAAAAAACTGAAGTTCCAATGGAAGTTGGCCCAACCTTCTCTGAACCATAGATCCACCCAAAAGAAGGGAGAATCCCCTGTTCCCAAAGCTTTAGCCCCGGCAGTCTCCAAGTATCAACTGCTGCCACCATTGTCACATAATTTCTTTGGAGCCAGAGCACAAGAAAACAGAAAAGCGTAGAAAAAGTAGATTTCCACACTAAGTACTAATAGTTCCCTTTTCCATTCTTGAGCCAGAATTAGGTTGCTTCTCCTAGAGCTCTGTCTGCTCGCTGATAGCTGCTTAACAGGAGTTCAGGCCAGGGTATAGCAAAATTTTTAAGTGGCATACTCACTATCAGTTCAGTGTTACTGTGATTTCTGGGGTTTTCCCCCCAATCTGCTACTATTTACTTTTCAGCCTGCTCAATGTTCCATTCATTCTGTTCAGGTTTTATAGCTATATATAACAGTGGAAACAGGGTAGAGTATGCTTATTTTATCTAACCCAGAACTGGAACACCATGATACTATATTATAATTATCTAATTTTGTTTTTCTGTTTCTCCCTGCAAACTCCTTAGAACTGAGATTTTGGTATCCCCCATAACTAGAACAGAGCTTAGAATAACATTGGTGACTAATAAATTATTACATAATGAGTGAGTGATTGAAGGTCCTAACCAGGAAACCTACCCATTCCTAGAGTCCAAAAGCAAGGAAACCAGCTTGGCAGCATGAGCATGGAGCAGAGCTTGTACCAGTGGGAAAGAGTTGCAATACCCTCTTTGACAGTGTCAGTTATTTCCACAGAGGCCCTCTGATGGCAATGCTCCCCTCTTTGCCATCTAATCCGTTATTACTTGCAGGATGGAGATTTCACACATAGTAGTAAAGAGATAGATATATTTTAAAAAATGACCATCAATCAATACATTTGAATGAACAAACCCATATAATATTCTCAAGTCTATGTGAGGCACAGGAAGAATAAAAGGGGAAGAGGAATTGCCCCTACTTCTCAAGGAATTTACAGTTTTAATACAGTTATAATTTATAAGACTAAGCCATTGAAGACAGAAAAATTCAAGACATGACATTAGGAAATATGTAATTGTGGAGAGTACTGTAGTAGTTCAAAGGAGGCACAGACCAGTGTGGGCTGGCACAGCTACAACAGAGGAAGAGGCTGGACTTGAGATGAGTCTTGAACTATGGGTTAGAGTGTAGTAAGTAGAGATGTTTTTAGAAAGATAAAGCAACACAAGCAAAGAAGTGAATACGAGGAAGGACATGAAAAACAGATGGGCCTGACTAAAGAAAAGATTGATATTTGATGAGCTTAGTGGTCTATACTTACTGCTGCATTCTGGCCTTGGTGTCAAATAATATTAAAATCTCAGGACTGAGAGGGATCTTCACTTATTCACCGATCCAGTGCCAAGAGTCTTACTGTTTTGTGTATCCAGTTCCCCTGCCCTCCTCCCAATACACACACACACACACACACACACACACACACACACACACACACACACACCACCCACTTTCTGATTACATTTGTCCATTTAGAATCAGTGTTTCTCTTTTGAGAAGTATCAGAAAATATTTTCTCTCTCTACTGGAGTTGCCAGGACACCACATGGAGGAAGACTGAATGCAGAATAAAGGGAAGCAAAGACAATCAGGGCTCAAAATAAAGGTGAGAAAGAGCCTGATATCAATTGATCCCTTGAATCAGCCCTCCCTGAAGTCACTTCTCTGCTATATGATAAAATTGACTCTATTTTTAAGCTTTTTGAATTGGGCTTCTGTCATGTGCCGCAAAAAGAGTCTTGAATAACACAAGCCTTCTCCACACTCTCCTTACCAACTGGTTAAGCAGTCAAAGGGTTTGGAGTCCCCAAATTACAGGGTAATCATTTCTTCCTGAGGCAGCCTATTATATCTCTAAACAGCCCTCCTAGAATATTATTCCTTTCATTGAATTAAAATTTGCCTCCATTTTACTTCATCTTCTTAGTTCTAGTTCTCATCTCTGAAGCCAAATAGGATAAGGGTAATCCCTCTGACACACTCATTTGAGGACAACTTTTGTTTTTTCTGTATTGCAAGCATTTTTTTTATTTGCCCCAGGGGTACAGGTCTGTGAATCATCAGGCTTACACCTTTCACAGCACTCACCATAGCACAAACCCTTCCCAATGTCCATAACCCAGCCACCCTATCCCTGAGATTGCTCACACTCTGTTCCTTCAACACTTCCTCATGGCATAGTTTGTATGACTGCAGGCCCCCTTACCACCTTGTTCACACTGTTCCCAATGGGTTCCAGTTTGTAAAACGTATTGTCCAGGACTAAGTGAAAGATTCTAGTTAGAGCAATACACATTACAATCAGATTATCAATTCTCTCATATTCTATTATCACACTGGTTCTCAACTTTGGTTTCCCATTGGAATAACTTGGGGAGCTTTAAACATACTTATTTGTAGGCCCTACCCTCAACAGATTCTTATGCAGCTGATCTGGGTTGCAGCCCAGGAATTCAAGTGTGTGAACCACCATACTACTGTGTCACAAAAATGCAGACATAGGCAAAAATATGTGAAGGGGCTAAAATGTACAAACTTATAGATATAAATAAATAAGTCATGGGAATGAAAACCATAACATAGGGAATATAGTAAAAAAATATTTTAATAACTTTGTATGGTGACAGATGGTAACTACACTTATTGTGGTGAACATTCAGTAATTTATAGAACTCTAATTCTACATATATTAGTTATATAATGTACTGACATTAATATATTCATATTAGTATAATATTCTATATAATTATTGAATCACTATGTTATATACTTGAAACTAATATAACACTGTATGTCAACTATTCTTTAATAAAAAAGAATAAGACATTTAAAACAAACACTTAGACACATTTCATAGCTAACTTACATTTGAGCTCATTGAACATTAAACCCCCTAAACCTTCTTTATATGAGTTCTGCTAAGCCCCACTCCATATTTGGGTAATCAGTTTCTTGGACTTTTCCCACAGTCTTTTATGCTACATTTATTAAATTTTATCTTGCAGATTCAGCCCATCTACCAAAACTGTCAAAATTTGCAGAATCCTAATTCTGGCTTCCATTGTATATACTATCCCTTTCTAAAACTTATAAGCCTGTTTTTTATAACTTCAACCAAATAATGAATAAAAACATTTAACAGAACAAGGTTGAGGACAGAACCCTATAGCTTGTTACTAGAAATCATCATATGAACAGTGTCCAAATCTGTTCTCATACATTTTCGTTATATCAATTCAACAAACTACTAATTAACATAATTTTATGAGTGAGACCATAGATCTTCATACTTTCCACAAATATATCATGGAAAATCTTCCTAAAAGCCTGGATGACAGCCACATATATTATTGTATGTTACATTCTCCAGAGCCATCACTAAACTAATTAAATAAGCAAACAAAATTTATATTATAAGACTTCTCAGCAAACCCATGTTGACTCCTACTGATCAGAGCCAACTCTTCCTAGGATTATAAACTATCTTTTAATAGCATTTGTAGGGGCGCCTGGGTGGCTCAGTGGGTTAAAGCCGCTGCCTTCGGCTCAGGTCATGATCCCGGGGTCCTGGGATCGAGGCCCGCATCGGGCTCTCTGCTCAGCAGGGAGCCTGCTTCCTCCTCTCTCCTCTCTCTCTCCTGCCTTTCTGCCTACTTGTGATCTCTCTCTCTGTGTCAAATGAATAAATAAAATCTTAAAAATAATAATAATAATAATAGCATTTGTAGAATTGTTGTCTAAGATTGACATCAAGTTTGCCAGTCTGTGTTTTATACAATCAATCCATCATTACTTTTTTTCTAAAAACTAGAAATTCATTTGGCCATTTCATGTCTTCCTCAAAATGGATAGAACCCAGGGTCCAACTTTTCTTCAACTTTTATTATCTTCAGAAGAATCTAGAAATTAACGTCTATGATTACATCTGATGTGTGACTTTCACATCTAAGATAGCTGTGTCCTATTGAGAACTGAGACACCGAAGTAACTAGTCTCTCCTTCCACTCCAACTTTCTGCTGCAAAAATTGAGCACTATAGACATTAGCAATCATCAAAACACCCCATTAGGAAACCAAAGAAAGACTCCCTTCCCCATCTTAGCTCAAAAGTCTTTTCCTTCTTTGTTCATTATATTCACTATTATTGTGCTTCTCCAGTAAAGTTTGCCAATGTGTGTGTGTTGGGAGGTGGGGCTCATTTCCATGTCATCAACTTTTATCTTTGGCTGTACTGTACCTTTCAGTGTTTTTGCTGCTTTATCATTCTCTTTGAGCTGGGAGCAAAGAGAGAGCCCACATTATTATTTAGTAGAAGCTGCAATTGAAGAGTCTGGGCAGCAAGCAGAATAAGGAGCAGCAGAGTATTCCTTTGTTCTCACACAGCTGCTTGCTTTTTGCCTTTATATTTTATATGTTTAGATCTTACCTGTCAAATGCTTTCATGTCTCTCTCCCTCCTTCTCTCATGTTCCCTCTCTCCTTTCCTCCACCTTCTGTTTCTCAAATACCTTGCTATATTATGTCTTCATGGCAAAGCTGAGCCTTTCAAGTTGATCTGAATTCATTATTTTTGTCAGTTTTATTCCAATTAGATTGAATTTTCTTGAACACACATGGAAAGGCAGCTGAGATGAAAAGAGGTACTCTCATGAGCATGGCTGGTCCTAACGGAACTGGTCAACAAGCAAAGTCTTAGATGCCACTATCCTCAGCTCATACTACCAGGCTTGCATACAACAGCTCCCCTTTTTCCCTAAATCTGGTCTTGCAAGTCTAGTGCTGACCTAAGATTTATGCCTCCTTTGATATCTTTTCTGCAGTTCTTGAGGAGACTCTGATATAGAAGTATGAGCACTGGCCTTGGTCAGCTCTGCTCCCTCACTGATTTACATGTGTCTTGGTCCACCCATTCCATTTTTCTAATCCTATTATTTTTTCTGTGGGTTGGGATAAAAACAACAACAACAACAACAACAACAACAACAACAACAATAACAATTCTGATCCCTGTGAGATTGTTATGAGGATTTGAGGGACATGAAAGAAGTCTATAAACTTTGATTGGTGAACTACAAAGAGTAGGCTAAAGGCCTTCATATGAACTATGAGTATATAAAATATTATCAACTATAATAATGATAGTTATCATAATGATAGTTAAGATATAATAATTATTATATATTACAATGATAGTTAAAATGCATGAAGGCATCTGACAGCACCTCTTCTAAGCATTACACACATACATATGTAACCACATACATAAAAACCAGGGCTCTTCTAGACAATATGTCACCCACGTGTGCTGTCTTAGCTAACATAACAGAGACACTGTGATATACCAAAAAAAGCACAAATTAGGACATCAGGAGCTCTGAGTTACTCACTAAGCCATGAATTTGCTCTGCAGTCTTAGGCAAGTCAGCCCCACCAGTGATAAACTAGACAATGTCTATAAACCCTTCCTCTTATATGCAGAAACTAATAGTAAAAGGGGACACAGCACTATGGCAATGCAGGAAGAGTCCCTGTTTCAGTGCCTCACTGTGAATATTGACAGGGAATGATTAGTTCTCATGCCAATTACCAGGGCTGGTCCAGCCTTTATGGGGTCCAGCCAGTACCCTATGCTTGTGTCTCTCCTGATGAGGCTGGAAAGGATGATGAGGATGAGCACCAGCTATTTTGTGATGTCTGGAGTCCTACTGTCCTAAAAGGAATGGCAGGAGATGCACCTGGCCTTGATTCTAACAGGATTCCTCTTGCTGGTTTTATCCAGATTCAAACCCATCTCAATCCTTATCCCATTAAATACTCAATAAAATGTCTCAAATGCCAACCTCCAACCCCAGAACCCAAGCAGTCCAGGCTCCATCACTAAGAGCTATGGCAACTTCAGCCCTCCCATTGCTTCAAAAGGCTAACAAGCAAAGACCTTACCTCATTGTAACCCAAAGAAGAGTCCCTATCTTTCTCTAAGAAGGCTCTGAAGGATAGATATTTTCCAAGTGGCCATCCAGGTGGTGTGAGAAAGCTACCTACTCAATTTCCCTCTTCCATAACCTAATGCCTTCATGAATAACTCACTGTATATCATTTCTTTGAGGGAAGCACCTTGTTAATATGCAGATGATATATGGGAAAAGTAATACTTTAGAGCATTAACACATTAACCTATAGTTTACTTTATCAGGTAAATTAGACATACAACATGTCCCGAAAGGAATGGGACACAAGACAAGGAATTTTTTACAATAATGATTTTGAAGAAGGTAAAAAGCTATCCAGAGATAGAGGATACTCCTTGAATTGCAAGCCTGGCCTGGGAAACATGAGAATATGTGGAGTATGGGAAAGAGGGGCATACTAGAGGAAATACAAATTTTTCTAATCACAAATAAAATCTCATCTTCTACTTATAAATATCAGGCCTGGTAAATAGAAGGGTAGAGATCCTTGCCAGTTTCAAACAGATAAAGCAAGACTAAGAAACATGAATTTGACCAAGGTAGCTGACTTTATCAGGAGGTGCAACTGAAACAGTAGAGGATAAGAAGATAATACAAATTCAAGTTCCTCCTCTTCTCTGACTCTCAGTTTCACCATATAAAAAATGAGGAGTTTGGATGAACCAAGTGTAAGATCTCATCTAGCTTTAATATCCTATAACTAAATTTTCAAGAACTTGCTGATGTCCTATTAAAGCAAACAGAAGAGATCTAGACTCCAATGATACTTCTACTTTGAGACAGATTACTTTTTCAGTCAATAATATTGAATGCTTAATCTATACCGGGACTATGCTAGACACTACACAAGGCCCTTCACATGTATCATCTCATTTAATCTTCCCCAATACCCTATGAGAGAAACACTATATTAGTCCCATATGGAAACGGAGACTTGGAGAAATTAAATGAATTTTCTAAGATCACACAGTTGATACATGTTAGAATTCAAACCTAGAGTTGTCTGGATTCCATATCCTGGCTCTAGCCACTGTTGATCAAAATGTTGGAGAACACATATTACCATACTCTCAGAATGACCAAGTGCAAGCAAAATGCAAACAATGACTGTGTGATGTCATGGAAAACATAAACTTTGGATTCAGACAGATGTGGTGGTACTTCTGACTCTACTGATTTACTTACTCTAAGCCTAGGTTTCCTGATCGGTAAAATGAGAATAAAAGAGCTGATGTCAGAACTAAATCTGAATGAATGATATAAAGAATGTAAAGCACTTGACAATGGTAAATAATAATAGAGTTCTCTCCCAATGTTAAGTCTTACCAATTATGCTTATGAACCAAAGGGCAGATGCAATCATAAGTATTACTCTTTTCCAGGCTCCAGAGGTTGTATGGTTCTAAAAGATCACTAAGAATGAGATAGAAAAGCTGCCTTATTTTTGCAAAACAACTTTAAGGCCCATGCATCTGATAGAAAGCAGCTAGGCTAGACATCTTTTCTTTAATCTCTAGGCCACATACTCTGCATTTGATAAGCTACTGGGGACAATTCTAAGAAGCCTAGAGCAATGTAATACCAAGAGCAGCTTGCCACTGCTTTGGCTCCTCAAAGCTAACTCATTTGGATATCTACATTTCTGTTGACAAGGAAATAGGGTTCTCTGAGTCCTAGGCAGATGGTGACTGTGGTTAGGATGCTCCTACCCAGGTGGTAGAAAAAAGGTACGGAGGAGAAAGTGAGATTGCTGAGCCCAGGCTGTGTCATGAACCAGAGATAGTGAAACAGACTTGCCATGCCACAGCTTCCTGAAAATTCCCTCTTCTAAAGCACATAAAGAAAAGAACACTGGTGATAACTACTAGTAGCTCCTAGCTTGCTGAACATATTCAGGGTAGATAACAAGAATCATAAGATCTCTTTAACCTTTACTGAGCTCCTGAAGCTCAGAACAATGCTGTGAGGGAGGATGGGCAGAGATTATAACCCCACTTCACATATGAGGAATCTGAAGCTCAGAGACAGTATGTAGCTTACCCACAGTCCTGCAGACATGAAAGGACAGAAGTATTATTCAAGACCAAGTCTGTTTAGATCCCATTCTAGAGTTCACCACATGCGAAGAAACACTCATGAGGAAGGCAACAGCATACAACCCTATGATCTGTGGCTTTTTGTCAGGAGGAGCCATGCAGAGAGCTCTATAGGAATGCCAATGCTGTGTTTACAAAGGGGACCACGAATAACAAATCCAGTTTAAGGAACTAGGAACTTTGATGCGTCTCACTACAAGTCTCCAACATGCTCTGAAGCCCCAAATAAAACAAGCAGAATTTGGCAGAACTAGCAGGGCTGGTGATAAAAAGAAAATCCCCTTCCTTAGTAAAAACTCTTCTAGGAGGAAAACAGGCCTGGAAAGCAAGCAGTGAAGAAAGCAGAGATTACAATATCCTTAGGCTTTATAATTTAAATAAAATCATATGTTCATTTAAATTTCATATGGAAACATAAGATGTCCTCAACCAAATATTTAAATGGTCATAATTAGTCTGTCTTTTGTCACAATAATGCTGTATAGCAAACCACCTCCAACCTCAGAAATCTGAAACAAGAATTATTTATTTTTACTCACATGTCATTCACAAGCCTAGGTTAGGCTTATGTGGGCTTGGCACCAAGCTGTGGGATGGGTCCAGGTATGCTCCACATGTTTCTCATCTTCCCTAGAATAGCAGGATCCCTGGGACATGTTCCTTTCATGGTAGTAGAAGCAGGGCAAAAGATAAGCCTAACCACAAAACACATTCCATGCCTTTGTTCTTGTCATGTTTCTTTAGTCAAATGGCTAAGTCCAAAGTGGGGGCCACATTCCAATCACCACTAGACCAAAGCAAAACACATGACCAAGCTCAATATTAAAAGGGTAGGGAAGTATACTCCTCCTACAGGGATTGAGGAAGAAGGTCAATGGAGTGAACAATAAATGTAACATAGTCGATAAAAATTCTAGATATTGGGAAGCATTTATTTAACTTAAAAAGACAGCACTGTATAGTGGTGAAAAGCTTAGGCTATGACATTAGGCATACTTGAGTTGAAATCCCACTTTGCCACTTAATATAGTAGCTTTTTACACCTGATCACCATCTTTTATGTGCCAGTCTGGGGCATAGAGGAAGAGGGGGTAATGAAAATGAGCAGACTGTTTGTTGCACTTAAGGTAGCACCCCAGTAAAATCTTAAAATTGCTGTAACCAAGAAGAAACAACACGTTTATGTATTCAAGAGTTCCAGTTAATAAAAGGGCGCCTGACCAGCTCAATCAGTGGAGTGTGTGACTCTTGATCTCAAGGTTGTAAGTTCGAGCCCTACACTGGGTGTAGAGATTACTTAAAAATAAAATTTTTAAAAACTATATTTTTAAAAGAGTTCCAGTTAATTAAGTCTTAACTTTTTTTTTTTACTTTGCTTTGACTTCAAAAAGAAAATGAGTCAAGTCATTTCCTGCAACAAACCAAAATTACTCTAAAGAACGGAATTGTGATTTGGCCCCAGAGAAGTTGGAATAAGTGACTTTTCTATTACTGAAATTAATCACAAAACCCAAGCAGAACACATGGAGCATCTGTTTGAAAGGTAAATATCAGGGATAGAAAGAACACCAGAATTTGAGGCATTATCAACCTAGCAGTGAGTTTTCTGTATTCCCCCCTGCCCCGCCCAAATCACCTGGCCAGTAATCAAAGCGTCAGAAACCCAAAAGTGAGCACTATGGTACAGACAGAGAAAGCCCCTCAAAAACTCTACTTCTGGCTGGAGGAGCAGGAAAAGGAAGGACTAATGGTCATAAAGTAGAAGAAAACCCTGGTTCTTTTTCCTTCTTTTTCATTTTCATAGTACCTCAGCCTCTAGGTGATCCTACAGCTATAGCAATGGCAGCAGCAGACACTGGAAAACAGCGTAAGCCAAAACCCTGAAGGAGAGAACTTTTCTCTCCCTCTGGCTGAGGTATAGCTCCAAGAGAACTAAGCCCATTACTTTTTTATTCTCTCTCTGTCCTCTTGATGCTTGGCCCTGACAATAGAACAATCATGAAAATAGGTGGTTTTTAGTCAGAAGATCAAAAAAGAAAGCCCCCAGGCAACCAGAAAATATTGGGGAGATTGAAGAGAGGGAGGAGCTCATGAATGCAACCCTATAAAGTTGCTTATGACCTCTTACTCTCATTCAAGCATGCATGTGTGGATCATCTAAATCAGAATATCAAGTTCAGTTTCAAGAACCGAACTGAAAAACAGACCACTACCCAGATCCCAGTCTGGTCACTGGGTAACGCACAGGGAGGACAGATTCAAATAGCACTGAAAAGTTTTAAAAACTAAACTGACATAGGAACTTCAGCTCACAGAAGTGTTGGAATTTGTGGTCTGAACTAAACTGGATGGATTACCTGATTAAAAACAAAAATATCAACATACTCGATAGAATTTAAACAAATCCTAGGGTCTCAAAATGTAATATTCAGGGGCACCTGGGTGGGTCAGTTGGTTAAGCATCCAACTCTTGGTTTCAGCTTAGGTCATGATCTCAAGGTCATGAGACTGAGCCCTGCATTGGGCTGCACACTCAGTGGGGAGTCTGCTTGAGATTCTTTCTCTCCTCCCTCCTCTACCTTTCCCCCCGACTTGCACATGTGCATGCTCTCTCTAAAATAAAAAAATGTAATATTCAAAATGTCCATGATGCAATCCAAATAGACATATGAATGACCACAAAAATCTTGGCTGACATAAGAAAAGATAATTAAGAGGTCAGTCATGAAATGACACAGATGTTGGGATTATCTAATAAAGACTTGACTGCAGTTATATTATTAAAATTCTCAAATGAATAATAATAAACACTCTTGAAGCAAACAGTAAAATACAAAATTATCTATAAAGAAAAAAGATATATAAAAGAATCAAGTGAAAATGTTAGAATTAAAAATACAACTGAAATTAAAAACTCACTAGATAGACTCATTAACAGAGTGGACAGGAGAGAGGGAAATATGAATTTGAAATAGAATCAAAAGACATTACCTACTCTGAAATGTAGAAACAAACGAAAATGGCTTTTAAATAATGAACAGAACCTCAGAGAATATTGGAGCAGTAACAAAAGTTTAACAATAGTGTCCTCAGAGTCTTAGAAGGAGAAGAAAAATAATGGAATGCTGAAAAAATATTTGAAGAAATAGCTGAAAACACCTCAAACTTAGAAAAAGAAAAAAAAACCCTACAATTCAAGAAGCTGAGGGAAACTCAAACTGGATAGACCCAGTGAAATACATGTCAAGATAATACATCATGGTTGAACTTCTGAAAAATAAAGACAAAGAAAAAAATCCTGAAAGCATCCAGAGAGAAATGGGGTAGAGGGAGATATTACAAAGTACGGTAGATTTCTCATTAGAAATTATGGAGGACAAAGAAGTTACATGATACTTTTAAAGTGCTGAAAGAAAAGAATTGTCACCCCAGAATTCTGTGTCCAGTGAAAACATCCCTCAGGAGTGAAGGTAAAATAAAAACATTCTCAAACAAAGGAAACTAAATTCATAAACAGTTTACCTGTTCTTAATTGCTAAAGGAATTTCTTCTGATAAAGGGGAAATAATATAAGGAGAAAACTTGGAACATAAGGAATAAAAGAAGAGGAAAAATGTAAATATGCCATTAAGTTTAATAGAAAGGAACAGAAGAAATATTTGAAGTAATGGCTGACATTTTCCCAAGATGAATGTTTAACCCTAAACCATAGATACAAGAAGCTCAGAAAATACCAAGTAAAAAAAAAACACAAAAATCTACAACTCCGTATATCATATTCAAACTGAAGAAAACTTAAGACTAGAGGCAAAACTTGAAGGAAATCAGATGGGGAAACCTACCTTACCTACAAAAGAACAAAGATAAGAATTACGATAGACTTCTCGGAAACCATGCAAATAAGAAGAGAGTGGACTGAAATATTTAGAGTGTTGAAAGAAAGAAAAACATCACCTAAAGTTGTATATTTGACAAAATTATCCTTCAAAAGACCCTCAGACAAAAACAAAAGGTATGTGTTGCCAGTAGACCTGCCTTGCAAGAAATATTAAAGAAGTTCTTCAGGGAGGGGAAAAATTATATAGGTCAGAAACTCAGATCTACATAAAAAGAGGAAGAGCATCAGAGAAGGAATGAATGAAAACAAAAAATAGCTTCTAGGGCGCCTGGGTGGCTCAGTGGGTTAAAGCCTCTGCCTTTGGATCAGATCATGATACCAGAGTCCTGGGATCGAGGCCCGCATCAGGCTCCCTGCTCAGTGGGGAGCCTGCTTCCTCCTCTCTCGGACTGCCTCTCTGCCTACTTGTGATCTCTCTCTCTCTGTCAAGTAAATAAAAAATATATATATTTTCTATTTTTCATTAGGCATAACTTATATAACAGATAACTCTTCAAAGTAATGACAGCAACAATGTATTAGGAGACTGTAACATATAGATAAGTGAAATAAATGACAGCAATATTATAAGGGATAGGAGAGAGGATTTGGGAATACTGTTATAAAGTTATTATAAGGTACCTGTACTACCCCTGAAATGGCATAGCATTATTAATGGAAGTGAACTTAGATTCTTTGTAAATGCATACTGGAGACTCTAGTAAAATTCTCAAAAGAAGTATAATTGACATGTTAAGTGAGAAGAGAAAATTGAGTTATATAAAATGCTCAATTAAAACCAGAGAAGGCAGGAAAATAGGAAAAGATTTAAAAATCAAAGAGCAAATGAAATGAATAGAAAGCAGTTGCAAATGTGATAGATATTAATCTATCATATGATATCAATAATCATTTTAAAGGTGAACGATTTAAAATACACCAATTAAAACACAGAGACTGTCAGACTAAATAAAATAAGGACCAACTACACATTGTCCATAAGAAACTCACTTTAAATACAAAGAAACAGATGTATTAAAGGATGGAGAAAGATAAACCATGCTAACACTAATCACAAGAAAGTTGAAGTAGGAGGAGGAGAAGCAAGATCGCGGAGGAGTAGGAAACCGATTATCATCAGGTCCCAGAAATTCACCCAGATAGCTATCAAACTATTCTGAAAACCTACAAATTCTACAGGAGATCAAAGAGAAGAAGAGCAGCGATTTTAGGAATAGAAAATCTACCACTTTCCAGAAGGTAGGAAGTGTGGAGAAGTGAATCTGAAGCAACGGGAAGATAGACCCCGAGAGGGGGGCCGGCTGCCGGCAAGGGAGCGAGCAGCGGAGCACAGACTCGGAACTGTTAGAAGTCGGCTCCACGGAGGGACGTCACCCCAGAGACCAAGCGGGGGGTGAAGCCCCTGCAGGGACAGTGTGGTCTCAGGACCCACGGGGACACAAAAAGACCAGGGGTGTCTGAGCGCGACTGAGCTCCCTGGTATCAGAGAGAAGTCGGCGGGAGAGACGGGGCCAAGCTGAGAAGGGGTCTCTCAGCTCAGGGTTACCTTGGGCCAGGATCCAAAGCATGGTCGGGCCACTGCTCTATGAGCGGAGACCTCACGGGCGGCAGACCTGGAGAGACTCACCTTCCTCCGCCAGGAACAGCAGTGCGGGAGCAGCTGCAGGAATCTCCCAGGTTCGGAGATTCTAAATGGGGCCTCATCAGAGAGAGAAACTCTCGGTCACAGGCTGGGTGAGCTCAGAGCACGGCCAGAGACCAGGAGACGGGAGGGACTGCTTTTCTCTGAGGTGCACTGGGGACTGAGGCCCCGAGCTCTCTCCTCCTGCAGGTCGCAGACTGGGAGCCACCATTTTCAGTCCCATCCTCCAAAGCCCTACGGAAAGTGTTCAGGGAACAAAAGCTCCCAAAAGCAAACCCGAGCTGATTACATAGCCTGGCCCCTGGCGAGGGCGGTGCGATTCCGCCTCAGGCAGAGTCACTTGAGAATCACAGCAACAGGCGCCTCCCCCAGAAGACCAGAAAAAAAAAATCCAGCCAAAGTAAAGTTCGAGGTTGCTGAGCATTGTGGAACTCCAGAGCTAGGGGAAAGCAACGCAGAGAATTCATGGCTTTTTCCCCATGATTCTTTAGTCATTCAAAGTTAAATTCTTTGAATTTTTTTTCTTTGAATTTTTGATCTTACTTTTTTATTTTAAATTTTTTACTTTTTCCTATTTTAATGTTTTTAACTATTATAGCTTATCAACACTTTTTAATCTTTTTAAATTTTCATTGTTATAATCATATTTTATCCCTTCATTGTATTTACCCTTATTTTTGGTATACATATAGGGTCTGTTCAATTCACCAATCTAATAGATAGAGATAGAGATAGAGATAGATACAGAGATAGAGATAGATATAGAGATAGAGTCAGAGACAGACATAGATATAGAAACAGAAATAGATAATATAGATATAGATATAGGATTTTGTTTTATTTATTCTTGTTTTGTTTTGTTTTTGTTTGTATGAATTTTTTTGTTGTTTTATTTTTGGTTTTTTCCCTCTTTCCTTTCTCCCCAGTTCCAGGTCTCTTCTGATTAGGTCAGTGTATATTTCTCTGGGGTCACTGCTACCCTTCAGTATTTTGTTCTCTGATCCATCTATTCTTATCTGCATAAAATGACAAGGCGGAAAAAATCAACACAAAAAAAAGGATAAGAGGCAGTAATGACGGCTAGGGACCTAATCAATGTGGACATTAGTAACATGACAGAACTAGAGTTCAGAATGACGATTCTTAAGGTGCTGGCTGGGCTTGAAAAAAAAATGGAAGAAAATAGAGAAGCTGTCTCTAAAGAAATAAAAGACCTTTCTGGAGAAATAAAAGAACTAAAATCTAACCAAGCTGAAATCAAAAAAGCTATTAATGAGGTGCAATTGAAAATGGAGGCTCTTACTGCTAGGATAAATGAAGC